>OX387929.1:13826900-14325900 GCA_947578465.1 Thera obeliscata | reverse complement strand
CATGTAAACTTGTACCTGTTCAAACTTTCGCGCCTCTCCATTTGAAGTTTCCTTTCATCGAGATCGAGATCGAGAAAAAAAAAAGAATTGGGAAAAATAGGGTTAATTTAGGGAAGCTTACTTTTGTGACACCGCTTTTGTGACATATTTGTCACTTTTATTAATAGCCTAAGCGCGACAATTCCACTATTTTGTCGCTTTATGACATAAATGTCGAATTGTCAGCTTTATTAAACAGGGGCCTGGTAAAAGCTTGAATGTTCTAGGGAAACTAGAAGACGGTAGCTGGCAACAATCTAAGTCTGGTTAATGTACGTCCAGTTAAAACGAATCCACTTTTTTTTTACTATGGAATTGTTAAGGCCCATGTACACTAAAGCATTAAACGACGCAAAAAAAATGTTTGAATTGCTCTAGTGTCCATGTGACTTTACTAGCATCAATAATAATGTACATTATCGCTTTCCAACAATCCACTCAGTGGATACAGTCTGTGGTGGGATTGTTTGGGCCCTGCAATCAAACAGTGGGTTCCATTGTTTGATTGCAGGGCGATATCGATTTGAATGATTTGTTTGTTTTCACAGATCGATTATTTTATTGTCCAGCCTTTGGCGAAATGACGATTCACGCGGGAGAGTTTTTGATTTCTCTGCTCTTCGATATTACAACGAATTTCTGTGGATTTGATGGTCCATGCTAGGACAATAACTGCGCTTCTAATCGTGAAGAGTTTACGCCAAATTGACCGCCTCAAGTAAGTCTGATAACCTTATTTTTGGTGGACAGGACTCGTTAGTCGATACCGGCGCGTATTACTTTCTTTCTGTTGATCAGGAGAGGCTGTTCAGACCTCCTGGGATTGACCCGCCGACGCCGACCCAAGGAGCATCCTCACCCCGTTCATTGAGGATCGCCACGAGGTCGAGCGAGCCAGGCTCCGCTCGTGATTGTGGTTTTAGTGCATTCTTGAGGTGAGTCCCGGTGCGGTCCAGGGCTCGTCATCGTCACCAGATGCTCTCCACCAGTAGACCTACCACAAGCTCTGTCTGGCTCTGGTTTTGGGTCTGTGTGAGTGCTGTCTAAATAAATCCTACGTCGAAACGTCACACGCACAGTATAATGCACTGGTGAGCACTCACACAGATGCAAAACCAGAGCCAGAGACAGAGCCAGACAGAGGTAATGGTAAGCCTACCGATCGCGAGGAGGTCCCAAGCCTTCACCCTACCCGTACGATAAAATAACATAACTTTTGATTCGAAACCAAACCGGACTCGAGGTAGGTTCACCCTCAGGCCGCATCACCAACCCTAGATAGTATGTACCTACCTATAATAGGTAATCATTCCCATGTGTAACTCATAGTTACAATATTATTTATTGAGTATTTTAAGTTATTCAATGTATGTATTCATTAACCAATTCAGATCTACATTGAGCAAAATAAGTGATAGATAGCTTGGTCATCAGAGAGTAGTTTGATTTTCAAATGTTACTGTCATTTAGCAGTCTGTAAACCTATTTTGACAAAAAAATTATAAAAAGCTTTTGAACAAAGGAATGTTGAGGAACATGCAGGGGGTTTAATGGAAACGCAGGGTGCGTTTCCATTAAAACACCGTTGATGCACCCTGCATAGCCTTTTTAATTGTACCTTTTGTGTATAAGCGTGTTAAAAAAACTATGGTGTACCTACATGTTCTGCATGACAAAATGCAGTTTAGCAAAAGGTCTCACCTTTTTGTTAGGTTGTTAAGGCCTGCGCACACCTAGGTCGTTGGCGCTGGCGTTTCACTGATCGCCATCGCCAGCGACCTAGGTTTGCGCAGGCCTTTAGGGTTTATAACAAAATAAAGTGACAGTGGTCCGGTGAAGTACTTTTTATTTTAGAAACATTACTCTGAGCAACACGCGCCCTCGCCCTCGCAGTCATCGCAACTAACAATTGAGTATCTCCTCACGCGAGGAGCTGACGATGCCAAACGGCGACATAACGGAACTGAAGGGACGGAGTTACGCTTCAAGCCACAGCCGACTCGTCGAGGAGCACTTCTTGATCCTCTTGGAGCTGTGTGCGCACTCGCACCCCCCCCACCACTGCGGCGTGCGAGGGAGGGGGGGGGGGGCTCGGGCTCGGCCAACACTGTGGCGGCAGCAACCGGATCGATAGCCACGAGCCGCCTAGTGCGGCCTTCCCGCCCCCCCCCCCCCGTGTGCAGCCACCATCTACGCCGGGTGTTGCCATCCCCCCATCCTTCCTCACGTCTTTGGCGAGCGACACCAGCACACAGAGCGCTTAGACCCGCCGCGCGCGAGCCCCCCTCCCCCCCCCGCACGGGACCGCCTCGCGTCCACGCCCCGCTCCCGCCCCCAACTACACCCCGCCCCGCCCGCACGGGCTAGGGGGCGCCGTGTGCAGCGCACGCCGCGGCGGCTGCCCGCGTAGCCCAGCCACGATGCGCTCCGCGAGGCCGCGCGGCACCGGCTCCGAGCCGCAGGTGCCGGTGGAAGGGGCCGGCGTGGATGGGGCTGGCGAAAGCGATGTATCGGCGGCGGGGGTGGGGGGTCGCCGATCCACCTCCACGATGGTGCGGGGGCGGTGCGCGCACGGGTCTAGCGCGCCACGGTGGTGGCAAGTGGACTCGCTGGAGAGGGTCCCCAGGTCGGGAGGTGGGGGCGTGCGAGGCGGCACCCACGGCGGCGGGTAAGTGCGTCCGTCGGTGGCGCGCAGGCAAGGGGGCGCGGGGGGTGTGGGGGGCGGCGCGCATGCCCCCTCCCGCACGGCGCGCTCGTACTGGCGGCGGCGCGCGGCGGCGGCGGCGAGCAGGCGGCGCGCCACGCGGTCCTGCCCCCCGCAGCCTGCGTCGCTCTCGGAAGCTACTCCCTCACCGCTCTTGACGCTCTGAAAAACGCACGACTTTAAATATTGACGCATCCGATCCCGGACGATGCACCGGGGTCGTCGGAAACGCATCGTTCGGCGGTGAACGGACCGACCTCGACATGTCGAGGCAGGGCGGCGGAGCGGGCCGATGGAGAGCCTCACCTTCGCATCCGAGCAGGCCAGGTGGGGGCGCGGCGGGCGGGGGTCGCAGGGAGGGCGCTGGCCGGCGGGGGGCGCGCGGCACACGACGCGCACGACCTTGGTCCCGCTGCAGGGGGGCGGCGCGGGGCGGCACGCAGGGCGCGCACGCGGCCTGCACGCGGGGCCGGGCGGGGGGGGCGCGGGGCCGGCGCTCGAGCGGCTGGCGGCGCGCGCGCGGGCGAGGGGGCAGGCTCGGCACGCGGCGGGCAGGCGGCGCAGCGCGGCGAGGGAGCACATGGCGCGGCGGAGCGAGTGCGGCGAGTGCGGACGCGCGGCGACATCCCGAGGGCCGCGCCCGTGCCGCGCTCTAGTAGGCCCCGCAAGCCATCGCACTCGGGAGGGGGCGGGGGGAGCGCGTTCATCAGCTCGTCGCTAGCAGCCTGGCTGGTTGCGTTGCTCCGCCACACCTGACACCATCGAGAATGGAGACTATCATAGAGACTATCATTTTACTAAAACCAACTAAAACTAATAAAAAATCTGGTGAATCCACAACAATAATAGAATTTTTTTCAATCTTCGATGAGCTGCTCGCAAAACACCGCCTGCCGACTGCAGTTGCAGCGCAGCTTGATGGCTTGATTTGATGTAGGTCATTGTAGGTACTGTCGCCGATGTGCCGATTAGGTATCTAAATCTATTGAATTCATGCAATATCATTTTCATTCTCTGTTCTTAAATTTCATTTTGAGTTAAAGGTGCCGACTAAAAAGCAATAAAAAGCAGCCAAGTGCGAGTCGGACTCGCCCATGAAGGGTTCCGTAGCATCAAGTAACATAATATAAAGGTTTTTGTAGTTCGTCGAAAGGTAAATTGCGGTTTACGATTTATGACGTATAAAAAAAAAACTACGGACTAGATCTCGTTCAAACCAAATATCGTTGGAAGTTTACATAGTAATGTACAACATATATTTTTTTTGGATTTATTATTCTCTTATTTTAGAAGTTAGAGGGGGGGGGACCAACTTTTTTCTACTTTGGAAGTGTCTCTCGCGCAAACTATTCAGTTTAGAAAAAAACGATATTAGAAACCTCAACATCATTTTTGAAGACCTATCCATAGATACCCCACACGTATGGGTTTGATGAAAAAAAAAATTTGAGTTTCAGTTTCAAGTATGGGGACCCCCAAATTTATAGTTTTAGAAAAAAACTATATTAGAAACCTCAACATAATTTTTGAAGACCTATCCATAGATACCCCACACATATGGGTTCGATGAAAAAAAATTTTTTGACTTTCAGTTTCAAGTATGGGGACCCCCAAAATTTATAGATTTTTTTCTATTTTTGTGTAAAAACCTTAATGCGGTTCACAGAATACATCTACTCACCAAGTTTCATCAGTCCAGCTTTTATGGTTTCGGAGAAAAATGGCTGTGACACGGCCGGACAGACAGACAGACAGACAGACAGACAGACAGACAGACATGACGAATCTATAAGGGTTCCGTTTTTGCCATTTGGCTACGGAACCCTAAAAATGAACAAAAAAAGTCGGACTCGCCCATGGAGGAATCCGTAGCAACAAAACAAAGATACGATTACGATTTATTTTACGAAACTCAGTAATTTTTTGTAAACAAACAAAATGTCATGATATGTCACTGTCATGGTGACAACACAGGGGAGAAAAACATGTTTTACCATGGATCACTATTTAGTAGGACCGGCGCGCAGTTTTACTCGTGTAACAGACCTACTGAATATTACTACTAATACTTACCTCCTAGAGAATTACTGATTATTGACAATGACCTCATTTCATATTTTTACATAACATATTTTTGATTTGAGTTGAGGATCTATGTTTGATACAAACACAACAGCAACATCAACAAGGCTAAAAACTTATCAAAAAACTGATACGTAACAATAACACAGACAACGATAATGTGAACAAAAACTTATGTAACAACGCACAGTGGACACGAGCAGCACACGAGAAACACCATTCGACTTCGACGAACGAGAGACGAATGCAAAATGCATGACGAATAAAACAAATATGAACACAAACACCGAAAAATCCCGCGATACAGGCTAGTCCTAGTGCGGGGTCCATTGTACACCTAACTGGATTTTTGTAAAACTGTTTTCTCGAATAAATATTTTTGTTTGTTTGTTTGATAAAATTAAAAAAAAAGTGGCCAAGTGCAAATCGGACTCACCCATGAAGGGTTCCGTAGCAACAAATAACATAATTTAGAAGTTCTTGTAGTTCGCCGAAAGGTAAATTGCGGTTTACGATTTATGACGTATAAAAAAAACTACTCACTAGATCTCGTTCAAACCAAATATTGTTGGAAGTTTGCATAGTAATGTACATCATATCTTTTTTTTAGTTTTATCTTTCTCTTGTTTTAGAAGTTAGAGGGGGGACCAACATTTTACCACTTTGGAAGTGTCTCTCGCAAAAACTATTCAGTTTAGAAAAAAACGATATTAGAAACCTCAAAGATATATAATTTATTTAATACTATCTTTATGTTATTTAAATTTTGCATTGCGCTCTAATTAGACTTTTTAAACTTCTTACCGTTGTAATGGGTTTCCAACCTACTTGCTGAATAAAAAGTTGGAATTTGGTTTAACAACCTCCTTGCAGTTAGAAAGACTTTAGAAAGTTGGAACATGGTTGAATAAAATAGAACTTGTTTTTGACGTGATAACGTCTTATAAATCGATGGAGCCGGCTGCACGCACGAAAAAACATGACTCATGCGTCGTTACGTCGTTTCGTCGTTCCATTTACCTGAGCCCGAGCCCGGGTCGGGTAATGGGTAAGGGTAAATGAGGGTAAGGGTAAATGAGGGTAAGGGTAAGGGTTCAGTCTGGGTCCGGGTCCGGGTCCGGGTCCGGATTTTCATTCAGTTTCATTCAGTTTCATTCAGTTTCATTCACATTCAATTCAATTCAGTAAAACTAAAATTTTCTTTTGAAAAATGCAACCATTCCATCAGTATTTTCTTATGACGTTATCACGTTCAACTATCGTCAGTAAACCGACTTTACAGACAACCGATTTTTTTTTATAATTTGACAGCTGTCAGTAGAAAGCGATTCTCCCTAGGGCTGAAAGTTTTACTTTCAATTAGGCCCCTCAGGCAACTTCAGACCTACTTTCAGAGTATGAGCAATGAAAAAATATGATTTATAAAAATATGAAATCATAGTATCATTGTTTTATTTGTACTTCCTTATGATCAGGCACAGGAAAATGAGGTTCTACTTTTCAGTGTTCTCTAATAGGTAAGTAGTTGTAGTAATATTCAGGTAGGTCTATTGCACGGGTAAAACCGCGCGCCGGTCCTACTAATAGTGATCCATGGTAAAACATGTTTTTCTCCCCTGAGTTGTCACTATGACAGTGAGTGACATAATATCATGACATTTGTTTGTGTACAAAAAAGACTGAGTTTCTGAATACCCTGGTATAGAGCTGTATTTTAGGGGGATATTACACTATCATTTATCTTGGATCATTTAAATGATCATATATTTGATCCAAGATAATTGACTAGGTACTACCTATTTGAGTCATATCTGTGTATTACACTATCAAAGTTGTTTGATCCTATTTTACTTCGCATCGCTTCGTGGTGGCTCGTGCATCATGCACGAGCTACCACGTAACGTCCCATGCACCTGCATGGGACTCGACCCAACAGATTGATGGATGACAGTGACAGGTGTCAGGTATTGACGTCAGGGTTACCAGATCTCAGAGAATTCGATTTGCCAAAAGACATTGTAATTTTTAGTATGGCTTGTTTTTTGTTCTTTCAGCAAGATAATGCAATTATATAATTAGATAAAGAACTACATTACATTATTTGAAACATTTAAACGGATAAGAAATTGAAAACTCTTTTTTTTATATTTGCTTTTAAATACCTAGTAGAAAAATATGTAAATAACTGGCAGCAGCAGCACCTGTTTCTATGACCGTATTGGATCCAATCTCTCAGCAAATGTCAAAAATCTATGATCAAGGAGAAAATGATTCTTAGTCCTGTATTATTTATCCAATGTCATTGACTCATAGATCTATGATCCGAGATAAAGTTTTAATGTACTAAATGTCTCCTAACAAACTTCTGAAACTTACTTTTCTCTTCACCTTCTTTCCCAGTATTGCCAGTGGCATATAGTCAACTTGGAGGAGTTCCAAGATAGTCAAATATAACATTTTCACAAAAAGTTACATTTACACGAGAAAAGTATCTAGCATTATGATGTGGTAAACGATACACTCCTATAATATGGACTCCTATATTATTGCTTAAAAATAAAAACATTCTTAAATGCCTTCCGTTTCACGATTTGTTTTTGTTGTTTGCTGGATTTTTTTAAGGGATTTTTATAGAGGCGTGTAACATGGAGGTAACATGAGAGGGTCAAAAGTAATGTAAAATGTTACAAAAGTAACATTCTGGCAACGCTGTTCTCGCTCAGCATAGAGGTCGAAGTACGAGATTTCTAATTTTCTATCTGTAAGCAAAAATACTCTCTCTCTCGAAAAAATGAAAATAGCCGTGTGTGGCCCGCACGCACACCCTATCCCCCTATCCTGTGTTTTAAATGTAATGTTAACCAATTATCTCGGTATTTTCGTAAAATTTAATCTGGTCACACTTATTTTTGACTAAAATGTCAATAACACGTCGTTTGAGTGGTGTAGCGGGTTCCTTGCGAGCTTTCGTAATCGGTAGCAACAGCGGCGCGCGTCCGCGGCAGTCGAGTCCGCGAGCCGCGCGTGTGTGTGTGTGCGCGCGATCCCTCGCCACCGCCAGCAGCTGTAGTACCACGCGCACGCGTGCCACCACGTCACCCGCCGCGACCTGTGACCGCGCTCTCCCCGCACCCGATCCCAACATGTACGTCGCGGAGGAACGCGGCGCGCTCCACTCGCCCGACTACCGGCTCTATCTCAGTGAGTTCATTCATGCAGCTCCTGATCGATGGCCATTTGTAGTATTGTGCACAGTAAGTGTAACCTAGGGCACGGGACGGCACGATAGTTCGGCAAGCCAGGCGCCAGCGCCAGTTCCGGGTTGCGCCGCGCCTGGCCTTGACCTTTGCGACGCGACAACACTCACACAATCACCAACCAGGGTCGTCTATACATGAGGAACCTTATTTTCATTATTATGGTTGAATATTAGGAGAGTTGTTGAGGTTCAACATGAACCTTTAAAGCTAGTTAAGGGTGCGCTATGTTTTACCATAGAACTACATGTACTAATTCTGTTTGTTATAACTGCTATTCAGCAACTTTATCATAATTTTGCTGCCATATGGCATACAAGCACTTACTGTAATAAGCTGCACAAATATAATGGTTTGATCTATTTTGCATGAGTGTTAGTTCAGCCAGGCAGCGGCTAAACAGGGAATTCTTTGGTAACGAGTAAAACCACAGAATACAGAAAATATTAGAAAGGTGTTCATGTGCTATTGTATGGGAACTGCTGTTGCCAGTTTTTTTCAGTGAGAAGTTTTTCATTGCATGATTACAAAAAAACTACAGGATTTGTATGGAGAAAGGAGCATGAGTTCATATACTTTATGTATTAGGACACGCAACACTTGGATTATCTAAAGTAATATTCATGACCTTGACTGTTACAATTACCTATCTACTTTGATAAGATGCTTGATAATAGATAATAGCAGGCTAAGTACCAACAATCCTATACATACTCCTTCCTATCTAAGGGTTATCAAACTACATACAATCAATTTATTTTATTATTTCCGTACATAAGTATACTGTGGGTAATATACCTACATGCATTGCTCACAGTACTTACATTACCCGCATAATATCTGCCTACTTGGAGCTAGCTTAACTACATATTATCTCTTATGCAATGCACTTTATAATATACCTAGTGGAAATCTACTGAATTTGATAATTGGGTTTCTTGTTTCACCTTGCTCAAACAATTCTTTTGTCAGTAAGATTCATTTTCCTTCATGAAACCTATACTTACATTAGTTAATTAATCTCAAATGCAAGGGACTATTCAACACACACATGTAATGTTTCATTATGGATAGAAAGGAGTGGGCGGGCAGAAGCAGGGACACTGTTGTCTGATGTGTGTTGTGTGTGTGTGTGTGTGTAGAGGACGCTCACGGGCCCATCTCTGCGCTGCACGACATCCCGCTGTGGGCGGACCGCGGCGCGCGCCTCGTCAACATGGTGGTGGAGGTGCCGCGCTGGAGCAACGCCAAGATGGAGATCTGCCTCGGCGAGCCGCTCAACCCCATCAAGCAGGACGTGAAGCGCGGCGCCATGCGCTTCGTGGCCAACGTGTTCCCGCACCGCGGCTACATCTGGAACTACGGCGCGCTGCCGCAGACGTGGGAGAACCCGCAGCACGTGGACGCGGGCACGCGGGCGCGCGGGGACAACGACCCCGTGGACGTGCTGGAGATCGGGTCGCGCGTGGCGGCGCGCGGGGACGTGCTGGCCGTGCGCGTGCTGGGCGCGCTGGCGCTGGTGGACGAGGGCGAGACGGACTGGAAGCTGCTGGCCGTGGACGCGCGCGACCCGCTGGCGGCGCGCCTGCACGACGTGGCCGACGTGGAGCGCCACTGCCCCGGCCTGCTGGCCGCCACCGTCGAGTGGTTCCGCCTCTACAAGGTGCCCGACGGCAAGCCCGTCAACCAGTTCGCCTTCGACGCGAAGCCCAAGGACGCCGACTTCGCATACCAAGTCATCGATGAGGTGAGGTGCCCCACCTACCGACCGACTTCTAGCCCCATCAGCATCCGATCCCAACCCATCCTGAGCCTGCTCCATATTTGATCCCCGACCTAAAGACTGTTTATAAGCCTCACAATTTATGTTTGAAAAGATGAATCAAATACTTCTTCAGGATCCAAATCTCAGTTAAAGTAGAAATCGACTTAATTGTCTACAAAACTCCATATTCCAAGATTATTGAGTTGCGGTCGAGACATGCCCCCGCGTCCGACGGCGGAGTTCTCGCCGGGCTTGCCTACTGAACATGCAGAGATCTGCACTGGTCATCGTGGCCCGTGATTTGTATACTAAACTCTGTACAAGTTAACGTTATTTCATTCTTCAATATTCCCTCATAGTATACCAACAATTGAAGATAGTAGATAATGCATGGTGTGTCGTTTGGTATGTGCAGGTGCACGAGTTCTGGCGCGGCCTGGTGGCGGGCGAGGCGCGCGACGCCACCGACATCAACCTGTGAGTATACACCCGTGCCGCGTGCCCTGTGCCGCGTGCCGTGACGTCATGCGTGTGTCTGTGTGCGCAGGATGAACGTGTCGGTGGCGGCCAGCCCGGGACACACGGAGCGCGCGCAGGCCAGCGCCGTGCTCGCGGGGGCGCCGCCGCGCGCCGCGCCGCTGCCCATCCCCGCCGCCGGTGAGTAGCCACTAGGCACTAGCCACTAGCCCGTGCATGGTGACGTCCCCCACGGACGCTGACGCCGTTCTCTTGTTGCAGTGGACCAGTGCCACTTCCTCGCCAACCTGTAGCAACCTGCAGCAAACTGCAGCAACCTGCAGCAACCTGCAGCAACCTGCAGCAACCTGCAGCAACCTGCAGCAAGGCTCCCGGCGCGCCTCATGCATGGCGCATGCAGCTCGAGCCGACTCCAGAGACATCTACTCGCGGCTGTTGATGCCCGATCAACCATTACTAGATCTTTTAAGTGAAGCGAGGATTTACGATTCCTTCGATAAGTGATAGATAAGTAAATAATTTATGTGATTAAAAGTTTTCGTTTTCTAAATATGATAGTTTTACTCTTGTCCCGCAAGCCGATTGTATAATGTCTGGCTATCGAGATGACTACGTGGAGACCATCTGGCCGTGCCCATGCCGCCTATGATATCTTTCTGAGCATCCGCGCGTTGGAAGCATTTCTGCACTAGGTATGCAGGTTTGCATTTTATTCTAACGAGTGAAACGCTCTCGCGTCCACTTGCTCGAAGACTGACAAACTAACGATTAGGTGATTGACAACCTACGCGATGTTTGTAATGCACTACGCTACTAGGTACCTGAACTAAAAAACTATTTATATATTTTTCTGAACTACTTCCAGAAAGTTGTAATAGCAACGAGTTACACTAACAAAATAGATTTGCAATTTAGGACTTAAGTCTACTTAGCCTATGATATAATGAGAAGTAGGCTAACGAGACGAGACGCGTCGGTCGGGATCACTGGCGCATGGCGCATGGCGCATGGCGCATGGCGCATGGCGCATGGCGCATGGCGTGTGTGTGCCGGGCTGTGCTGTGCTCCGGCTCGGCTGTACTGTAGGGTGTAGGGCGCGCGCTCGGGGCGCTCGGGGCGCTCGGGGCGCTCGGGGCGCTCGGGGCGCTCGGGGCGGTGATGGCGCATGCGCGGCGCCTGCAGGCCGCACGCCGGCGCCGCCCGCCGCGCCGCGCCGCACGGCAGTGTGCCGCGGGCTGTCCCGCTAGCAGGTGTTGCGCGTGTCTCTCCCCGCTCGGCCAGCATGCGGCTCCTCAGCACGCTGTGCGCGACGGCGCTGCTGTGTGCGGCGGCCGCCAGACGCTCCGACCAGGACTTCGAGTTCGACGACGACGCCGCGGTGAGTGCGCCGCCATCACACCCGCCGTCACCGCCGCGCGACGGTCGATACGACGGCGGCGGCTCATCTCGAGAGATGAGCGTTCTGGCTATTATAACCAGCATTCAGTTTCTTAGCCCAGTCGGTAGATTGAATGTCCTAGGTGCCAGAGTAGGTACTACCTACCTGTTCACTTATAAGTACCTAGACATATTCGAGGCGGATGTGTTCCTAACCTGCCCTGCCTTTTTTACGTAATAAAAGATGTCTTACCTAAATGGTACCTAACTAGCAGCCATACCCAGCTACCCTACTATATAACTATCCATTTTAGGGTTCCGTAGCCAAATGGCAAAACGGAACCCTTATAGATTCGTTATGTCTGTCTGTCTGTCCGTCCGTATGTCACGGCCACTTTTTTCCGAAACTATAAGAGCTATACTGATGAACCGCATTAAGATTTTCACATAAAAATAGAAAAAAAAAACATAAATTTTGGGGGTCCCCATGCTTACCTAGAACTATAGTAGGTACAAACAATGTTTAGTGACTAAATGAAACTGAAACTATAACTCTACAAACGATGCCGTAAACATTCGTAGCTCCGGAGTTACAACAAAACCGGAATTCCAGAGCTCAAGCCTTAGACTCCTCTCCCTGTAACTTCGTGTATTAAAATAAGGGAATGATAAAACTAAAAGAAACATTATGATGTACATTATTATGCAAACTTCAACCGAAATTTGGTTTGAACGAGATTTAGTAAGTAAGTAGTTTTTTTCTATGCGTCATAAATCGTAAACCGCAATTTACCTTTGGACGAACTACAAGAACTTTTATGTTATGTTGCTACGGAACCCTTCATGGGCGAGTCCGACTCGCACTTGGTCGCTTTGTTTATAATTTCATCCCAACCATTCTAATAAATTTGGTGTGATTGAGCTCTGAGCATCGTCACTTTCGGATATCAGGATAAGATGGTATGTCTAGATTAAGGTGACTGAAAAGAACGTGAAGACAACTAGGTCGATGTAGGTAGGTATCTGGGCTAGCTGTGTTCGGGGATGATGAGAGTACGTTGGTAGTAACCGGCACCGATGCGGCCCCTCCAGCTAGCGTGTGGTGTGGAGCAGGCAGGAGTGCTTACGGTACGCTATCTGTCGGCAGGAGCAGGAGCAGGAGGTGTCGGCGAGTGACAACTCCGTGAGCGAGCGGCGGCCGCGCCGGTACGTGCACGACCCGCACAGTGAGTACACACGCACGGGGGCGCAGGGGGGGGCGCAGGGGGGGGGGGAGGGGGAGGCGTGCCGTGTGTCATGCGATGTTGTGTTGCAGACGCGCTGTGCGGCGCGCTGGTGTGCGCGGCGCGCGAGCTGTGCTTGCTGCGCGACGCCTACACCGCGCTCTGCGCGTACAGGAACGACATCCTGCGGCAAGGGTCAGTTCACCACACACACACACACAATACATGTCCCTACTTCACTCTGTATAATATCAGGAATACATTGCCTCTCTATGAAATATATCATGATCGCTGGAAGATTCCGACCGAGTGCTTCTTGCGCAAACCTACAGGACTGAACTGCGAACTCTTGTTATTCGTGGAAAGTGCTAATCCTCTGTATACTTAGCTACCGAGTATTGTGTTGAGATGTTCGGATGGTGTTCCAGTGACGTGATAGTGTCGGCCGGCGCCGCGGAGGACGACCTGGACGACGTCTTCTACGAGGCGGGCGGGGGAGGGGGCGCGGGAGCTGGAGGGGGCGCAGGAGGGGGCGGTGGCGCGGGAGCGGGAGGGGGCGGCGATGCGGACGCAGCCGACCGGTCAGTGAGCTTGCACTACATGTAGGTATACCCAACTATAATCCATGGTACCTATTGCATTCATAGGTTCTGAAGAAGGTTGGCAACATTCCTTCTTGATAACTTGAGCCTGCCTAATAATTGGGCAAAGCTAAATTAAAGTTCACCTTGTAAACCAACCAATCACAAGTTGCCGTTAGCTTTCTTCCACCATGGGACGAGGGATGCTACTCGTAGGGCGACTCGGGTAAAATATTTCCCCAGTACTGTCGGCGGCATTGTTTGTTGAGCATGTGTTCCTACCGCCATCACCATGGTTCGATATCCTCCATCACCTCTCAGATTCCCACCCACCAACATGCTACCACAAATCACTCGCACATAGGAACAAATGAAGCTACCCTCTCTCCCACCTAGCGCCACGGTAGGTCCTGCGGCGTTAGGGGTAGTTACACCCCCACTACACGCAGGTAGGTAGATAGGTTAGCAGGGTCCTGACAGGGTTAAAAATCAAACAGTAATTTAGTTATTTGATGTCACCCTTTACTGTCCATAAAATTGCACAGCCGCACATTTCCTAATGCACTGAGTTACATAGACACGTAACTGGCCTGAGCGTGAGAGGGTAGGCAGGCGGAAGCAGTTGGAGATCTGGTTGTAGGGCTCCGTGATCCGGGATAGTGGGTCCACGTCTTGCAGTCCAGCAATGGGAGCGTGGAGGCAGATGGTCAGCCAGTAGATAGGCAGCACAGCACGGAGACGCAGCAGGGTCTACCGTGCCGGTTAGAGAAGCCGGGGTAGGGCCGAACTTCTTAGTGGTAGTGGAATCCTAGAATCAACGGCAAGCCTTAGAGATTGTTCCAGAAAACTAGCTGTCCGCCAAGCCGTTCACGACCTCGTTGAGAAGATTCTGCCGTGTGGGTAGGATGCACAAGGTCCAGCGACGATCGTGACATGAAGGAAATAACGGCAGCTAGCTTAGCGAAGCAGACAGCTTTACAGAGATATTTAAAAACTAACACTAAACACAGGTAGAAGGGCTAGGCAGTGGCAAGACAGTATGGAAACTCACCCCAGCGGGATTCCTTAATATTTGCAGGCGCGTGTGCGCGTGTCGGCAGGCGACGGTGGTGTGGCGGAGGCGGCCGGCCAGCCGATAAAGATTCGAACCTAGTAAGCCGGCTTTTGTTTGGGTTCCGCGGATCGCGAGTGAAAATAGCTAACCCTTTGAATATTTGTTAGAAATTAGAAGGTTCCGTACGTTATTTTAGTTTTATTTAGTTTTTTAGTTTAATTTCGTTAATTATGTAACGGCACTATAGGCACAACGTTACAGTCCGACAGTCTGGTTGCGGGGGGACGGTCCCTGCACGAGATGAGTACCGGTGCGCTTGTGTTGCAGATGCGTGGGCTGCGGGCCGAGTGCGGGTGCGGGTGCGGGGGGCGCGGGGAGTGCGGGCGAGGTGGGGTTCCTGTGCGGGTCGGATAACCGCACGTACTCGTCGCTGTGCCGCCTGGACCTGCACAACTGCGTGCGTCGCGCGGCGCGCCCCCCGCCCCCCGCGCGCGCGCCCGCCCCCGTGCGCCTCGCCTGCCGCGGGTACTGCCCCTGCCGCGCGCCCCCCCCTCGCCGCCGCCGCCCACACACCAACAGGATAGTGAGTACCGACTCCATCCAAGGCAAGTAGTCCATCGACAGTGAACTACTGTCGATGGACTACTTGCCAGGTGCCCTACCGCCAACTTACATGAAGTGATCGGCTGCATGACTTGCCGTAAACTTTTGAAGCTGATCTGTTGGAAGTTTTTGTCATAATGTTTGTTATTTATTCCAGGAGTGGCGCCGCCGCAAGGCAGAGCCGGAGGCTGGGGCGGACGCGGACGCGGGGGCGGGGGTGGGGGCGAGCCGCCCCGCGCGCCGCCGGCTCACTGGTGCGCTACACTACACTACTACCCACTAGTTATTTCATCTATAATTTTACTCATCAAATACCGTTCAGGCTAAACACGAACCTTCTGCTTATAGGGTACCTATCTCAACAGTCAGACATTCGTGTAATCGGCCTTCCGTATTGTACCTAAGAAGGTACCTACCTATGCCATTCATCCTCAGCATCCAT
This sequence comes from Thera obeliscata, assembly GCA_947578465.1. Lineage (NCBI taxonomy): Eukaryota > Metazoa > Arthropoda > Insecta > Lepidoptera > Geometridae > Thera > Thera obeliscata. The sequence goes on along the minus strand of OX387929.1, from coordinate 14,310,296 downwards.
TCCTAAATGTCTAAAGGAGTTTAGTTTAGAAGGAAGGGTTCGAAAATGATAATTGAAACGCTAAAAAATGCCACCCATAACTATTTAACGCTTTCGTCCCGACCAAAACATTTAAGAACAAGGTCATTCTTATAACCACGCCATAATGCGTAATAAAATAGCTTCCGTCAAGCGCAGAATGTTGGCTAGCTCCAACAGTATACTTAGAGTACTGGCTGGCAGATGGGACAGCCCACTACAAAACTACTGGGTGGCTGCCTTAATCAATCCCAATGCCAGTCAAGTTTATTACATTAACTAGGTAACCATTCGTGTGAACTCCTACTATAATGTTCTCTGTTTAGTTTATTTTATTATTTTTTGATGTGCTATTGTATGTGTTATGTTAGTTTTAAGAAAATGGATCTTTTGACATCTGAATAAACAAATTTTTAATTTAATTTTTAATTTTTAATTTTATAATAAAAAACTGAACTCTGTCTGTCGATGCAGGGACGCTTCGAGTCAATGATAGTTCTGTAATAAGTAGATGTAAACAATGGCAGGTGGGTCGGGGTGCGCGCTCGACAAGATGGCCAACCGCCTGCTGGACTGGTTCTCGGTGCTGATGGAGGGGGCGGGGGGCCGTCCGCCCCCGCGCGGCGCCCCCTTCCCCGCGGAGTGCAAGGCCGAGGTGCGCTGGATGTTCCGGCACCTAGACGGCGACGGGGACGGGCTGGTGTCGGCGCGCGAGCTGTACGCGCTGCGGCACGCGGAGCGCGAGCGCTGCCTGCGCCCCTTCCTGGCGCGCTGCGGGGGCACGCGCGCCGCCTGGTGCGCCTGCCTGGCGCGCGCCGCCCGCCCCTGCGCCGCCCTGGCGCGCGCGCACGCCCAGGACGCGGCGCGCGGCGGGTACGCGCCCGCCTGCGACGCGCGCGGGTACTACGCGCCGCGCCAGTGCCACGCCGCGCTCGCCGTCTGCTGGTGCGTCGACAAGCACGGCGCCGAGCGGCCCGGCTCGCGCACGCGCGGACACCCCGACTGCACCCCCCCCCGCCCCCGGCGCGGGGGGCGCCCCCACCGACGACGAGGACGCGGGGGGCAGCGGAGACGCCGAGCCCGTCTACTAGCGCGCCCCCGCTTGGTTCCGTTTCATTCCAGACTAGGACTATCAGTTATCTATGGGACTAGCAGGGGATTATAAACTCAGCTTTAAAAGTTTCCCCAGATGTCGATATGCGATCGTTTCGGTACCTACCTAGGAATAATGAGGTCCCCACCTGTCACCTCGTCAGCCTGAGGAAGTTCAGTGCTAACATTTCCAGGACGAACGATTTAGAGCCCTCTTATCCACCGACTGCCCGTGATCTCAACAATGTCCTCGGTCCATCGGGTTGATGAGCGCCCTACGTATCATTCCCAACTGTCACCTAGTTGGTTTATTAACCTTTAGTGTAGTACTTATAACGTGAAACGAAGGGAGCACCCTTCACAGGATTTATCTGCATTTTCTCAATTTTTAGCTTAACAGAACATAGGTTATCCATTGTCGATCACATTTTGTCTAGGTACAGTGGGATACAGCTCAAGTTACCTAAAAACAAAGAATAATTACGCTTACTGCAAGGACATAAGAGCTAACAGTGTGTAGTCTGATGCGTATCCTTGTGTACCTCTGCCTAGCTATGCCTCTGTTGTGATTAATTTATTAAAAAAATGTTGAAGTATGCAGTGAGCCATGTAAGTATTAAAAAGCATGGATTTCCCTAGATTAATAATAGAGCTCATAAGATGCCTAAATAGAGCAGGATAGGTGCCCGAGTACCTACCTATTGATTGTGTTAGGGAAGGAATGAATGTTATTTAGCAAAAGGTATGTAGGTATACACAAGTACCTACCTACATAATTTGCACTTTTTTATTCTAACCAATGAATTCAATGAATGGATGATCTCTGGTAATAAAGTGTGTATGTAATACCTTGTTTTTTTTGTGTAGCCACAAACCCCAAAACTCCCCACAAACAACCGAGCAAGTTTGAGAGATAGTAAATACCTATTGTAAAATGTTGGTGGGAATTTTGTAACAAGACTGTCAGTATTTATGAAGACTATTTTAATTTGAACTTTACGTAATGTTTAGGTAGTTATTACGCATGTAGGGGAAGTAGCATGGTGCACCTGCATGATCATAGGGCACATTCCTTTCCTACTTTTGTTAAAGACAATGGTTATTTATTAATAAAATAAATAAATTATAGTTCTTTTGTCACCATACATTGTTATTATTTCATATATTTGGCATCATAGTCAACATAGTCTAAAGATCTTATAAATACAGAGCCCGTTATCATACCTAGATATGACCCCGGGAATGTTGATAGATAATTCCCATATGCCAAAGATGGTCTTCCTTCCCACACTATTACACCCATACAGAGAACTAACATCTACATTCACCAAACAATAAATTAGTGGGTAATTAACCTACATATAACGTTTCGGGGTTTTAGAATTAGAGACAAAGAAAGTAAAACTCGGAGATGCAATACCTTACCTGGCAGGTTAAACTCACTGCTTATTTAGTTTGTAATGTTCATACAGGAAGCGTTAACTAGGTACAGCCCACTTGAGAAATATATTGGGCAGCCTTCAATCAGATTATGGTACCTATCGCCGCCGCAAGTTCCAGGTACATACACCCTGGCCTTTAGGAAACCCTTGTTTTATAAACCACATGACGTGACTAATAATGCTGGTTACGAAAGCAAACAGCATTCTAATAATCGAAAGAAAAGCTAACGCACAAAACACAATCTTTAATTGAATAACTTATAATCACACATCAATCACTAGTGAACGTTATGAACTACTCGAATAGGCTAGGTGGAGCGAGTCAAGGGGAGGCGCTGGGTTCCTCCTCCTTGGGGAACTTGCCGCCGTAGAAAGGGATGTTAGCCACGAACACCTTCCAGTCCGTGAAGTACAGCATCGTGAGGAAAGCGGCGCCTCCGAATCCAACGCCCGAGGTCGCGAACGACGTCGCGATGTCGATTTGCTTTTTACCGATGCGTCCCAGCATAATGATGTTATTAGAATTATTAATCGAACTTTTTACCAGCTTTTACCCCTTGTTACGTAAGGTAAGGTAGACAGACAGACCGACCAGACGTTCGTTTCGTTTTTTCTAGCTGAGGCTCAGTGTTGCCAACTCGGATTTTGAAAAAGGCGTAGACCACATTAGAAATTTACGTAGAATTAGTAAAATTTGCGTATGTAAAGTTCGTAGATCCATGAACTTTTTTTCAGAGTGAAATGAAGAGGGTAGGGTAGGTAAAACTGAACAAAATGAGTGTTTTGTACAGTTTATTCATTTTCAGGCAAATTAAATTTATCTTACGAGATTTTACGAGCTGGGTGGCGATACGAGACGTTTCGTTTTACACAGTCACAGCTCTAGGGAATGGAATGAGAACTTTGTTTTTGTCATCGTATGGGGCGCAATACCTCGGACAAGCCACGACCAATACTATGCAAGCTCCGTGATATCGAGGTTCGAGACAAGTTGTGGTCGTCCAAGACCGCCCTGAAGGACACAGGAGTGACGTTGTCAGAGTTTTTGACGAAGGCGCGTCATGAAACCTTCATGGCTGCACGTAAGCGTTTTGGCGTCTCGCAATGCTGGACGAGACAGGGCTTCATCTTTGTGCTCGGGCAGGATGGAGTTCGGCACCGTGTGACACGCATGGATGAGCTGAACAAGATCCCGCACATTGAGGCCTCAGCTTCCAAGGCAACGACGACGGTGGCGGCGGCGGCGGCGGCGACAGTGGCGTCCGTAGCTGTGATTGCGAAGGAAATCACAGTTCCAAAGGCTCGGCGTGCTGCTGCTACCAGGAAATAGAGTTTTTTCTCTCAAGTTTTTAGTTTTTGCGGTCGGTGTCTCATTCTAGTATTGTTATTTTTTGTTTCAATTCTCTCTCACTTCTCTCAGTCACTCTAAAGACGGGCGTACTGTCACTACTGTCAGTGTCACATTGCTGGTTCTAGTTGTCATGTCATCGAAGTCAGGTTAAATGTCAACGAACACTGACAGTGACAGCTACAATCTTTTTTTTTTCTTCTTTATTTAATTATTTTGATAACGTTCCGTTTTACGTAGTGTACGAGACACTGGTCGGTTTTAGTGTATCTAAATACTTAATTCTGTTTGTCTGTTTATAAAATTGCGCTCCTAAAGTACAGTACAGCTAGCGGGTGGAGATAAAAATATTGTTAGTACCTTTTTAGCTAGCGTTGCAATTTATAAGTTTCTTGTAGCTTCATATTTATTTTATTGAATTTAATATATTTATTTTATTTATCTTATGAGTGATAGTGATAATGATGAGTTTTTGTCATGCTCCTCTTCAAATGGTAGCATTTCCGACTGCAGTTTCAGTAGCATTCCGACTCTCTCTGATACCCTTGAGTCAACTTTTAGTGATGTCCCTAATAACTTTAATGTAGTGCATATTAATGCGCAGAGCATTCCGGCTCATTTCATACAGATGCTGGCGTCATTTGATTTAAAATCAATTGATGCCATCCTAGTGTCGGAGTCCTGGTTGAAACCCTGCTTGCCTTCAGCTCCTTACTCAATTCCAGGCTTTCAACTAGTCCGTAACGATCGTACTGGGACTGGTGGTGGTGGTGTAGCCATATACTTACGCTCTCATATTTCTTTTACCATTGTTAGTTTGTCTGCACAGCCACCCCCCTCCAGTGCTGGAGAGCATCTTTTTCTCCAACTATCTATGTTCCATCGTAAAATACTTCTTGGTGTGTATTATTCGCCTTCACTGCGAGTTAATTATTTCTCTTCCTTTGAAAAGCTGCTTGAGGAACTGACACCTATTCACGATCAAACAATCATCATGGGCGACTTTAATACCTGCCTAAACAAGCACGACTCCCGTTCCTCCAACCTTGAATCTGTCGTTCAGGCTTGTAATCTGTCCATTTTAGATCTTAATTCAACTCATCATTTTCCAAACTGTCAGCCCTCCTTACTTGATCTAATTTTAGTTTCTTCTACAGTACATGTCGCCAAGTACGGTCAGTGTTCGGCAAATGATTTCTCCTATCATGATTTACTTTTTCTCTCGTATAAGATTCGACCTCCCAAAGCCAAGCCTAAAACCCTTCTTCAGCGCAATTTCGGTGGTATGGATGTGGAAGCTTTGCGTGTTGATGCTCGTAATGCCAATTGGTCTCAGGTTTTGGATGTAGGTTCTATTGATGAAAAAGTTGCCTGTTTCAACAGCATCTTGACAAAGTTGTATGATGTGCATGCTCCGGTTCGAGCGATCAAGATGAAACATCTCCCTGCACCTTGGTTTACTGATCCAATTCGTACTGAAATGCATAAAAAACTGACAGCCAAGGTCAGATATAAACTTAAACCTACCAATGACAACAAAGAAAGGTACGCGGAGATCAGAAATCACTGCAATAGGGTGTGTAGGGATGCACATCGCCGATACATTCATGAATCTGTTAACAATAATAATAACCCTTCTAAAGTATGGAAGTTCCTTAGGTCACTAGGAGTTGGTAAGTCTCGCCAAGATACTATTCCCCATAACTTAGACATAAATTCATTAAACAGTCATTTCTCTACTTCTTCCAATTTTGATGGTCCAGCCAAGGCACAAACTTTGAGCACTCTTTCTCTTTTGCCAACTCCTGACATTCCTCCCTTTATGTTTCGTCCATTTACTGATTGTGATGTCAAGAAGAGCATTTCATCTATCTCGTCAAATGCTGTCGGTAGTGACTGCATTAGTAAAAAAATGATTACTCCTATCCTTGAAGACATTGTCCACGTCATTACCTACTTACTTAACTTCTCCATAGACACTGGAACTTTTCCAAGTTTGTGGAAGGAGGCTCAAGTTACTCCTCTTCCTAAAAAACCTAATCCCTCTTGTTTTTCAGAGTACCGCCCTATCTCCATTCTGTCATTCCTATCGAAAGTCCTTGAGCGCCTGGTACACCAACAACTAAACCTTTTCCTTAATACCAACAACCTCCTCAATCCCTATCAGTCTGGCTTTCGGCCTGGCCATAGCACCGTCTCTGCTCTAATCAAAATCACTGATGATATCAGGCTGGGCATGGAGGGTAGGCTAATTACCGTTCTTTCCCTTCTGGATTTTAGTAATGCTTTTGGCAACGTCGATTTTGATGTTTTATTAGCTCTCTTGCGCTCTCTTAACATATCTTCAACAGTAATAGACTGGTTTCGTAGTTACCTGTTTGGACGCCGGCAACGTATTTGTATTGACGATACTTACTCGTCTTGGTGTCAATTGAGTGCCGGTGTACCTCAGGGCGGCGTGCTTTCTCCTCTTCTTTTTGCTATCTTCATTAACTCAATTTCCAAACAAATCTCTTCTTCCTACCACCTTTATGCAGATGATCTACAAATTTATACCCAGGCTCCTGTAGAATGGTTGGATGAAGCTATCACCGGCCTGAACAGTGATCTAGACCGTGTCCTTGAGTGGAGTAGACTTTATGGTCTTAAGGTCAATCCAATTAAAACACAAGTTATTGTAATCGGAAGTTCGCGGATTTTGTAACTAGTTAACTGGTCTGTTCTCCCACAAGTCATATTTGACAATACTGTACTGGAAATCAGTGAGGTGGTGAAGGATCTAGGCGTCTTGGTTGATAGAAATTTATCGTGGGGACCACAAATAGCAGCAGTAAGCCGAAAGACTTTTGCTGCAGCTGCCTCTCTCAGACGGTTACGCAACTTCCTTCCAACTTCCACCAAAATTGCGCTAGCACAGTCTCTGTTGCATCCTATTTTAGATTACGCCGATATTAGCTACCTGGACTTAACTGTGGACCAACTCAATAAACTTGAGCGCCTTCAGAATCTATCTATAAGATTCATTTTCGGCTTGCGCAAATATGATCATGTTTCTGAGTACCGTAACAGACTCAAGTGGCTACCTATCCGTCTTCGCCGGAATGTACATATCCTCTCGCTCCTTTATAACATTCTTTTCCTTCCTTCTACTCCAGTCTATCTCAAAGAACGCTTTGAGTTTCTTCACCTCTCACATTCCTTATCCCTACGCTCCTCTAACACCCGTCAGCTAAAAACTCCTGTCCACTCTTCACAATTCTACAGACACTCCTTCACACTTCAAGCTACAAAGCTATGGAATGCACTCCCCGTTTCTATCGGTCATGCCAAATCCCTTCCTATCTTTAAAAGCATGGTTCACCAACACTACTTGTTATCACTCCCCTCATCATCGTCGTAGTCTCCCTAATATCACGTTTTTTTTTTATTTCCTTTAAATTTGTTACTAGTTTCATTATATATCACAATTACTTATTTATTTGAGTATATATGTATTAGTATTAATATCATATTTATTAGTTTATGACTATTTATTTTATTTTATTATGTATGCCCCGTCCCTACTCGTACCATTATGTTTCTTTCCATCCAAAGGTTGTCTGGAAGAAATCGCTATTAGCGATAAGACCGCCCATTGTACCTCTAGTTTTTAAGTATTCTTTTATGCCATGTTTCTGTAAATTTTTTGGTGTACAATAAAGTTATATTCTATTCTATTCTATTCTAATGACGAATGACGCTACGCAAGTGTTGGCGAAGCGAGTTTGCACTAGTTTAAAACGGAACGTCCACTAACTTTTTTTTTGCGAATGAAAGGGAAATTATGCCCATTCAGCATATGTAATGAATGTTATTTTACAAAATTGTACAATTTTATAGAAAATACGTAGATTCTGGCTGAAGTTCGTAGGTTTGCAGGAAAGGCCTAAAGTACGTAGATCTACGTAAAAAGACGTAGAGTTGGCGACACTGCTGTGGCTGATCTTATTTTCACGAAAAAAGTAGAAGCAGATTTTTTTTTCTTCTTCTTAGTGAATGACGTCTGTCTGTTTTCGGATCAATTTTGCCAGTGTCGAGCAGTTTATTGAGAATGAGATATTACAAAGGAATACTTTTCCCTCAAGTCGAGTCAGGTGAAGTGAAATCAAAATTATGGTCTTTTGTTTTCAAACCCAAAAAAGGAAAGGCCAAACTGGCCTCTAAAAAGCTCGGCGTCCTCAACAGAGCGAGTCGGTATTTCACGTCGGTTCAAAAGCTTATGCTTTACAAAGCATAAGTCCGACCGCACGTGGAATACTGCTCTCATCTCTGGGCCGGGGCGCCCCAATATCAGCTCCTTCCTCTTGACCGGATCCAACGTCGGGCAGCTCGTATTGTCGACGATTCCAAGCTCACTGATGACATAGAGCCCTTAGGTCTACGGAGAGACGTTGGTTCTCTGTGTGTGCTCTATCGTCTTTACAATGGGGAGTGTTCTGAGGAACTGTTCGGTCTGGTGCCCGTGGCAGATTTTTATCATCGCACCACACGCCGCAGAACCAGATTCCATCCCCACCACCTGGATGGCTGGTTTTCCACAACTGCTCGTTTTTCGCGGTCCTTTTTGCCACGCACGAGCAAGTTGTGGAATGAACTGCCTTCTGCAGTTTTCCCTCGGAGCTTCGACATGGGGTCCTTCAAAAGGCGGGTCTTTTCCTTAAAGGCCGGCAGCGCATCAGCACCACCTCTGGTGTTGCAGGTGTCTATGGGCGACGGTGACTACTTTCCATCAGGTGGCCCGTCTGCTCGTCTGCCAGCTATGGCATAAAAAAAAAAAAAAAAAAAACCCAACAGAAACCTTTTCGATCAAATCAGAATATCATTTAATATACTTTTATTCTAACTACTAACACTTTGAGCTAAGACCTCTAGTAATGTTGGTTAAAATACCACCGAAATTACACAACAAAACTCAGAATAACACCAGTAAAACAATTAAAATAAAAATTCTATGTGACTTCCCAAAATGACAAAAAACTAATCGAAGCAGATTTCTATGGTCTACGATTGTGTGCGTTGTGTGCCTAAAGGCCTGCGCACATTTAGTTCGCTGGCGGTAGCGATCAGTGCAACGCTGTCAAATATCGCTGTCAAATTTGACAGCGTTTCACTGATCGCTGACGCCAGCGGCCTAGGTGTGCGCAGGCCTTATATCTTCTATTTCAACTGTCAAAACTGACATCATAAACTGTCAAATGTCAAGAGGTCAAAGTCATGTTTGCTTCTGCTTGCTACTGTTCCTTATACGTTAGTCTGTGGCTCTAGTCTAGTGTGCTATACTATAGTGTTGTGTTAGTGAGTATCTCATATTAGTCTGTGGTGCTCTGTTATCACACTTCACAGTCTGTGTGGCTCTATTGCTCCAAAATCATTCCAAAATGGTACCTAATGTTTATTGTTCCGAGAGAAGTAAAATTAAACAAATACGATAACTAATTTCAATAAATTGAGTGAAGATGACTACGAATAGATAAAACAATGTAGTCAGTGAGTCGCTGATAAACCACCCTTCGTGATGTAAATTTGAGAATGAAAATGAGAATGATAAAACCTAGTCATTACAAAATGCAATACGACACAAGCGAATATTAGGTAATCAAACAATATGCAATCACTATTGCAATTGTTTTTACAAGTGCGATCAATAGAATGGTTTGAATTTATTGTGTGTACATTTTGTTGGTTCATTAATGTAGCAGCAAAATAGTTTATGTTAACACATTACCTGATTGTAATCTCGTGTATTGTAGTGGCAGAGGGCAGACGGCAGACGGCATGTGGGAGAGCGGGCTGGCGGGCTGGCGGGCTGGCGGGCTGGCGGGCTGGCGGGCTGGTGGGCTGAGGGGCTGACGGCTCTATGTGGCGCTCACCCGCACATGCTCCCTCGGCTTTGGACTGATTCTCATACTCGAGTGGTGATACTTCTGCATCTCATTTATTGAACAGGTACCTATGTGTTCCTCATGCCACTGATTTTTTTGTTGTTTAGTATCAACTACTTAATAATAATCGCAGCTTGCCCAGGACAATGCGAGCAGCTTGTAGATCCCAGCCACTGAATCAAGAAGCCAAAAAATATGGGGCGCCACCTGCGCCGCGACTCCACGAGGACGCACCCACCATATACACGAGGTACACACTCACACATTCTGCCACTACATTATAATTAATGCTTATTTTATACAGAGTTACCTATTGATAAATAATTGCATAATTCATTTATATGGTGTACAAGTGCAAACTTCAATAAGCTTAGCATTATGATTTTGACTTATTTTGCACAAGTGTTGGTTCAGTAGGGCATCAGCTGAACAGGAAATTCTTCAATGACTAGTAAAATGCACATAATATGCATGCATCATTGATCACCTTCTCAAATATTTTGTCGATTACGGCGTTCCCAGTCACTTTTTTCCCTTGTAATTAACTCACCAATTTCCAGCGTACTAATATTATTAAGTTGTTGGTTTTCCAATAAATAAACTAAAAGAGCCATCCATGATTCCAGAATCGTTGTGATCATTATCACATTGTTGTCAGGCGGAGCGAGGGTTGTGGCGAGCGCGGCGCGCGGCCGAGGCGTCTCTCGCGGGCGCGCCCCGCACGGGAGGCGCGTGGGGGCGCGTGGGGGCGCGTGGGGGCGCGTGGGGGCGCGTGGGTGCGCTCGCGTGGCGGCTGTGGCACGGCGCCGGCGTGGGGGAGTTAGCATTCGATCGAAGCTGACGCCTCGATGATATTTGTAGATTGACGATAAACTGAAATAAATAATTCCATTTTAATCGCGACTTGGGATGTTTTATTTCGCTTTTTCGCCTCATATCCAGGAAGCTTTATGTTCGATCCCGAAAACCTGGTGCGACGGACGTGATCATAGTTGCGTGTGCACCGGTTCCAGGTGTGAGGTCTAAGTATAATAGCCAATGCGTATCTACAACCAATTTCCAAATAGGTGACTTAGCTAAAGTTATTCGATTTAGCTCGCAGGACGCCGACCCTTAGTACGAGGCTGAGACAAGCCGAGACAAAGCAAATCAATATACTACGCGACAATAGACATGCCAGCGTTAGCCATCATCAATTAAATATCTTCTTAATTAATGTCATCTGTCCATTTTGGATCAATTTTGCCAGTGTCGAGTGAGTGAGGATGAATTAGGTGAATAAATAGCAGCGTTTTACCTACCAATAAAACGCATATTAATTTACTTACCTTATTCGAAGATTAATTTATTTATTTGAGATAGACACTACGTTTTCCGCCGTAAATCTTTGACTTTTGACGGTTCTAACGACAGCCTGTCATGTTACCCTTCCGTCATTTCTCCTACCACCAGCGCAGAGTGGCGCGTTTGAGGCAGCCATCTTTATTCTTCATTGCGTCGAAAATCACCAGGCAGAATTGAAAGTATAATCTTCGAATAAGGTAAGTAAATTAATATGCGTTTTATTGGTAGGTAAAACGCTGCTATTAATTTGACTTGACCTTATTCGAAGATTAATTTATTTATTTGAGACCTGTTTGTTATCGCCTGGTGGTGGTAGCTACTCTGACGCCAATGTGAACATGTGACATCAAAATATTTTACAACCTCAAGTAGGTAAGTATACCTACAATAGTAAAACGTTATTATCTACCAAAGAACCTAAGAAATTATTCTTATAGCAAACACTATAAAATGTGGCTAACTTTAAAAATTAAAAAGGTACTATGAAAAACCTGTCAGGTTTTGCATCAAAAGTGATCGTGGTCATAATAATTAAGAAAGTCTGACATACATAGGGTTAATAGACCAACCCCCTCATGACTAATCAACTTATGAAGAAGGCCTAAGTCCAGCTATGAATTTCTTTGGGTTGGTTATGATGACAACCCAGGCCATAATGGCATTGGAAACATCAATATACTTGCATATAATTGGAAACATAGCTAAGCAAGATTTTTGCGTTAACTAAAAATGACACTTTTTAACTCACTACCCTCTCGTTCAGCCCAAAATATATTTCCAGAATAACCTTTTCTATCCAGCTTGGAGGAACTTCTGAAGGTGCTGTAATAGCAGCCTGCCAATCCAACCTCCTGACCTATGCGGACTTATGCGGGTGTTGCGGACTTGCTAAATTAATACTGTTATTGTAAAAAAGACATATTAAACGATTTGACTGGTGATAAATAAAATATTGCATTTATCATAGTTTCTTTCCAGTTCATGATGATGATGAATGATCAGTAAAATACTGATGACAGTTTTCAACCATAAATTATCACTGCGATCAATCGTCAAATACAGGATAAACACCATACTAGTAGGAATACGATCAAATATGTAACCATCTGATGATGATGATAAGGTATGCGATCTAATGTGTAACTATAATGTGAGTCCTCTTGAGCCAAGAGCATAATATTACTGCGAGGCAGTTTTACTATTAGTACCTATGTAAAACATAAACATTACTCATACTTACTTACTTAGTATTTATAAAATATATTTTTGCCAACGTCGCAAACCGGATAGTTTGATTGACATGGAGTAAGAACATCTGGAAGAACATGCCTGCTTCAGAACGTAGGAACTACGGTTTCATGGTTTTTGCTTTCAGCAAGAATTGTGCTAAAGTACTAAGGATGTTTTTGTTTACTGATGTATCAAGGAATTAAACAATTGGAAACCATTATGTTTATCAGTGGTACTACAACCACTATTTTTAAAAACAGCATAACAATAGCAGTGGACTTCTTCGGGCTGATGATGATGAATAGTAACAATATTGGTTAGAACTATATTTCATTACATACTTCGACGCTCCGTGGACGAGATGATTTACTTTTATCAGAAATATATCTCATGTACCTAGTCTTCTTCATATAGTGTCACTGGATCTTTCGAAAAGAAGTGTGGAGAAAGGATTTTAAGTGCGCCTCACGGAGGCTCCTTTTGTGCACTTGACACATATTTTCGAATCTTTTAGATTCTACGACAAAATTACACTTAGGAGCTAAAAACACAGTGCAGCACATCCATGTGGGTAGGCAGTTCCATGCAGAACGTTAAGAAACAGCTTGACGAGATTTCAGTTTTTAGTTTAGTTGGTAGGTCACACGTCCACAGGTTTCAAAAACAAAAACAAATATGTCGCACCTTTAGGATTAAAGTGACACATCTCAAAAAAATCGGGAAATGACTTAGCACCATAATCTGACTCAGAACAACATTAGCTATCGTTGTGTATATTTGAAATCCCCAATTTTTGTTTGGAAGAGGTCAAAACATTACCTAGGTCTCTTTGTTACTCAAACGATTCCATGGTAAATGTTAGAACGGTATCGCCTCTTTCAGAGTTGTGTATGTATTGCTGAGTGACGGACGCGACTAAAGTGACCAAACGCGGATTACGACACTTTATTTTCGATTAATATGGTAAGTTTACTTGACTTTATTTTATTATTAAAATGACTGATTGAATTTTGTGGCTGTTTTCTTCCGATACTATCGATAGTGTTTGAGACCTAACTATGTTTATGTCATTTTAAGAATGAAAAACCCTCGTGATTTTTGACTGAATCTATTATGAGCCACTATTTTTCTGAACATTCAATCTTTTTTATGCCTTGTTAGTGATTAAGCCTGTTTCTTATTTATTTATAGGTCATAATGCAGTGGCACATGTCGCAAATGTGCAACGAATGTCAGATGACAGGTAGTCTAAAACGGTAACAAATTGGAACCCCCTTGATAAAAAGCGCAGGCCAGGCAGAACCCAGAAACGATGCAATGACAACATCGTCAAAATAGCAGGCTGCACTTGGAGTAGAGCAGCTAGAGACAGAACGAGATGAGAGGCAAATGGAGGAGCCTCAAAGGCTTTTACGCTCAAGACGGTCCGGTCCTTACTTAGATATCGAATAGTGTTTGTAATAATTATAGTAAAACTAGGTATACTTTTACGTTATAGAAAATGTAATTAGTTATTAATAATGATAATAAAGCTTTTTATCTTATCTTTATCTTTATCATAATTTAGTACTGATGAGCTGCTTACGAGGGGGCACCAATCGAAGCAGTGAGGCAACAGTCTGCTGAAAGTCGTTGTTGAGGACATAACTGTGTCCTTAACAACGATGATTTTCAGCAGACTGTTGAATACACACTCATGTTTCATGAAACACTGGCCGGCTGTGCTTGAGCTGAACGCTCTACCTTCTAGTAATAATGTTCATAGTTATTTACTAACATAGTTAATCTATTGTGTTACAAACCACTACGGATCATTGAGTGAAAGTAAACTGGCAAGAAAACTGTCAAAAATTTCCTTTGGCAGTGACCAGAATGCACGAGTCCCAAATGGGTTACGTCCTAGCCACTCACCGATTCTGCCGATGAAATTGAATTTGGCCTTGGCCGCTTCCTTCTTGTTGAACCTCGAAGCAGCATTAAGTTTTCGCTTCACATCAGATACATCAGGATCGTCACTAGATCAGGCTGTGATCACCATTTCACTGCTATAATATCCACAAGTGGGTTGAGAAAAAAGCATTCCATCTCGACCAGGATAATATCAGTACCGGTTGTAGTGCAAGTACCAATATTATCTGATAAAGCTGCTGCCATGGGGACGATTCATAAAGTTTACGCAACCAATCCCAATCTGCTGATTGGTAGTGCCAAATTCGACGCCATTGAAATGGGCCCAACACTAGGCACTTTCGTCCGGGTGAGACAGTGATCCGATGAACCAAGTAGTGCTTCCACTGTTACAGAGTAACCGTCTGAAAGCTTGGTCATCAGAAGGTCCAACAAAAAGCTTCTACGACTCTCAATGTCTCGGATTCTCGTTTGAGAAAAAACCATCAGAGAAAAACCATACGCCAAGACTAATTCATAAGCAAACCTTCCGGCGAAGCAGTAGACTGAGAGCCAACTCATTCAACGTGGTGGGCATTGAAGTCTTCTAAACTCGATAGCTTCGCAGAAAGATACTCCTCAGTAACTCTGTCAGTTGTCAATTGCAGGTTCAATAAGATACATCCATAACATACGTACATAACCGAGCACGAGGCACAAAATTGTGCTCCAGCTATGAGCTGGGGCAGGGTGATGCAGATAAGTTATGACGGCTAGGTCAGATATTAGTGTCTCCATCAGAAAAAGAAGGGTCGGCTGCTGCGTAGTCCCAACCTAGTGGACAGCGTTGAGGTTTGCTTGAAGCCTTCTGGTGTTGCAAAATTCAACTTTCAACGCGGACGAAGGTGCCACTGACAAACTATTCTCTTTTTTTTTCTGTCATTATGAGTTTTACTGGAAGGTTTAAAAGCGATGTGGAATCGCTTTGCTGATAGCACATTGAGCAAAAGGAGCAGTGGCTTTAGTAAGGAGGTTGGTGTGGGTTTTACCGATTTGTTAGCACGATGGATGGAAGGACACCCGGACACTACCTAATTTAATGGTCAGGTCCACTCCGGACTCCTTTTCCGGCCGACTCCAGGGACTTTACACGTGCTGGCGATTCAGCCTTACAGGGTGGAGATTAAAGTATACCCTCGGTACGGGAACCCCTTCCGTTTCTCCAGGTCTCCATAACTGCCGTGCTAACAAGTCACTCCTGCACCCAACCTTAACAAAGCTGTAAGGCAGAGATAACCCCAGACGGACAGGTCCAGTTCTGAACAAGAAAATCCTGGTATGCCCTGCGTCCTTCTAAAGGAAATACTTTGTTTTACTTTAAAAATTATGACCTAACTTTCGTTTAAGTAAACATTTTCAGAACAATATAGTAGTAACACTTAATTCGTCACAAATAGATAAACTTTTGTTATCATTATACAGACCTATTTCTTAAAAAGCCAAAAGGCAACACATATTTTCGGACGAGAAATGACCGATTATTTTAATTATTTTTTTTTGTGCACTTTACCTGCATTAATCTTGTATATATATTTTTTTATTTACAGCTAAATGTCTATGCTTCAGTTTGCAAAAATGACTTTAACTTTATCTTAAACGACACGAGTACAATCGATGAAAGAGTACAAATGCGTACCAATTTTCAACACACTTTTGCGATTTCCCAAACTTTAGGTTTTTTGAGATGTGTCACTTTAATCCTAAAGGTGCGATGTATATAAATGTGGGTAGGCTGCATTTTAGAGGCAACTAAGATTCTATATTTTCGATATTCAAAGAGGCTGGTCTTACATGGTACTTAATTTTTTAAAAGGGTCGATCCACAAAGCGTAGCTCTTTAAGCCACACCATATATACCACTCTACGATATAGGTAGATACCTGTATTATACACTGAACCACACACTAACTCAGCTAAAGTTTTCCCTGCATAAGTGACTTTAATACTTAAGAGTTTGTGATCGTAGAGATGCACGACGTTTCTGACCCAACTAAGTATTTTTATTTAGCGTAACCATCTAAAAATATTTGTGATATAGTAGGTGTAACAAGCACCTGTGTCACTAACTACTTTTAAGTGAAAATGCACTCTGAAATGAGATCAGTGGTAGAACCCAAAAATTAGGTTTTACTTTCAATAAAAAAATTATTGGCCAGCACACATCGTCGTAAAGGATGGGCTTACAAACAGATGGGGGTACTTATTTACTGCACCTTGTTTCACTACATATAACGCATAGTTTACTACATACAGTGTAGACTGTAAGTACTAGAGCCAACACACAACTGTGCAAGTTGTTCATCAGTACAAGCTTGTAGGTACATTAGAGTACGCAAGAGCAGCAGATGTTCTGTCCAATTGTTACATTACAACTCATTATTGTTAATAAACATTTACTGGTATCTAATTATTCTATTATTATTCTCAGGACATTATAACCTTACAAAAACACCCACCACCCAGTGAGGGTGTGCTACTTTTTTTTTTTTTTTTTTTCAACACCTATTCGCGAAGGGTGTATATTTAAATGATCGGATTGCTCTTGTGAGGAAACAGTACTTTCTGGGGCCAGGCCAGGCCAGGCCAGACCAAAATTCACAAATTCCACGTGATGGAACACAATAACCACACAAAAACCCAAAACCCTTGCGAGGGGCCGCTGTTAGCTTGATTGGATTTTTCTTGCGAAAAAACATCATATTCAGGAGCCAATGTCCACTAAAACTTTATACAGACACATGCGATGGGATACAGTTACCAAACACCCCTGCGAGGGGTGGTTGTTAGCTTAATTGGATTTCTCTTGCGCGATCCCATCAGATTCAAGAGTCATGATCCACTCATCGTTTATACAGCTCCATGCGATGGAAAACCGTTAGCCAAACACCTAACCTCTGAGAGGGGTGTCTCTTAGCTTGATTGGTATTCTGTTGCGTTAACTCATCAGATTCAGAAGCCATGGTCCCGCAACGCTCATACCGCTCCATGCGAAGGATTACCCTTATGTAAACACCTAACCCATGCGAGGGGTGGTTGTTAACTTGAGTGGATTTCTCTTGCGAGAACCCATCAGATTCAGGAGCCATGGTCCACTTACCGTTTATATAGCTCCATGCGATGGAGTACCGTTAGCAAAACACCTAACCCCTGTGAGGGGTGGTTGTCAGCTTGATTGGATTTCCCTTGCGAGAAGGCATCAGATTCAAGAGCCGTGGTCCAGCCACCGTTTATATAGCTCCATGCGATGGAGTACCGTTAGCCAAACACCTAACCCCTGCGAGGGGTCGTTGTTAGCTTGATTGGATTTCTTTTGCGAGAACCCATCCGATTCAGGAGCCCTGGTCCACTGAAGTGTATACAGTTCCATAAGATGGAATAAAGTTAGCCTAACACCAGACCCCTGCGAGGGGTGGTTATCGGCTTAATTGAATTTCTTTTGCAAGAACCCATCAGAATCAGGAACTCAGGTCCATTAAAAGTTTATATCGTTCCATGCGCTTGAATAGTTTTAATAACGGCCTACCCCTGCGAGGGGCAGCTGTTACTTTGATTGGGTAGCGATTCCTCTTCTTATGGTTGACGAGTTCCCTCAGCTGGAACACAGCGTATCCAAATTCTTAGCGTCACCTTTGCGCAGCTGATAGATTCTGGGGAACAGAACACCTTAGCCGCCAAAAATACATAAATAAAACATACAAAACTCCGCATACGACTTGTAAAAAGAAATAATAAAGAGGATAGCAAAAATGAAAAAACCGTGTTTTTTCTGCTTTGCCACTCAGATTCTCAAAAATTAACTTCAGCACTCGTATAATTAATTGAAAAAGAGAGAAGATTACAATATATACTTCGTGCAATTATATATTAAAATTAATATTTATTTTTCACAATGCAGTAGGCACATTTAGTAATATAAGCATTATAATTGATTTATCGTATCATACATTTCTCCCCACTTTGTTTGATCCCAAGTCTATGAAGCTTGGAGTATGATACGATTTACGAGTTTAAAGGGTAAGACCGTAGTCTCATAAGACGTCTAACCTAAGCACCAGTTTTCAACAACTCCAGGACAGCTACCCATTTTAGCTTCCTCTCGATGTTAAAGGATTTGATTTCGATTCATTCCCTCATTGCAAGGCCATTGATGTTTATGACGTCATTATCATAATATCACTTACCTCAAAACTAAGATTTCGATATCACCGATAGCCATCTTATGCTACTGCACGTGGGGCTACCGCTTGTGTAAATTACTTGAACATTAAATATGCACATTAAAACTTACATGCACAACAAACTTACAGGATAACTGGTTATTTACATAACTGTAATAACGTGATCCAAACGAACTTTTCGTTAAAATTGAACACGTTTCATATAAAAAGGGTACTCACGGTTCTCCCTCTGTGCACAATATAACACACTTATTCACTAAGTAAAAGAATTAATTCTTCACTTTTGTATGAACAAGGATTAAAATATTTTAAGCAACTGTAGTCGCAGAGATATCTGCTGAACACATGTTGCTTCGACGGAAAACAAAACGCCAATGAAGAATAAAGATGGCTGCCTCAAACGCGCCACTCTGCGGTGGTGGTAGGGGAAATGACGGAAGGGTAACATGACAGGCTGTCATTAGAACCGTCAAAAGTCAAAGATTTACGGCGGAAAACGTAGTGTCTATCTCAAATAAATAAATTAATCTTCGAATAAGGTCAAGTCAAATTAATAAGAAAGATTTTACTCAATAGACAAGACGGCCCAAATTAGCTAAAACCTCAATTAGTAATGTTAGTTAAAATACCACCGAAATTACACAACAGTACTCAAAATAACACTAGAAAACTTCGTGTACTGAGTCAAGTAAGATAAAGCTAATGTGCTTCTAGGTTCTACGTCGTGCCGGTTTTCCTCATAAGCCTTCACTGTGTATGAGAGTTACCGACTTTCGTAACATAATAAATGAATGTAATGATACCTCATTGGTCACTCAAAGCGTGAGCAGTTTAGATAAAAGGCCTATTCTTTGACTGAATCACCAGTTAAGCTTGCCCTGTTGCCCTGTTCTGTATCCGCGCTTTTGAGCGAAGAGCTTGATGTTGCAAGGGGACTATACTCATATCGTCGTGTTTGTTTCTTGTTTTTGAAACAAGAGGAGATCGACCGACCAAGCGAGATCAAACTGGGTGTCAAAAACGTAGGAAACATAACTGGAACCAAGGAGGCGACTACCACATGTACTTTAAATTACTTAAATTAGAAATTAATTATTAATGATTTAGTATTCCTATATAAGTTATGTAAAGGCCTCACACACACCTCAGGCACCTCAGGCACATCAAGCCATCACGCTAGATGTGCGTAAGGTTTAAGAAGTAAAAAGTCCTGAAATTAAATACCTAATAAGTAGGTATAAATCTGGACTCCTTACTTACTGACGACAGGGGTATGGATAGTACATGATAGTACGAAAACGCCGTTTGCACAATACTTGGCCATCAATATAAATGATTCAAAAATAAAGTTTAAAAAACCCTAAAACACAACGATTGCGCGTTCTAGAAACCGTACACTTTTAGTCGCGCCATCTATAGTTGTGGAATTGTAATTACTCAATTATTGTGCAATTCATTATTATAATAATTAGCAAGGTCCATTTTATTTTATTTAGTGAGAGTAGTGAGAGATGTTGATTTTTTTCGTCTCGTCGTCGTTTTCAATTTCAATTCAATAATTTAACACCCTACTCTCCCGTTACATCACTAGTTGAGTAGGCCTCGCGCACAAGATTTCTTCTCTCATCTGCTGCTGGAGACGCGATGTTCTGAAAGTAGGGGAAGGTGGGGTAAAATGGGATACTTAAGCAAAAAAAAATCATGTACACGAAATCAATGATATTTTTAATAATTTTTTCAATTAGAAACAATCGTTATACTCTTATTTATTATTTTAATTTGTACTTTTAGGCTTAATCAACTAGTTTTCTTAATTATGAGGAACTAATCACCAAGTGTCAAATTTCCCATTTTACCCCATGGTCGGGGCAAAACAGGAAACGCTATGGGGCAAAATGAAGCTATAATTTTGTCAGGCAAAAATTGTGCACAAATGTGTGCCTCGTCATCGTCTTCGTCTACTCCGGCGCAGGAATTGTGTGCCCAACCCGCACAAGAGCTAAACGCAACCCAACCCTCATCTGTCTGCGAATACAAATAACCACAATATATGCAAGCACTGTCATCTTCGTCTTCTTCCGATGAACTAGTAAATGTGACTTCCCTTGGCTTGTTTCTTAGCCTTTTTTTTATTATTTGATTTGGTTATTTTTCTTTGGTCATTTGTCTTCTTTGGTGCAGGAAAGTAAGGAAAATAAGAAAATTTTCCCTACTTTCCTTGATGAGATACCATCCCATTGTGCCCCATTCATTTTGCCCCAAACATTACCTCTTTCAAATAGGTCGGCTATTTCTAACCTCAATAGAAATCATCAAAAACAATTTTGAATTTGAATAGGTTAATACCACTCCCAATGACTTATGGTATAAAAGTTAATGCAGGTCATGCAATTACCTCACTACACAAGAGTATATTTTATGAAAACGGATAACAAACCTCTCAAAAACTGTTTTGGTTAGCCACGACATAAAAACACGAAACGACACGTTCCGCTTACTCTGACTCACGTGCGGCAACTGAACAACCAATGAATGGCACCGCTGTCGACTCGTATACGCGTGTGTGCCATGCACACAAGCTAACTTCCCGTTATGCCCCGAGCTTCATTTTGCCCCACCCTCCCCTACCTACCATTGACATTGTCAAAAATGAAAGCTCGAACACGCGCGACTGGAAACTAAACCGCAAGTGCCGATTGCGCAAATTCACCGGCAACTAGCTAAGTAAGTACTTACATCTTTTAAACTGAAATACAGCGAGGCTACTTGACGGCAGACAAATAGACAAAGGGATAGAAAGCGTTTATTTATTCCATCCAGCCCTACCCCTAATTTGATTATCTAATCTGTTTGTGAATTTGTATCACAAGGATCACTTTGAAACTTCTTAAAGTTGGGTAAGTCTAGAGGCAGGTTTCAAACTTAGAACAGGCAACAAGCTACGGCCTGGTTCCCACCGTTTTTTTGTAAGATTTTTTTACACTTCTTGGACGAGACCTTCACAAAGAGCTCTACTAGTGCTGCATAGTAATGGTAGTAGTAACTACCTGCGTGTGTGTAGGAAGGAGTACTTAGTGTTGTCGCGGCGCGGCGGGTTGGCGGCGTGGCGGGTGGCGGCGTCCTCGTCGTCAGTAGTGCCGGCGCCGCCGCCGCGAGAGCACGCGTCCGCTGCGTCCGCGCCCGCCCGCGCCCTCACAACTTGCCGCGCGCCGCCACAACAATACCCAACTCCGGCCAGCAGGTCTGACCGCGCGCCCTCTCGTCCGGTGATGTTCGGCCGGACTTCAGCGTATTCAGAGTTTGGCGAGTCGCGCGCTCCGCATCGCGAACTCTCGCCCGCCGCGAATCGCGGTTCTCGCGTCGAAGCTTCCCGGGTGCCCTCACGACCGGTGACTTCGAAGGGTCACCCGAAGTTTATTAAAAGTTTTAAATGGGTACAATAATAATTATAATGATAAGTGGCTAGAAAATACATGGATTTATGTCTATGTATTTTAAGAGGCAAGTGGACTTTGGTGGCTTTTTAAGTAGATGAGAACGCAGCATGCAAAATGTATACCTATCTGCTTCACTAGAACTTTTTACATAAAATTGTGCAAAAGTATAGGAAGTTAGTAGCAAACAAAAACAAAACAATTGATTTGTAAAATACAAAATTATATAACTAAAAGATTTAAAAATAATATGTGTAAAAAAATCGGATATAAAATTTAAGTGTACTTCGAAGTAAACGGCGAATCAGCGCGAGATGTGAGCGCGACGGACTCACGACGGAGCCGCGACGGCGCGGGCCCGGCCGCCGCGTGTGCCATGGCGGCGCGGCGCCTCGTGCTGAACGGGCTGACGGCGGAGGTGGGCCCCACCCCCGCCCCCCTCGCGCCCCCCGCCGAGCGCGGCGACCGCGAGTTCTACCACGAGCTCGAGCTGTACCACCAGCTGCTGGCGCTGTCCCCGCCGCCCCCCCGCGCGGCGCCGCCCCCCCCGCGCCGCGCCGCCACGCCCCCGCCGCCGTCCGCGCGCCGCTACATCGGTACGTATCCCCCTGAGCTGTCCCCCCCCCCCCCCCGTTCTAAGCGTGGAGCTGTCATTGCCTGTGCGTGTGTGTAGTGTAATGTAAAGTTGCGTGTGTGTGCGCAGAGGAGCGGCCGCGCCGGAGCCGCACGCCGGGGCCCCCCTCGCCCCACGCCCCCGCCGCCCCCGCCGCCCTCGCGCCCCCGCCGCCGGCCGCCAGGACCGCTCGGGTGAGTCCTACATATTGCTTGCTTGGACCCAGATGGACATTCGTTTGATTAAGTCGTACGCGTTCAGAAAAGAGGAGAAGAGAAAAGCTCTGGTTATAGAAGAGCCTCAGGCGCCGCAACGCTCCAATTTTGTCTCACAGTCCTTTTTACCTTCACCGATAGTAATTACATGGTACTTGCTTCAACAGGGCTAATAACATCCCCAGCCAAGTCTCCTAAAACTGTCTTAAAATAAATGTATAGTTTGTAAGTAGTGCAGCGCGCCGCCGGCCGCCGTGGCGCTACGTTATAGTTGAAACGAGTATCAGCTTACACCGTAGCATCGTAGCACTGCAGGCCCGTAGCACCGTAGTATGGCCGCTACACCGCGAAACACGGCCGCTACACCGCGTAGCTTGGCAGCTACACCGCGTAGCGCGGCCGCTACACCGCGTAGCACGGCCCCTACACCGCTTAGTGCAGCCGCTACACCGCGTAGCACGTAGCGTACGTAGCGGGGTGAAACGTGAACAAATAAAAATTTATTGTTGTTTGTTATTTTTCAGAGATTATTTGTATTAGGTATTATTAGGTTTTGTTAAAATTACCATACAAGCCTTGGACACAACTAGGCATTGATAGACTTGACTTGCGTATGTGCTGCGCCTCAGTCCACATAATTTACACGTTCGTCCTGTACGGTCCACATACCGTACAGTTTTGCTGACATCGCATTTTCATGCAAACGCGTGGAAACCGAGCGGGCGCGGTCAGTCTTTCAACAAACCGCGACTCATCAACACGTATGTAAAGCAATAAATAAACGTGTGTCAAATTAAACAACTCTTCTAATATTCTTGATGTCCCGTACACGTCCATCGATGCCTTATTTGCTGGCCGCTGCAGTAATGTACTGACTGAGTCGAATACGGCACCCAGCGACCGATCTGTTCTCAGAGAGCCCGGAGCGGACCGGCCGGCGGCCCCGCAGTACTGAGCGTGAACTCGAATAATGCTTCCGGAATATACAATACTATTACAATAGTATGTGCTCAGTTTAATCAGATCTGATGCAAAACTGAAAATTTCACGACCGCATCATTTTATTTTCTTTTCGCTATTCTTAGACATTTTGTTATTAGGGTGTGTCTTATGCTTTCACCATTTTAAGATGATTTATAGCTCGCTATATGCGCTCAATAATCTATGTAGGTACTGTGCTAGCCTTGAGGAGTCGTCACAAGGCGTCGTCGTGAGACGTCGTGAGGCGTCATGAGGCGTCATGAGACGTCGTGAGGCGTCGTGAGGCGTCATGAGGCGTCATGAGACGTCGTCATTAGGCGTCGTGAGGCATCATGAGGCGTCATGAGACGTCGTCGTTAGGCGTCGTGAGGCGTCATGAGGCGTCATGAGACGTCGTCGTTAGGCGTCGTGAGGCGTCATGAGGCGTCATGAGACGTCGTCATTAGGCGTCGTGAGGCATCATGAGGCGTCATGAGACGTCGTCGTTAGGCGTCGTGAGGCGTCATGAGGCGTCATGAGACGTCGTCGTTAGGCGTCGTGAGGCGTCATGAGGCGTCATGAGACGTCGTCGTTAGGCGTCGTGAGGCGCGCGGTCGCTCTCGGGATATTGTTCACGTATATTGCATTCCTTGTTGGACGCGCGTGAAATAAAGCTTCTGCTTGTCGGCAAACCAAATAGTCGATGGATGCCGAACTAAAATACTTCGGCTATACATTGAATCTGCTATCGGTATGTTGGCTTGGTCGTCTAACTACCGCATTTTTCGTAAATGTATTCATAGAATGGAATTGATTTCCCTTTGGATGCATGTATTAGATCAGGGTAACTTTATATTAAAAAGAAAATATAGAATAGTAAGTGAATGATTTAATTACATCAAAGGCTTTACAATTTACACTTTATTTAACTAAATTATAGCTTTAGCCACGTTATTCAACACAAAACTACCTTACAGTAAAAATATACCAACTACTAGAGATATAGTGAACTAGGTACTTATCTTAACAATCAAGGGGTGTACTCAGAGCCGAATCACATCGACAGTACACAGAACGAAACGATAACCTTCTCCTTCGAGTCCCAAGCCCAGAATAATCCACCGCCTCGCCTAGCCTCAGTCAGGCGACCCACATGACAGTTGATAGACAGCGCCCCTTATCGGCAATATCGTCATCCGTTCTGCGTAGCTTCTGACTACCAATAATAATTTATTGATATAATAAATTGTTATTAATTTCGAATAAATAATAATAAAATACAATATTATTTATCAAATCGTTTTAAAGCAACTACATTGTTCTTAAATTAAATAAACTAAAATAGCTTTTTATTTTAAACATTAAAGACTATCCTTCTTTCTTACTTCAATAATCATTATTATTTTAATACAGATTTCTAAAAGCATTTAAATATCAAATTAAACATTTATAAAAACCAATTTCTTATCAATTATTTCACAACTTATAAAGATTATTACTCATTTCTAAAAATATACTAATAAAATAAAATAAATCTATTATTTTGAATAAATTTTAGCCCCTATTATCTACTAGATACGACACATGCAAGCCCATGCATGTGTAGGCAACGTATAATGAGTAGTAGTGGGGGTCGGCAGGGCGTGGATTTGGCTCACACATGGCGCTCGGCCGCGGGTATTACCGCCTCTATTATAATAATTCCATATTAAAACACGCGTCGAACACACCGCACTGATGAGGCTTGTCTCTAATGTGACGAATAGCGGAACAAATCAAATTGATGCTATTATTATGATGCCAAAGGTTTGGCACCGATACTGACAATAAACTATTTGAACAACATTAAAACTGACACGACACGTGATTACGCAACTCGTAGCCCAGTCTTAGGATTCCCTCACACCTACACAGGACACAGGGGGTAGGCTGGGGATAGTCGCGCGTGGCTCGTGGCATGTCATTATGAAGCGCGACTCGTGTGCTCTATAAAAGGTTGTGACCTGCAGTGCTCGTATAGTAATGTATCGCCGAGCGCGTGGCTTCGGCGCGACCTTCGTCAACGCCTCGCGAGGCTCCAGAGAGGCACGCGGACACTGTTTTACTATTGAAGCGCTGAATATCTACTATTTGTGTTACTTTTCATGAACCAAAACGGAAGCGAAGGAGGCTTCACTAGCGGATTTGCGACTTAGTGTGTTAACGGAGCACAATCGCTGTTAAATTGTTAAATGATTAATCAACTCATACAAATTACTTCCATACATTATTCTTAAGGGTCATGAATGAGTGTCTAAAGCGAAGATGTGAAGATAAGATCCATTCTGTGTGTTGAAGGCGGGCGCCTCGCTGGCAGCACACAGCGGTGCTCAGCGCGTCATCCACTTCTTGTAGATGAACGCCATGGGGCCAAGCATGGGCCCTTCAGCCGCCGACACATCTATCGCGCTCAGAGAGATACCGTCTACTGGAAGGATTACACACTTTATTAGTGCTTCAATAGATAATAAATAAATAAATATAAAATAAATATTGTGGACAATCTACACAACACTATCGAGCCCCAAGCTAAGCAGAGCTTGTACTATGGTAACCAGGTAGCTGATATAAATACAATATAACACTAAATTTCAATAGGACCAATCTTGAAGTATTACCTTCATATTCATATATGTTTTTAAATATGACGAGGACGTGCGTGACATAACAAACATAAATCAAATAAAAATACAACCGAATTGAGAACCTCTTCTCGTTTTATTTGAAGTCGGTTAAAAAGAGAACATTTGTTGCTTTATAGACTTTCTATTACATACTTGGTAATTTCTCCATTACTACGGGCCTGGATATAAGTACCTGGATATGATTCCTGAATATAAGTACCAACTTGTCGCCAAAAAAGGTAATAGCTGAAAATCAGTGTTTGCACTTGTGCAGTACATATTATGCGCTGAGCTATTACCTCTTTGTCTGGTGAGCACTGGTGGTCTAGTGGTAGTGGCCCCGCCTTCCGATCCGAAGGTCGTAGGTTCAAATCCACTCGTGTACCAATGAGTTTTTCTGTCGAAAAATTTATGTGCACTATGCCAGTACTCTCAAAACGGTGAAGGAAAACATCGTGAGGAAACCAGCGTGTTGTAGGACCTAAGTTCGAGCAACACTTGTCAAGGGTCACGCAAAAAGGGCCCACCAGCGGCCTACTTGCGGAAAAAACCTGCCCGCACATCAAGTGCGCATGATAAAACTTGCCAACTTACCTCTTTGTCTGGGATGCAACACACACGCCACCTTAATTTTCGTTGCTAGTTTTTATTTTGTTTATTAAGTTTTTGCTTTGTATATAATCTCTGTAATTTTTTCTTTTTATTTTGTGCGTGTCTTAGACAAATAAAGTTTTTATCTATCTATCTACCTACCTAGTAAGTTAATAAGCTTATGATAACAGTAAACATGTACCGGCATATTTTGAGGCAGAATAATAGGTAGCTAATTAATTGATTAAGTAATAACAAATTGAATGCAACTGCTCTACTTTTAGTCTGAAAGTTAAATCAATATAATTATCAATATAATAATATAATTGCCTTATGAATACGAGAGCGGGTAATGGACTGAAACAAAAATAAACATGGTGAATACGTTAGCACAGTGACCCAGCTTTCGGTGATAAATATAGGCGAAGGTGCAGGTAGGAAGCAGGAAGGAAACCGTGGCAGCAAGGAGGGGAGGGGAGCGGAGGGGGGAGGGGGGAGGGTCAGGAAAACAATGGTTACTGCTCGATGGAAAGGGCGGAAGCGCCGCGACGCAGACGGATAGCGGTAACCTCATCCCGCGCGACCATACGGATGATACCCTACCAAGTCATCGAACCACTGATTATCGACAAATTAGTAAAGCAACCAAGTGCCCCGACGAAACGCGAGCTCTACATTCCAACTGTTGCCGCCACTCTTCAGCCCCGCGCGCGTCCCCAACCTTACAAGTACATGGTGTTGATGAGATGTATGCGTGTCGTGTCGTGTCGTGTCGTGTGTACCGGCCCTTAGCTCGACATAATTTGAGGAACACTCGCGCACGCGGAATGTTACCTACCCCCTCCCCACTGCCCCCTCCCACCCCCCCCTGCCCTGCTACACACGGAGGTACTTTATGTAAACTACCCTCATCCACGAGACAAAGAGCCTTTGCTTGACATATTATTATTAGCAAAATATTTCCAGCGCTTCTTATGCATGCGATCTCAGAACAGAAGTCTTCCTATCGGTTTGGAACCCTTCACCGAGTAATGTAATACGAGTGAGAAGCACGTACTAAGTGTATTTGAAGCGCTGCAACTTGCGGAAACCAAACTGAGAACTTCTCAAATCCGATTAAATACGAGCTTCAAGCGAAATAAATAAGAGTGAAATGATGAGATTAGCAGAACGGTCGCGCCGCCGGTGGCTCCCAACGCACCGCACCGCACCGTGTCGCGCCGTGCCGTGCCGTGCCGTGCCGTGCCGTGCCGTGCGGTGCTGAACCTTGCTTATCTTGCTATTGAAATGGTCCTCTAAAGTCGACTGTTTCATCTACATACTGAATAATTTATAATTAAATCAAAACAATATGTTTAATTGGTTGGTGTCGAAGTACGAAATTAACTTTTTGCTGAAAAAGTAGTATGCATCTATATTATTTAGGTAATACTGTGAGCAGCGACCAAACGCGTCCGCGATATGTCCGCGTCCGTATCGACGGACGCGTCGCGCGGACACGGACACGGAGGCGGAGGCTGGTCGATGCATCATTTCCGGTTCGTTTGTAACAGAAGCCGCGTCCTCGGCAGGTACCTCTGTGTTCCGTGGTAGCCAACGCCTCTCCAGATAATCACATCCTAGCTGTCTTCACGCTACTTTTGATCTTCACTCATTAATGTAATACGCTCATAAGCTCGGAATAATGATGTCCATGGAAATGGACGACGAACATGTGGAGCGAACCTGATTTTTTGCGATATTCGGGTCAATATAATATTAATGTATTTACGCATTCTAGTTTAATCAGTAGCTGATAAAATATTTTAGAAGGATGGAAAATAAAAGCTATGTTTTTATGTGAGGACAGAGAGGGACAGACACACCCAGCTAGTACTGGCAGATCCGCACGCATGCCCCATATGCATCATTAGCACAAGCCATCTCTCAATGAGCGCCGGCTCCACCGCACGCTATCCGCGGGTGGCGTCGCTCACAGACGGTGAGTCGGACTCCAGTTGTATGTACATACATACATTCGGAGTAACGCTAGCTGTACCTGCATTCGAGGGAGGCAGGTGGCATAGTATGAGGCACTCTCGCGCGCGCTCGCCCTAACAGTACCTGGCATCCTATTACTACGTATCATTTACAAATGATTGATGTGATGGTGACGGACTAGGCTTTAGAATAAGGCACGATGTTTGTGTTGTATCGTGTGCAGTGCACATGGAGTCACGTGACCTCTCGTGTGCTGTTAACTCCAATAAGCGAGGGGAAACAAACGATGCTCCACATTGTTGTAGCTATTGTGTTCATTCTTCGGCGAAATTGTTTTTCCAATAGAGAAGAAGGATCTCCGCCGCACATTCCAGCCTCGCGTCTACCGCGGAATAATATTTACTTTCAGTACTTATTACTTAAATAAAATTAAAAAGCTAGCAAAATAAACATTAGGTAATAATTTAGTTTCATCAGGTCGATCTATCTGAAGGAAGAGTGATCTAATCTCAGCATGGAAGTTATCACTCCGCACTCCGTCTATTCAAACTGTTCCCAACCGTTCGTTCTGTTGCAGAAGTTCATTGTTTGGGATTTTATTCGAGTGTTACTCTTAATTGAGCTATTTTCTTAATCATTTAAACAATCGTTTGAGCTATCAACATTAATCTCTCTCTCTCTCACTAGATAAATGTATAAATATTCTTAGTAAAAAGTTTAAAATTACAGTGTTTTACCTAAATTTTATTGCATTTGATAGATATTTGAGTGATTACGAATGTAAGAGCAAGTTTTTATAATTTGGAAGCTAGCTGCTACCGACTGCATAACGCGTTAAACACAATTGCAGGGTTATAAAACTAACACTAAAGCCCGCATGTAGAACAGATGCTTGAGTATGAGTCAGTCTCAAGCATTGATTTTCTGACAGTTCTAATGGATAAGAGTCAAAAATCTATGATTGAGGCTTGACTCAGACCCAAGCATTGTTTCTGCATACGGCCAGCTACGCCGTAGCACACTCTACGCCGTAGACCCTACCTGCAGAGTTTTGTTTGGCAATAATAGGTTAAATCACCCAAAACCATGGCAAACCTCAATTAATTTAAACCAATGCATAAGCCGATGTTATTCAGCGCGGCGCTCACTCGACGACAAGCTGCTCGAGGGAAATGCTAATTCCATGACGGAGGACATTCCTACGCACAGGTATGATGGACAGACTCGTGCCGGATCCAGCACACACATTAATACGAACAAACAAACATTAACAGTATTGATAGTGGGTCGGTAGGGCCCGCTAGCTACCAGTATACATGTATGTACTTACATACTTATTTCAGACATGATTGTATGCTCGGTACTGTATAAATTATATGATATGGTACAATGAGATGTGATTCCTCGCAGGGTCGCAACGTACCAATGTTGGTTAAACTCTTCGCAAGTCTCTAATTATGTGTACGTTTACTTACAATCGGCAGTTTTGATTGCATTTTTAAGACGGACTGGTGTTCGGACTCCGGAACGACGACGTTTTGAAATTGTTGACTGATAAAAAGGGCTTAAAAGGGCTAACGACAAAATCGTTCTTCCTGGATTGGTATGGGGAAACTTACGTCCAGTACTTGGCTTCTTGAGGCCGCCTGGTGTGCTTGCCTCATGGGCTGGCTGCATGCCTCATGGGCTGGCTGCATGCCTCATGGGCTTACTGCATGCCTCATGGGCTGGCTGCATGCCTCATGGGCTTACTGCATGCCTCATGGGCTGGCTGCATGCCTCATGGGCTGGCTGCATGCCTCATGGGCTGGCTGCATGCCTCATGGGCTTACTGCATGCCTCATGGGCTGGCTGCATGCCTCATGGGCTTACTGCATGCCTCATGGGCTGGCTGCATGCCTCATGGGCTTACTGCATGCCTCATGGGCTGGCTGCATGCCTCATGGGCTGGCTGCATGCCTCATGGGCTGGCTGCATGCCTCATGGGCTGGCTGCATGCCTCATGGGCTGGCTGCATGCCTCATGGGCTGGCTGCATGCCTCATGGGCTGGCTGCATGCCGCAGTGAGCCAGGTGTCGCCATGTGCCCTCGCCGCGCACCGCTTTATTGGAATACCTAAATACCCTCGACCTGAATACTTGAATATCTGAGTGTGGTTGAGTGCAGAGCGACGCCGTGCCTACGTGACACCTACCCACGTGCCCACGTGCCCTCGTACCCTCGTGTCAGTGAAGAGAAAATTTGAGAATCTTATTACAGAGAATTACGGAGATTCTCAAATCAACTACGATTCTAGCTATCGATTACATATTTTATATTTTAAAGCATATCTACCTAATCTAAGGTTGAATAAACAACCTACGGTTATTGAAATTAGACAATGCTTAGAAATTCCTTATTACGATTAACTACTGCTAAGCATAGGTGAGGTAGCTCTGTCTAGGTGGCAGACTGTCGAATGGTATTGGATTGTGTTCCTGTACAGCATCACACGAACATCGGCACAGGTACCGAACAGATGCTCCTCCCGTCACTCGACTCGACCTTACAAACGAAATATCTTGATTCGCAGTGGAACGAACATCAAAGGATTTAATTCAAAGTCTTTGGTAGTAATCTCCCTAATTACTTCATTTTGAATAACCTGTTAGGCTGAGCCGTCTAATTAAATTACGATGACACCAGTTGTCGCCCGCGACTTCGTTCGCATGGGTATTTTATTTCCTCCCGCGGTCGGTAGTCAGCCACCTTCTTTCCGCGATAAAAGTGACCTTCCTTTTGTTTAGCCTCACAAAACTAGCTCGGCCAACATTCGAGAAGATCTTTATTGTAAGTGAAAACGTTATCCGTATCAGACCTCAGATTGTTATGATAAAACTCGTTGCTTTCGGCAAAGTACACAATTACCCCATCATTGAAGCTGCGGGCGCTTTCAACAATTATTCGATATAATATCCATAGGTACATGAGTGTACGTCCTGACACACTCTCTCTCTCTCTCTCTCTGCTGCTGGTCGGTATGATTAGGAGCTCTAGTATAACTACACTCCGTAAGTCCAGCATGCGAGATACATTTTATCACATTTGGTTTTGACATTGATGACGTATTTTCATTTGTAAATACTAAGGTATATTTCAATTTCAATTATTATCAATTATTATTTTCAATTTGCCGTATGCCAGATGAGCTGTGGGCAAAGATAGCCACCGATTGGCATCCTGACCCAGCGAGAAGGCGACGCGGCAGACCAAAACGGAGATGGCGAGACGAGCTTGATGGTTTCCTGACGGATTGGGCAGGCGTAGCCCAGGATCACGATGTCTGGAAGGAATGGGGGAGGCCTTTGCCCAGCAGTGGGACCCGGAGGGCACATAATAATAATAATAATTATTATTATTATTTTCAATTATTATTCAATTTTGATCCCTTTTTTTCGACATTATTATGATATCTTGGTAATTTATTTATTGTTTGATGTTAGTTAAACAGGTTTTAAAAGGTAGGCGGATGTTATATCTAGAACATATGCTTCGCTGGAGCATTTCAATGGTTATGCCCCTAAGCTAATTAAAATTAGGTAAGTAATTACTTACAATAATGTTTTAGAGAATGTAGGCAATATTATCTCAGGAAATATAAAAACATTATCTCGTTTGACTACAGAATCTATGATAAGTACGAACGTATCAACACATCACATAATAGCTTTAGTTTGGTAGGCGGTACAAAAACTAAACAAAAGTTATGCGGGATAAAAGTGATTCTCTCATGCGGAGATGAGATCGCCGCAGCAAACTTCGCCAATATCATTGGTAGGCCCCCGCCGAGCCCGAGATCAGCGTGCCACCGCCACCGCCACCGCCACCGCCACCGCCACACACCCAGCCCGCCACATCACTCGTGGCACAGACACACACAGCGTGAGACAGCATGCATATTCCAATCCCGCGTTGCTAGTTCCTAATCTAGTTGCTTGCAGTATGAACTTATGGAGCTGAGCTTTAAGTTTCTCATGTTATAACCATTTTTTTTTCGACGAAGTATGTGAGCCACTTTTTTACATGCCCTATGATCTAATTGTACCATACTTCTTGCAAATAAATATTTCATTAGAATGACCGCCTTCAAGTAGATTGAACGAGCTAGCAGGGCGTGCACTGTGTGTGTCCTTGCTTTGTCTCGACTTCTCGAGCCAATAACGAAGGTTTGATGCGTGTCAGCGCCCGCTACGTGTTCCTATCGGTACCTACGCATACGCATACCACCACCTACTAAGCTACCTTATTTGTTATACAAGAGTGATAAGTTGTTTTTTAACTGCGTGCTCAATGTTGATGACCGAGAAAGCGAAGGATTTTAAAATTCGAATCTTGAGTAAAAAGTAACTTTCAATCTTCATTTTCACTAATTTGTCTTTCATGTTTTTATTTTTACTTTTCTTGTATTCGTAATGAAAAGCACAGTGTTTACCTCGGGTGAAAGTCTTTTAAGTCCCTCAAGCTCCATTGGCCAAACCCGTCTTGGGACTCAAAAAACATGACTTTCTATACTCAGGTAACAATGTACTATTTCATTCCACCTCAGCGAGGAAAAGCCAAAACACAAAAAAGAAAATGAAGCGTAAGTTAAGCAAATTGCTGTGAGTTTTTAACATATAAAAGGTTGTATGATAAATTTGGCACCATGGAAGTAGAAGTTAATAGGTTTAATTATGTTTTTTTGGTTAAGTAAATAGGTTTCATGTGAATTCACGAACGTGAGCACTAAGCTCACGATGTTTTAAATTAAATTTTACTTTAGCTTCTAGCGGATAAAAACGGCTTTTGCACTCAGATATCGAAGCGCAAAAAACACTTTCAGAATGGGGGATGAAATAGTTTATTACTGAATCAGTACACGAAAGGACACTCTTTGAGGCGCATTTAAAATCCTTTCACCACACTTGGTTTGAAATAACCAGTAACACGATAAAACGAAGACTGACTCATACCGTGCTGGAGCTTCTGAATGACTCGTGCGAGGTAAAGAGTTATGATTTTTTCCACACATAACACAGTTAGGTACTGTTAGGAATTTTGGGCAAACAATTTAGTTTTCCAATTTCGTTTGGCGCACAATATATTGTTGACGACAATACTCAATACATTTATTGCATAAACATGGTTTAGTTTAGGTACATACATAGTTCTTAGGTGTAAGTCAGTATCACATGGACCCTCAGCCTCAGCCTCAGGAAAGGCTTTCTATCACTTGACCCGAGCATTATGGGCAGCGTGCCGAGTGCCCCGTGCGGGCAAGTGGCCGCGTGAGCCTGACGACGCTCCGCCGTCCACCGTGGAGCGGCCGGGCATCGGGCACTGGGCATCGGGCATCGGGCAGCGGGCATCGGGCACCAGGCGGCGGCACCGGCCTAACAATTAGCTCGTTACGAGCCGGACGCGCCTCCTCCGGCTCGGGAACTAACGTACGAGGCTAATATCGCCTCCGAGTGTGCCGCCGGTTGCCGGCTGCAATGTTACTGTGTTGTTGCTGTACGTACAACAGCGTTATGTTTATTGCGATAGTACCTAGGCGCCGCATTACGCGCCCACGACCTTTGTAAGGCATTGTACATAAACTATCGTTCTATGTATTCTATGCATTTTAGTAAAGGTACACGTAGATCGGTACGGGTTATTGTTCTACTGAACCCTACGAAATCAAATGGATTTTTGGAAAATTGAGGTGCAAGTCGTCTTGAACTTACTAAATTAGTGTAAGTATTCAAGTACAACTATATTTCCGTACATTCAGTTATGACAATATTAATAATTAAAATTATATAGTCAACACCCGAAGCTAAGTAGCGTCTCCATTTTGAGCCGATTGCTATAGGTACTTAATCTTGTAGAATGAATAGGAGCGCCGATGATCCGGTACTTCCGGCCGCAGCAGTAATTGAGGATAACATGTCAACAGGTTTGATAGCTCATGCCTATGTATTACCTATCTGAAATCAATTCAATAGTAAACCAAACATCGAGCAGTAGGCAGCACGCTGGCCGTGCAAGCCGGGCAGCATCGCGCACTGCTGGCCCTTACAATACACCATGGAGTGGAAACATGCACTACATATATCGTTCATTTGCTATAAAATATGCATTTTAATTATTAATGTCCAACCCATTCGGTAGCGACATTAATCAGGAAACACACGCGCAGGGGAGTTGGATTCGTTGTCTTCGAACGTTTCGTCCCGTCCCGTCCCGTCCCGTCCCGCGTCGTAAGCCTGATAAACGCGCGACGCTGGCACGCTTGCAAATAGAAGTATAGGTATACGAGTTATAGATATTTGTGCCGCTGACATTTACACCTAAATCAGACTTAGATGAAACCCATATTCCATTTGTTAGGTAATCAACGCTTTTCCATAATACTTACTGAATTTGACTTAAAAATCAAATAACGTTATTGTTATGAGCATTCTCGTAGCGAGCTTGACTCAAATTACCACACCGAAACAATAACACTAAAAGCTCTCGAATTTAATGACCTCACAACATTTATCGGATATCAAAATCGAATGAACGCAATGGCTGTTTAAAGATACACAAACGAGCAATAAAAGTATAACGGCACCGCATCGGCCTCGTAAACTGTCGTAATTGTACGGCGCCGGATCCGTCCCGTCCCGCCTCGGAGCTGCCTCGGAGCCACCTTGGAGCCGCCTCGGAGCCGCCTCGGGGCCGGATAGAGCCGGACGGTATCCGCGCTGGCCGGCGCTATCCGCGTGGCGTTCCGCGCGGCATGCGAGCCCGTTATTGCTATCAATACCGTTCTTCGATATCGTTATTTCTGGCGACACTCGAAATTGATGTTCCACAAGAATAAAGTGCACGTCGTGCATTCACTGATTGCATATTGCATTCCGAAATGTTTATTTTAGTTAAAGTTAAACCCTCTCCAACTAGCATAAGTCCGTGTTTCTATAGCATACACTAGTTATTAGTTTACCTAATATTATACTGACCGATCAGTGCGAGTGTTTAGGTTCATATCTCACAATCTGCCTATCAAACTTGCTCTATTATGAGTTATCTAAATCAAATTCTTTGAATTATTATAAGAAGACCGTTCACTTGAAAATTAAATATTTTAAAAGAAACGAGTGCAAAACTGAACACAGTTGTAATATAAATAAATAATAAAATAGCCTCTACTTGTTTGAAAGTAAAACTTTTAAATGAGGTCCGTACCTGCACTCACTGAAGCGGAGGTGCTCTTGGTAATAGTCAGGGCTGAAGGTGTTGTAACTCGACTCGTGTGTTCGTTCACTACGTAGGCACAACTAGCGGTCACTGCTTGCCACTTCTGTGCTTCAAAATCAAAAGAAGATAAACAAGTTCCACACAACAAACAGTTTCAATGGTCTTCTGAAACGGCGCATGTTTAAATAAAAAAATCTATTTTTAAATATGACATAATATAATATAAATATGGTTTTATTTAAATTAACACTCGAGCACTTTTTTAGCTAGCACCTAGTCTTCGACGAGTAAGTAGTTGTTCAGAGACTGAGATGCGTACCCGATATTATCGTTGTAACCATGTAGTGATGCTAATTCAATCACAACATATGTCCTCTAGTAATAGGAGTCGCAGAGCTAGCCAGACAATACAGATAATTATCATTTATAGATCGCGTTAGCCCTGCCAGCTTACGCACTACGCAATGCTACGTTGCTACGGCGAAGTGGCTACGGCGAAGTCTCTTATGACGACGTCGTAACGTACGTGTTGACTCAACAAGTAAACTACTTACGTGTAGTGTATGTGTGTGTGTGTGAGGCAGGTACGAGTAGCATCGCTCGCGGCGCGCGCTTCATATACTCTGCAACGGAAATAGAATCAGGATGTGCATTTCCGGTATACGATTGCATTCGAGGCTCTACAAATGAAATTTACCTGTTTACAGACTTATATTTTGTTAAACTTTATAAAAACTGAGTTCAGCCCTAGCTTATAACTTTCCTGCATTCATTATTGGTCCCAATTAAAGAAAAAAATATAACGGCATTCAGAGATGTTTCAAAGTTGTAAAATACTTGTAACATAGGATCGTCGATCCACGTAAATGCCTCTTGTATTATAACAGAAAAAGTAGGTACTTTAATTAAATACTTGTGTTAACGACGCTCATAAAACTTAGGAAGAGCAGTTTCTTTAACTATTTTAATCAGGGAGAAAGTTCGCGCGGTTCAGAGAACGAGTTAAATGCGAACTCTTTTGTACCTTCTCTCCGCATACAATGAAGTTATTCCAGTCATGTGCTGCCAGAACCGAGAACCAACTACTCGTGAGGTGCAGCCGGCGGGCGCGCCGCACTAGCCCGCGCCCGCGCCGGCGGCGCTTCCCTCCTCACTCACTACCCGCGGGATACTCTAACACTGTTCTAAATGTTTATTAACTCAGTAGGGTATGTTATTAGTTCAGGACCATTTTTGAACTCGGTTTATTATAAAGTTCTCAAGAACTGTTTTGAATAAGTGGTATTAAACCCTGGCACCAAGGCCAACTTTGACCCCATAGGTACAGGTAATCATGTCGATCCTTTGAAAAATTAAAAACAAATCCACGTGGAGTTGCCACCTAGCTATAAGACGGTTCAAAGATCCTTGTCATCAAAATGAATAAACAGTTTTTGACTTTGAATAAGTCTTCTTATTCGTTTAATTGTCTTTGTAGTTTATTGTTTTTAGGTTTAGTTTTGCTTTATGTTAGCAATTTAACATTAAACTTTGCATGTCGGTCTCCGACGAAGTATGTGGTACTACATTATTATTAATAAGAAGTTTTTCAAAAATGACCATACTTCAAGCGAATAAACACATTTCATTTCATTTCATTCCTTTTTGCAACCCGGAGTGGTGAAAGGATTGTAAGTGCGCCTCAAAGAGGCTCCTTTCGTGAATGACACAACACGAAGGGTGCAACTCTATCACGGTTACAATTATGAGTTTCCTCGCGATATTTTCCTTCCCTTTTCAAAAGACAGTCACGGTTCGAACTATTAGGTCGAAACTAGAAGTTGGTGCTTCATCTTATTTCCATTCAATTTAGTATTTCCTTTGTCGAGATAGGCATTCCAATGTCTCGAGGAACATCCCGCACGAGGGGGGGGGAGGGAAGGGGTCAGCCTGACATTGTCGAGGGTAGTTTTTCTCATCGTGACACGGGACACGGGACGCGGGGTGCGGAGTGCGGGGTGCGGGGTGCGGGGGTCATGATAGATCGCCAATATTCGCATAATGGCACGTAGTTTTTGTCGATAAGCCTTTTCTTGGGACCCATAAAACTATTAGATGGTCAATATTATATTAGAGTTGTCGCATATCGAGAGAAAAAGTCAAATTGGAGTCGAAGTGACCCGACGATAGGATTCCGGACTCGGACCGAATCAGTTACTTACGAGGTACATAAGTACATACCTCACCTCTTTACTATTGAATCAACGCTGTTTCCAAGAAAAAGTTGTTTTGGTTATTCGCACAGTCTTCTTCAGATAATGTTTCTGTATTTTTGAGTAAGTATTTTCACATCAGTGCTCATTTGGGTGTTGTTCCGTCGGTCGTCGCCTAAGTTTTTGTTCGTTCCACTTGTTTGCTTTGTTGCAGCGGCACGTAGCGCCGGCCGGGGGGCTAGGGGGGCTAGGGGGGGGGGGGAGTGCTGATGGGAAAGCAATGGCTGCACTGGGCGGCTGCAAACACTACTTACTGTGTTGTTTCAGAGCGCATTCTGCAATAATCGAATGCAAACTGAAAAATGCACTAACCAAATGAAAAAGAAATTATCTCGCTCACTGAGAGTAACGTAAAACGTCGCCTAGCTTAGCCTCTGTGCTAAGCTTTTTATTGTCGCCCGTCAACAGACTGTACTTATTTTAATAATCAATTGTAATGTTCTTATATTTTTTTTTTGTCAATGTTAAATACATTTATTTACAAAACTTACAAATATTACTATATTATTATTATACTTACCTATTTGTATTTATCAGTTTCATAGGGTTATGCATACATCCGCACACGCTGCCGCGAACATTGACAGTGCGGTATTTGATAACGATACACTGATCGCCACCGCAGACGATCTAAGTGTGTGCAAGGCTTAACTGTTAATCTAAATATATAAAACTCTTACGTTACTGACTGACAATCGACGCTCAGCCTAAACCGTAAGTCCTAGAAGCATGAAACTTGGAGGGTATGTTTCTTTTTTTATAGCATAGGGGTGTACTAAGAAATCAAATTGGCAAATGATTTCCCTAAGCGAAGAAATCCGCCCCGTTGATTTTTCTTTTAAAAGTTATACCTCTTTTGAGGAAAAACTTTTAAAAGAAAAATCAACGGGGCGTAACGGCCAAGGAGCGAGCGAAGCCACGGGCGTCCGCTAGTACTCATATAGTATACTTATTATGTTCTATTGGTTCGATCAGCTGTGCTGAGACTGGCACGAAGCATGCCACTGAGCTGACACTCGGTCGGCTGCGAACAGACAATCCAACTAATGACGTACAAGGCAGTGCCACTCACGTGTATTGTATTCACAACGTTATTCAATCCACATCACATTAGCATTAGGCATGTGCGTCCATTATTCAACGGTTAATAATAGCTACGTTTCATTTATATGATGGCATGCATAATACACCAGCACGTCGCTACGAGGGCGAGTGTGTTGGCGCCCGGCGGGGAGGGCGGGGAGGGCGGGGAGGGCGAGTCCTGACAAGAAGATATTAAGATACCTGAATCTGAATTTTTATATCTTCTTTCTTAGATGCATCGCAATGATCACCTTATATTTTATCATTCCTATCGAACGAGTTTTGTTTAAATTTATTTATTAATTGAATATAGAAAAATAGTGGACATTTCTACACTATCACAGGCATATAGGTACTCTACATACATATATTTTACAGGACATTCAATGCAATTACCAACGGAAGTTGATTAAATGTTGACAATAGGTGTGTCTTCGGCATTGTTCCGGAGTTGTAACAAATTTTAAATCGTCGAATGTTGATGAACTGGCATCGATGAGTGTACCAGCTTGCTCGAGAGGTGTCGATAGCCGCTCGAGCGAGGACATTGAGCTGGGATTTGTTCGAGTTAGAGCGGAGGGTTGATGGGCCTCCATGCTGCTACAGAATTACTCGTTTACGACCGAAGCCGGCTACTAGGCTCATACTCATAGTGTACTGTAGTGTAGTGTTTATGTTGTAACTGCGTGGGTTTTATGGAATAAGTCAGCATCCACGTCGGCGCGGCGCTACATCGGGGATCAGTTGATCAGTTGCTTTAGTAGCTTTACTAATAGCCCTCCGACCTCAAACAGTTAAGTAATCACTGAAAGAGAAGCTCGAAGCTACCTCAAATTAATTAGGCTAAGTATTTGCTTTAGTGTATGCTTTAGTGTTTTCTTAAACATTAGGCTTATGGCGTAGAATGTGAGATCTAAGAATACCTCGCATATTGTACCTGTGAGTCAGCACGCGAGTAGTCCTCACGGGGGGGGACGGTGGGGCGGGGAGGGGAGGGGAGGGGAGGGGAGGGGAGGGGAGGGGAGGGGAGGACACGTGCTCCCGCCTAATACATCTCTCGCCATCATTATAATTTCATTAGATCCGTAAGTGGCCACTTTACATATTTTACCATTGCATGTTGTTACATCGCACTCGATTATTAGCCCAGAATGTGGCTCTCTGACGATCGCCAAAATGTGCATTCAAATAATGAGCCTAGAACCAATTATCATTACCCGCCTGTTGCTTTGGCAAATTCAGGTATAAATAATAAGTTACAGAGATTAATACACTTTTGAAACTATGCTACTTCATTACCTACTCGGAGTGAACCAAATTAATTTCAGCTTGCATTCACATACCTACTTTTTAATGAATAAACAATAATTATTATTACTTGTTTATTTATTTTGGCATTATTTTGAAGTACATCCTAGAAATTTGTATCTCAGAAAAAGGAACGACCTGGCCCCGCTACACACTGACGGCTAGTATAAGCACTTGCGGTACACACAGTGGGTACAGTATACCCGTGCCACGTGCCACGTGCCACGTGCCACGTGCCACGTGCCACGTGCCACGTGCCACGTGCCACTTTCATATTGGTGGCGCCACGAGTACAAGAGGACGCTCGCCTCGCGATCGGCATCGGATCGCCACATCAGTAGGGCGATTGTCTAATTCAGTTGCAATCATTAGTTTGATACTAACAGCTAAACGATACTATCAAGGAATAGCGATCATGGATCTTGTTGCAATGCCTTTTTGACCGCTATCTATCAGTTGCAATGATAGTTTTGCAGCGTGAAGTTCCTGCAAATCAATTTAACCCGACCAATTTAAAAATCATAATCTTAGTAAGAAGCCGTGTGAAAACGATTGGCCCACTTTATTTGACTTTCTAATAGACCTCGTTCACTCATTTTGTGTTGTGTTTCTGTCAGTCTTCTTCTTCTTCTTTACAAAGGTTTCGTAAATATCGAATAAAATTTACTTTTTCAAGTTATTTAGTCTGATTTCAAGTAAGTAAAGTCTAACATTCTTAATTCTTTATTCCTAGCTTGCTCAAGTGATTAATATGTTGTTTTTATTTGTTATAAAGTTATGATCCCAATCCACCAGTGTTCGTCGAAGCAATCAACCATACCCCTAAGTAAAATAAGGGCACCAACAATATTTGAAAGCCTGGGAAAATCTTGCAAGGATGTTAAATGCCGTGGGTGGCGGCTACATAAAAACTGTTGAAAAATGGAAGGGATTAAGTAGTAGGTAAATAGTTTTCAATAACCCTAGTTTTGTGCAGCTATTATTGATCATTTTTTTGTGCTCTATAGGTAAAACAACAAAGTTCTATGTTTTTTGATTAATTAATGGTAATATGTAGATACAAGTGCCCCATAAAGTCCAAGGTGGTGGATAACCGGCGAAACGTTGGGGGCACTGGGGGTGGACCCTATACGCTGCATCCACTCACACTCACAGGTTTTATTTAGCTTACGTACCTACTTTTGTAGATGTTAATTTTTTTTGTTTTTAGATCACGATGACAATGTGCTCCGCTGGGTGTACAGTCTAGAGAAAAGGCACCTTGTGGTCGAAGAGGGAACGTGAAGAGAGGGAATGGTGGATTCTGTCGCTGCTATAAGCAGATCGTTTAATGAAATGGCGACCCAAGAGCCATGTGTGGAGTTGCTGCTGCTTTAAGTTCAACAGCATCCACCACCATTAAATAAAACAGTTAAATAAAATACATTATTTCTTTTAATAACTCGCCTTATTTCTTTACCACAATACATAGATAAGGCACCTACTGCTTATAAATCAGACTAATTATAGCATTTTGTATTTTAATTTGAAACAGCTTCTATCCTATTCTAGTCATTAGTACATAATTGATAATGAAATATTGGAAGTATGTAATGTAACATAGGCAGGAGCCAGCTATTTCCCCCTGCGCGTGGAGGTTTTGACTGATTCTACACATGGCTATGGTAGAATGAGGATGATATCCCAGCACAGGATATCAAACGCTTCCTTCGTCAGGCGAAAGTTCAAAATAAACTCTCTCTGAGGTATTTAGAACGGATTGCTGGCATCCTGCATCAATCTTCTATCAAGAATGCGTATTTTTTTGGCACTGTTCCTTCTCTAGCCCAAGTAGGAATCCTCTTGATATGATAAACTGAAATGAATTTAAATACTTAGTTGAAACGGATTTGTAATAGGTACGCACTAGATTTTATTTGATTAGGAATGCAATAATAACGTTGTTTATCATTGTCAAAACACTAAAAACTTACTGTAAATAACTTACTTTATTCAATTTCTATCCATCGCAACAGCACCTTACTTGTTTCTATTCGCGATTGATATGATAGTAATCGTAAGCTGTCATTTCCATTGAAACAGCCTTACGTGATCGCTGTTTCATGATATCTATAGAAACATTACGCTCATGTTGCAATCGTTCATTGTCAAAGATGGTTTCAATTGCAATGCGCGTTTGATTGTAATCGAAGCTACTACGTGATCGCAAATTTGACAGTTTCAATAGGATATCCATTGAAACCATTGCAACAAAAGTTACATGATCGCCCCACAGAACGCTATTACCATAAAAGGGAATGATTTAGGAACCCCAGTGAGAGCAGCTCATTTCCGATACGTCCTATTAAAACGTGTATTTTAAAGATTTATGAAATTGTACGTTCTCTAAATTATCATAAAGCTTGTGGAGCCAGTTTCTACTTTCTACCGGCGTGTACCAGCCATGGCATGGACGCGCGCTGCTGTAGTATACGGTGTATTTATATACTCGTATCGGACGTTTTTGTTTACTCGTTCAGAATTACGATTTCCGATGTTAGTATCCAGATTTCTGTGTTTAAAATGATTTTGTAATTGGTTGCTGTTGTTATTGTGAAAGGAGTGCGACCGTGACGTAGAGTTGTATAGTCGCGTCGCCTGATCGCGTTATTTATCGCCCCTCCCCCCACCACCCCCCAACACCCCATTTACCGCCGCCACTGCTGCACTAAAAACGCTTTATCCAAAAGA
Source organism: Thera obeliscata (assembly GCA_947578465.1). NCBI lineage: Eukaryota > Metazoa > Arthropoda > Insecta > Lepidoptera > Geometridae > Thera > Thera obeliscata. Next base: position 14,266,699 of record OX387929.1, on the reverse strand, counting down.
TAGCCTGCATTTAGCCGGAAGTATTCCACATTTCCACATTTTATTCTCGATTGATTCAGGGATGCAGCTCTGGATCGTTAATTAAAGTTTCTCGAGGTAAAGGCCTGCGCACATCTAAGTCGCTGGCGATGGCGATCAGTGAAACGCTGTCAAATTTGACAGCGATATTTGACAGCGTTTCATTGATCGCTATCGCCAACGACCAAGGTGTGCGCAGGCCTTAAAAAATATGATTAGAGTTTTCTTTCAAATTATCTGCATTGTGCTATATGAGATGACTCAAATTCGATGAGATGTTCATAGTAGCATGCGGTTATCAAATTATTGATTACGGTCAGGTTGGTCCGTAGTTTCTAAACTTTCAATCTCAGCTCTTGCCTTATGCACGAACGTACAAAGTTACAGGCCTTGCCTTACACAAGGGTACGTGCAAGTACCTGCGTACTTAACTGCCCATTGAGGGCAAAGTAAACTAATGATAACAAAATCGTTTTTTGTCAATATTGGTATGATCCAACCAAATTGAATATGAAGGATAGTTTCAATAAGTTCTAGTCAGCGAGGCACCGACGAGAGTGAGTGGGCTGTCTCTTCGCATTACGCCGCCGCCGCCGCCGTCGCCGCCGTCGCTCCACTGACAGGCAGCAGTACGCTTGAGGAGGAGACGTGCTACCCACTACATTGTCGCACCCTTCGATAACACTTCCATGATTTACACGAATTGACAACATTGTGCACGGTACGCTGAACAATCTAGATTTTATTGATGCTGACGTTAACGCTTTCTGTGGTCTATCTTGACAGGACCCTTGTGTTGAATGAATGAAACTGGAACCTAGACTCACCTAGCTATATGACGATTCAAAGTGATCCTTGTGATCCTACTGAATTAATACACTTTTGATTTTGAATAGATCACTGTTCTACTTATTTATATTGCAGCACACAGCATAATGTTTACATGATCTTGATATTTTCATCACAAAAGTACAAATCGAAGATTCATTGTTAGATAGTGGACTTCGATAGAGGTTGTCGTGATGAGTGATGCGGTTGTTGTGTGTTGTGTTGATGATATAATGTCCATTGCATCGCACTCATTACACATTATTCAAATTAATAACATTTTGGTTAATGAAGCACCGGTAAAGTATTATTTTGTGCAATGTCGGTCGGCATCGCACAAAGGGTATGTTTGTCAATGTGCTGGCTCAGGCCTTTGTTCTAACTACACTACAATACATTATGAATGTATGCGATCACTACATACCGGCGGTATTTCAACTAACTAATGTGTACGCGTAAACCACATAATTACCGAACACAATGCATTTCATTCAAGTGATTTATTATATTGAACTGTATGAAAAGTTATGAGTATTGTTTTATTAATAGCTTTATTAAAAAAAATAAACCTAAATAAGGAGTAAACATTAGTGTTTAATTACGCAGCATGTTTATTGTAGTCGGTATGTCTGCATGTTTGTCGGTAGACGTACATGTTTTGTACATGTTTTGCGGGTTTTATTCGGATTAGCAAATATTGTGCGCAAATAGCAGATTGTTTACTTTGTATCGCGACAAGTCTCCCCCCGCGCCCCCGCGCCCCGCGCCGCTCAACCGCACACTATACAATGTCTGCAGTAGAACCACTCGCTTACACTAATAACGGAACGAGCGGGAATAACCTCTCTACAGCAACTACACTCTAAGCGATAGGGCAATTTTCGGTTTTTTACATACACGATATCTTTGAAGTCAGATCAATTATTTACTTACCGACTATAATATGCAAGCATAATTAGCAGCAATTTTCTACAGATTATTTTGACATTGAACTCATTTTAAACTTTCCGATCCTCTACATTTTTTAGTTACTGGTATAGATTTGATTGTCGCTGTAAGATGATGCTAGGGATACTACTAGTTCTTTTGAGTGCACTGTGACGCGAGCGGTGCCCAATGTGTCCTCGATCGGAAACAAACAAGCTGGACAAATTGGGAACGCGAGTACCTACCAGTAGCCATACAACCTAACCGACGCGACGTGACGCGACGTGACGTGTCGTGGCGTGGCGTGGCGTGGCGTGGAGAGACACACTCATGTACATATATTTAGTATAACTCATAGTTCGTGATTTGGAAAATTAAGTTCACTTGTTATGAAAATAGAGACATATTTCTTTATGATAATGGGTACAAAATAGCAGTGGAAATGACCGTTTTGATGATTGGAAATCTTTGATAACTTCGGAACCAGTAACCCCATGGTTAAAAGTGGGTTAATATTTGGTTCATTTCATGCTGGTTTTTGTTTTGTTTTAAATTGTACCCAATTTTTTATAATTATTTACTTTGGTAAATAGTGATACATTCAATGTAATAATCAGCCCCCTAACCATTCCTCCCTACTCCATCGTTGTGGTTCAACTTTCATTCGTTTAGAAAACTAATTTTCACTTCCTTATTTCCAAGCCCCAAAATTTAAATGAATTTCTAGGAAAGTTTGCTAACGTGATTGCTTCGTTCGCTTGCCTTTGAACGGCGCGCAGAGTGCGGAGACAAGCGACAATTTGATGTCGCGTGGTGGTGTTGCACGCTGTGTTGTGTTGTGTCGGCTCGGCAAACACCGGTGCTCCGTGTCGCAAGGTGTTGCTTTTAGCGTCTAAAGTCACGCTTTCACACCGCGCCGCGACCCACCTCCATTCTGAGGGGAGACATTGTGTTTTCAAGAACAGGGTTCGGGGTTGCAACAGTTAATTTTCGTTCCTATTTAGGTTTTAGTGATGCCATGCATAGAATGTTAAAAGATAAGTTTGTGTATGCAGTTAAGGTACTCCGCATGCCAGTCTATTGTTATGATATGATTATGGTCGAGTGAGGGCGAGTGCATTGCCTCTCTCCAGGCACTCCATGGGAGCTCAGGCTCGGCGCAGGATACCTATCCTAACCTAATACCAATACAAGTTCAATGACGGACCAATAAGCGGCTACAGCTCAGTCTCTCGAACCGATCACTTTATAACATTGTATGTATATCTCTTCTATAGGTATGTATGTTTTTGTCAAACTTGCATAATAGGTAATTTGTCCCGGCCATGTGTAAGCGGTGTAGTCACTATGTAAAATAGTTTTTTTTGTATTTTATTATCGCGGGTGTCGTTGTCTCAATAATCTGAAACTTGAAACACTTTAGCTAAGTGTGATTTATTAGCGGACCTTTAAATATTAGCGCAGCCACTTAAGCGAGCGGCGCCGCGCCAATCATAAGATATTTTTTTTTCGGCTTAGGTCGGGGATCTAACTTTTTTTTTTATTTTTTATTCATGAGTTCAAAATAGCTGGAAAAGTTTTATTGAAACTTTAAAGTAGTAAGTAAGTATCCACTCACTCAAGCAGGTACCATAATGGTCTTCAATTGTATGAAAAATGTGAATAGTTCGAGTAAAATAAGTTTGTTTGTATTGTGTTGAGTGTTTAGGATTTGAGTACTTAAAAATATTCAAAGATTTTTCATTTGCTAAAGAAGTGTTCACATTGTCGTGTCGTCCATCGCTCCGTGCGCGGAGGCTCGGGGGCTCGCGGAGGCTCGGGGGCTCGCGGAGGCTCGGAGGGCGGGGCTGGTGCTGTGAGGGCGGCGTGCCTACCGTGCCGGCCGGCGGAGGCTTGTCGGCTCCCTCACTAATGAAACCTAATTAGACGCGCCCTGCGGGACCTCCGGGATGACTTTCAATTATTTTTAAATAAACCCTCCGATCGGATCTTGCGCTGATATCGAGGGATTTTAATTAGAAGCAGCTTGGAGATGTGGCCATTCTGTGATAAGAACACGAGATTGGTTTCATAATATTTGCGCCTATAAAAATATATGGTTCTTGTCGTTTTTATAAGAGTCTATAGTCACAAAGAACTCGGGTAGTACAATGGTAGTACTCCTAGTGTGGACAGCTCGGTAGTTGTCACCTTATCACGTGGTCGCGATAAGTTTCTTCGTAAACAAAGTAATTGTGAAGTAACAGATGCGCGGAACTTTAGGGTCGGGTTCGTGACTCGCAGGCCGCCGACTCAGCCGTATGTTTCGATCTTAGTGCATTGTAATAGAGCTCATTTTTGGTGGAGCGATGAAGTGGAGCCCTAAGTGAATTAGGTCGAGTCGGCAAGTTGCTCGCTGTGGAACTGTCAAGCTGCATCTGCGAGTAACTCGCCCAGTTATCGAGTCCGTCGACCGGCTCGCACTAACTTTAGTTTTGCTTTCTTCATATTTAACTTGGAAAGCTGACCTATGAACTCAGCACCGTAGCACTTTTAGTTTTGAAAATAATAAGTTTATTATAGATTTTTGTATAACTGTTTTTATATCTGCATTCCCAAAATTGTATCAGTTTGGTTTACTTTTTCGTGTTTTTAGTTTAGATGAAATTCAAAATTAAAAATTTGTTTATTGAGAGATCTTTTCTCTAAAACTGTCTATTGACTTACTCACAAGTTGAGACTTGTATCGGACACCAAAATGCACTTTCAGGATACATAAAGTACCCTCATAGTGCATGCCGGTAATAATAATTCAGTGTGCTTCTCGAACTCTGAACAGGAAATTCATAATTTACTCCTAATCAGTAGGTATCGATAAGATACTTTTGGTAACGCCATCTATAATTAGTATAGTGAAGTTGCGCATCACCTGTCCCATCCGTCCATCTATAATCGCACGCACGTCAAAACCCTTGGCTTACGTCAAGACAAACAGTCAAAATCTAAGTGTCGCCGAGTGCACATACCGCCGCTATTATAACCGCCACCGCGTCCTGTGAAAGTGATTTTTCTTGGGCTTTTTATAACCGCAGTTAAAAGGAAGAACCGTGTTACGTGCAGTGTCCAGGACATACAAGGTCAGTGCGTGCTCCATCTTCCTATCTATCCCCTTTATTCCATTGTGCAACTCGCTATCGAAGTTATATTATTTAATTATTATTTAATTATCATAAAAAAGCGACCCCAACTTTCTTGGTTGCCATGTTTTGGGAAACAAGATTGTTCCATTTACTTGAGATGGGAACACGGTCCCGTAAGTTGGATGCGCGTCCCGTACGGTGGAGTCCAACGCAATGAGACGGAAGTATTGTAAGTTGGATGCGCGTCCCGTACGGTGGAGTCCAACGCAATGAGACGGAAGTATTGTAAGTTGGATGCGCGTCCCGTACGGTGGAGTCCAACGCAATGAGACGGAAGTATTGTAAGTTGGATGCGCGTCCCGTACGGTGGAGTCCAACGCAATGAGACGGAAGTATTGTAAGTTGGATGCGCGTCCCGTACGGTGGAGTCCAACGCAATGAGACGGAAGTATTGTAAGTTGGATGCGCGTCCCGTACGGTGGAGTCCAACGCAATGAGACGGAAGTATTGTAAGTTGGATGCGCGTCCCGTACGGTGGAGTCCAACGCAATGAGACGGAAGTATTGTAAGTTGGATGCGCGTCCCGTACGGTGGAGTCCAACGCAATGAGACGGAAGTATTGTAAGTTGGATGCGCGTCCCGTACGGTGGAGTCCAACGCAATGAGACGGAAGTATTGTAAGTTGGATGCGCGTCCCGTACGGTGGAGTCCAACGCAATGAGACGGAAGTATTGTAAGTTGGATGCGCGTCCCGTACGGTGGAGTCCAACGCAATGAGACGGAAGTATTGCTTGCACGTGGACAGTCGCAGTGGACACACGCGCGGCGCAGGACCACTGGTACAGTCCAACATTCCACTTGTTAAATGGTACATTTTAGATCGTATAATAGGCAAATATATATTCACACACTTCGCCAGAAAAACCCAGCATGCAAACACGAATAGTAGCCTACACGCAAAATTTCCAGATTTATAACGCTTAAGGGCCTACATCAGGTGAAACCGAAAATGTAAAGTAGCATTTTTTTTCGTTGTATGGACGAATCCATTTTATTTTTTTGTAAAATATAACAATTAAATGGTGTAAAAAAATTATGTTCCGGCTAGAAATTCTCTTAAACTCACTGGGTTCGATAAAATTGAACGCAAAGTTTGCCAAAAACTCTCAATTTTTTTTGGATTTGAAATGGTTTTTTTCCGTTGCTGTTAGAGCCATTGCAATGAAAGTTTTGTTCCCGTATACCTAAATAAATACGTAAAAACCTGATGTTATTGCACTTTTCTTAGTTGCCGTAGTTTTTATAAAAAAATGAAATTTTCAAAAATATATATAGGTAGGATTTCCTAGCTACTTCTCTCAGTACAGCCCGCGCGGCCGACGAGGTGAGGTCTATGTCAAATTTCGCGACATGACATTTCATCTCTGACTACGTAAAATATACCCTAGATTAAATCATAGCTACTACTGGTACTATAAATTTGCCACAGTGTAACATAAAACAAATTGTCACAGTATAACGAAATGACATAATACCATCTTCATCATACATTATGATCGATAACCTGTATTCACATCATCATCAGCCTGTAGAAGTATATATTTTATGTAGCATATAACTTATCTAGTACATTCTAGGGCACGTTCCTATCGTGCGTGACCAGCGAAGCGCAATGCTTTTGTTAAATACCTCCATTTTTGTAGTTGCATAAGTAGCTATCTTCCTATCTACCCAGTGCTTTCCGTCATCATCATCAGTAAGTAGAAGTCCACTGCTAGATATAGACCTCCTTTATACATTTCCATGAAAAAACAATTTGCCGATTTCCCACGATCTTTAGAATGTCATCGGTCCATTAGGTGGAGGGGCGCTCTGGTTGCTTAGCACCGGTTATATTGTCGTAGCGACCCGCTTTTTGATTCTAAAGGCGTGTGTTCAAACCCCGTCATGCACAAATTAGTTTATCTGCCAAAAAAACCTATGTGCACTATGTCAGTACACTCTAACGGTGAAGGAAAACAATAAATGAAACCAACGTGAAGTAGCAAAACTTTTGAGGCACATTCATAATCCACCACACCAGCTTTAATTTTCTATTGACATGACAAGAAGAAGACTCAAAAACTAGTAGCCGATTTTACGCCTTTATAAAAATAGTGTCGATTTTGCAAAGAGTTTGGGAGCCCATTACAATGAAAAGGAAGTATATATATATATATATTATGGACAATCTACACTACACTATCTAGCCCTAAACTAAGCAGAGTTAGTATTATGGGAACCAGATAGCTGATGAAATACTTAAATACATTTTGTTTGTAAATACATAGGTACTTGGAAAACAATATAACATCCAGATGGAGAACAAATATCTATGATCACCACACAAATATTTGTTCTCGGTGGGGATCGAACCCACGACCTATGGCGCAGAAGGCAGAGCTACTAATAAATGAGCTGAGAGCCCAGTCATAACAATAATATCATGGGTTTTGAGTATTTTTGATTGCCGTCTTTTAAATCTGGAGGTGTCTGTAATGTCCCGAATTCTGGAACTTTCTGTCAAAGGCTTCATGCACGGTGCGCTCAAATACCCAAATACCAAAATACATGATGTGCCTATTTCTATACACGCAGCAAGGAGTTTCCCAAGATTTTGCGTTTGACAGAACTTTGAAGAGTCAGTTGGGGTTGTCGAAACTCTTTGGTATACCTAATATTTTTAAATGCCGATAAAATACAATAATAAAGTCGAATAGACAGTGTTATTTCACAATGCTTCACTGATCTCCACCGCAATGAGCACCGAAGGCCTAAATGAGTGCAAAGCTTAAAGCCACCCATAAATAATTTCCATTTCAATTCATTTATGAATTGAAATGAAAATTATCTATGCATGTAATGTATTGTATTATGTATATCAGTTATCTAGCACCCATAACACAAGCTTTGCTTAGCTTGGGGCTAGATCATGTTGTGTGAATTGTCCAGCATTATTATTATTATTATTATTATTTATTTCCATAGGCATGAATTCTATGCACTAAGTTATACTTACTAGATTTACATACAGATCTGGAAGTATAACCTTTTAGATAAAAGAAAAAATTACTAAATTGGATCATAAAATTAAATGACGAAGGTATGCAGTAACAAACAATAAAACAAAACGGCTAAGCCGATTTTGATGAAATATTACTTTTCAGAAAAAAAAAGATTAAAAGGGAGAAGACGAAAGAGAAGAAAAAAGATAAGAATGTTATTGTACAAAAAAAATTGCCCCCCTTGCCCCCCAGGACCCCCCCTTTTGTGAGTGCTACCGGATGCCGTCGAGATAGGGGGTTTTCGATTGGGGTTTCGTATAGAGGGTTTCTTCCTGAATTGAAAAAACAAAAAAAACACCCCCCTCTTGCCCCTTTTTTCACCCCCCCCCTTTCGTATCTTCCAAGCGGAGTGACTTGCAAGACTTTTTTTTTTGGGTCATGTAGTGAAGGTGAGATTATTTTGAAAGCAAAATAAATTTTGCCCCCCTCCCCCCTCTAGACCCCTTTATTATTTTTGACCCTTTTTTTCGAGTGGAGCATTGCGGCGAGCGAAGCGAGCCGCCATGCAACCATGGGGAACAGTGCGGCGAGCAAAGCGAGCCTGCTGTGACCCCCCCCCCCCCCCCCTAAGCCCCCCAGAACCCCCTCCTCCTGAACCCGGGGGGAGGGTCGCGGCGAGTGAAGCGAGCCGTGCTGTGACCCCCCCCTCAAGCCCCCAGAACCCCCTCCTCCTGAACCCGGGGGGAACGTTGCGGCGAGCGAAGCGAGCCGCCACGCGACCACGCCCACCCTACTGAAATTTAGGGAAATTTAGAACCCCCTCCTACTGAAATTTAGGGTGTCTTAGGGGTGTGAAAAAATGTTCACTAGACTGACAGTTCAAAATTCAAAATGGCGGCTGTGCCACTTCCGGTTTTGCAAAAATCGTCCGATTAAGGTCGTTCAAACGGTTCATTCGACTGAGGACTATGATTGGAGATTGAATTTTAGGTTTTTTAAGGTGTTTGATTGGATCTTCACTTGGTTTAGGGTTCCGCCCCTGTGGGAACGCATTGAGGACGCGAGCTGCTTGCAGCTCGCGATGCACGCGACCCGGTAGTCAACGTTTGGGTTCCTTCCAGCGGTTTCGACCCGTTAAGGGTTTTGGCTTGACGTACAATTTAGGGTTCCGTATAAGGTTTTGATTGGGGTCTTACTACATTGAGCAATTTGATTAAGTGTTCGACTTTTAGGGTTCCTTAGGACTTTGATTGGAGTTTCAACTACACTTAGGAGCTTGATAATGTTAACATTTTTAGGGTTCCTTAGGACTTTGATTGGGGTTTTACTACATTGAGGAACTTGATAAAATAAACAACTTTTAGGGTTCCTTAGGCCTTTAATTGGAATTTTACTTCACTTAGGACCTTGATTATGTAAACAATTTTAGGGTTCTTTAGGACTTTGATTGGGGTTTTACTACACTGAGGAACTTGATTCACTGATCGACTTTTAGGCTTACTTAGGACTTTCTTTACTACTTTTTGGGGTTTTACAAGTGCAAGTGTAATGTAAAACTGGGAGTAGCACACCGACACGTGAGCTGCTTGCAGCTCGCGCACACGAAAAAACTAGTTAAGGGGCTGACGTATGGAAAATTTTCATACAAACGGAATACCAAAATGATTTCTAATTTAGACAGATTTACACTATATTATTGTAATAATTGTATTTAAATAGTATTTATCTAGGTTCCTCAACAGTTTTTATTTCAAATTACTTACCTAATAAATAATAATAAATACTTACCTAAAATGAAATAAACACCAATCGCATTTTGCACATTTTTATGCTAAACTTATCAAGTTTTCTACCTATTGGTTTCGTACTAAAAACAACAATATCTTACGTGTTTTTTGTTAAGGAACCTAGTTTATATTGTCTAGTTACAGAATAACAATACTATGTGAAGAATACAAAAAGTTTTCAGTCATCATTTTTGGTATTACGGAACACGATCAAATTCATGGCATTTTCGAACGGCTACCGCGCATTGCTATCGTGCACGCACGGTGCGGGTGGCGGGGTGCAGGGGGAGGAAACGCTTGAAGCACACGGGACACTTCGGTTGTGTGTGTGAATCGCTCGGACTTCGGACTAGTTAAATACCTACACTGGCATAAAACATAATGCTTAGATATTTGATAATTGTTAGTTTAGGAAGGGTACTAAGTGAAGATGGGAAATACTAAGTACCTAGGTAGGTTGTAGGTTGGGTAAACGAAATCAAGGTGCAGCACTAGGTCAAAAAGTCTGCCGAAATTTCGAAAAAAGCCAACATTTCGACTAAAACAAATTATGAACCATTAATTTCTATACAGGGTGGAATTTTGTAATGCCACCTGGAGGGAAAGTACTCTTAATACTGCAGATAGAAAATTTTACTCAAAGGAAACATTCCTTTATTTTTGGATAGAAAGCAATTTCTAAAATTAAAAATAAAATAATTTTTAAATTATTTTTTTTTTTTGAAAGGAATAAATTTATTCTTTTAAAGAAATGAATTCGTTAAAAGAATAAATTTGTGTATCCAAGAGAATGGAGCCCATTTCAAGCAACTAATTTCAAGTAACTAGTTAGTTAACCATTTTTTGTAAATAATTAAATTAATTTAAGATTTCCTGGTTTTTCTTTCATTTAATTTATCATGTTTGTTAGAGAGATTTCATCCTTATAATTGACCAACGATCGATGCAATAAAAGTACAAGGTATAATTTTTCTGATTTTAGCCGGTTCAATTCCCGGGTGTGAGAGAATTTTCGAAAAACTTTGAATGCAGTTTGCTTTCTATTCAAAAATAAAGGAATGTTTCCTGTGAGTAAAATGTTCTATCTGCAGTATTAAGAGTACTTTCCCTCCAGGTGGCATTACAAAATTCCACCCTGTATATGAAGTACTAGCTGTCACCCGCGACTTCGTCCGCGTGGTTAGTATAAAGATATAATTTGAGTTCGTTTAAAAGAAACTATTTTATGGTGGAAAGCGGACAGCTATTGATATGTTTTCACTGTTTTTTGAGAGTTATTTTTCGTGAATTTGTCTAAGTGGCTAAGTTGGGTTATGTATACGTTGGTTTTACATGAGCAAGTGCTGGTTACCTTAGTTTTGAGTTTGCATTCAAAACTATAGTGTGTTTGAAAGATTGTAAATGCTGTTGTAGCCGATTTTTTTCAGCTGTGTTAAGTTTTGGTATGATAGGTGCTTCCCGCGATTTTGTCTTAGTGGTTATCATGGGGTTTTTTGTAACAAACCTTTGTTTGTATTCAAACCTGGTGACAGATGCTGCGGTAGCTGAAATTTTTTTAATGTTTTTTTGCGTATTTTGTAAAGCTATTTTTTGTGATTTTATGTTATATTAGTGGCTAATTTGGGGTTTAGTATGCGTGTTGGTGTATAATCGAATCAGATTTTTTAATTTGACATAACCAACTGCTGGTTACCATAGTTTTGAGCATGTACTTTAGAGTGTATTTGAATTTGAAGGCGAGTGCTGTTGTAGCCGATTTTATTCAGCGGTGTTTAGTTTAAGTATGATAGATGATTCCCGCAATTTTGTCTAAGTGGTTGTCATTGGTTTTTTTGTAAACCTTTGTGTGTATTCAAACCTGGTGATAGATGCTGCGGCAGCTGAAATTTTTTTAATGGTTTTTTTTGCGTATTTTGTAAAGCCATTTTTTGTGATTTTATGTTATATTAGTGGCTAATTTAGGGTTTCGTATGCGTGTTGGTGTATAATCAAATCAGATTTTTTTAATTTGACATTACCAGCTGGTTACCATAGTTTTGAGCATGTACTTTAGCCGTTTTTTGAAGCGTTGCGGTGTTTAGTTTCGGTATGATAGGTGTTTTCCGCGATTTTGTCTTAGTGGTTATGGTGGGGTTTATGTAAACCTTTGTGTGTATTCAAACCTGGTGACAGATGCTGCGGTAGCTGAAAAATTTTTAATGGTTTTTTTTGCGTATTTTGTAAAGCAATTTCTTGTGATTTTATGTTACATTAGTGGCTAATTTAGGGTTTTGTATGCGTGTTGGTGTATAATCGAATCAGACTTTTTTAATTTGACATGACCAGCTGGTTACCATAGTTTTGAGCAGGTACTTTAGCCGTTTTTTAAAGCGTTCCGGTGTTTAGTTTCGGTATGATAGGTGTTTTCCGCGATTTTGTCTTAGTGGTTACGGTGGGGTTTATGTAAACCTTTGTGTGTATTCAAACCTGGTGACAGATGCTGCGGTAGCTGAAAAGTTTTTAATGTTTTTTTTTGCGTATTTTGTAAAGCTATTTTTTGTGATTTTATGTTACATTAGTGGCTAATTTAGGGTTTCGTCTGCGTGTTGGTGTATAATCGAATCAGATTTTTTTAATTTGACATGACCAGCTGGTTACCATAGTTTTGAGCATGTACTTTAGCCGTTTTTTGAAGCGGTGCGGTGTTTAGTTTCGGTACGATAGGTGTTTTCCGCGATTTTGTCTTAGTGGTTACGGTGGGGTTAATGTAAACTTTTGTGTGTATTCAAATTTGGTGACAGATGCTGCGGTAGCAGATTTTTTTTTAAATGTTTTTTTGCGTATTTTGTAAAGCAATTTTTTGTGAATTTTCATGAAACTTTTTTCCTTTTTTTTCTTCTGTTAGGTAAATAATTTTCCGATTTTCTTTCTTAATGCACCTTTGCTCTATAAGAGCAACACATCTTCCAAGTTTCATGCTTCTAGGACTAACGGTTTAGGCTGTGCGTTGATTGTCAGTCAGTCAGTCAGTCAGTAACGAAAGAGTTTTATATATTTAGATTGATAAAAGGTCTAAGAAAAATTACAACAAATTATTTTTTTTCTTTATTTATTTGTAGTTCAAAAAACTGCTACCACTCAACGTCCGGTGGAAATATTGATAAAAGGACTGAGAAATACTTGAACAAAATAGTTTTTTTTTTATATAACTGGAGCTCAATAAACAGAGTACCGCTCAACGTCTGGTGGAAATATTGATAAAAAGACTTGGAAAAATTTCAGCAAAATATTTTTTTTCTTTATTTATCTGGATCTCAAAAAACCGACTACCGCTCAACGTCAGGTGGAAAGATTGATGAAAGGACTAAGAAAAATTGCCACAAAATATTTTTAGTCTTTATTTATCTGGGGCTTAAAAAAACTGCTACCACTCAACGTCAGGTGGAAATATTGATAAAAAGACTTGGAAAAATTTCAGCAAAATATTTTTTTTCTTTATTTATCTGAATCTCAAACAACCGACTACCGCTCAACGTTAGGTTATAATATTGAAAAAAGGACTAAGGAAAATGGCTACAAAATATTTTTATTCTTTATTTATCTGGGGCTTAAAAAAACTGATACCACTCAACGTCAGGTAGAAATATTGATAAAAAGACTTGTAAAAATTTGAACAACATATTTCTGTTTTATTTTTCTGGAGCTCAAGAAATAAACTACCACTCAACGTCCGGTGGAAATATTGATAAAAAGACTGAGAAATACTTTAACAAAATAGTTTTTCTTTATATAACTGGAGCTCAATAAACAGAGTACTGCTCAACGTCTGGTGGAAATATTGATAAAAAGACTTGGAAAAAATTCTGTAACGTTCACTAGAAGTTGCTTCATGCAATCAAAATTGAGTTCTATATAGTAATTGTGATAAGACATAAATAATTTTTTTTTCAGTTTGTTTATAATCATTATATAAGTATCCACCTATAGTAGGTTAGCTTGGTACACTTTTTTCGCGAGTTTTGTGCGAAAGCCGAGGTCCATGTAATTGTAGGTCGATGTTCGCAATCGTTGGTTTTGCGAATGTAAATAAGCAGAATAAAAGCAACCTAATTGCTCAACGAATAAAGTATATTTTTAAATGCAGTCACATTATTAGACTTTCTGTACTTTGGTAAGTGAGCCGCTTTGCGTGTTTTTTTATTGCTGTGTGTGTGTGATCGATGAGGTCTGGCGAACCACACCCCACCTGATGTTGAGCGGACCTCCACCCATGATCTTCAACTGTAACGTCATGACTGGTTTTGAACCCACGCCCCCCAACCGCTAGGCCGATGAGGTCTGGCGAACCAAACCCCACCTGACGTAGAGCGGACCCCACCCATCATCTATTACTGTAACGTTATCACTGATTTTGAACCCGCACCCTCCAACCACTAGGCCAATGAGGTCAAGCAAACCACACCACACCTGATGTTGAGCGGACTCCCACCCATCATCCTCTACTGGAACGTCATCAACCACAACTCCATCGCTCCGCGCCGGGGTCAATGGCTCTCTCAACTCAACTCGAAGTCAATGGTTCTCTTTACTCTTCTTCAATTTGGTCCAGAACCCGCACAAACCCTACCTGATGAATAAACTCACTCGTATCATGTTAGAGAATTTCCTGGTGTCTTTTCTAAGTGCGTAAATAGCTACTCTGAAGGTTCTTTATCGGTTCAGGAATGTTGTTTTTTTTTTCACTTTATTCTTGCATTCAGAGCATGACCAATCCTTGCTTATTGAATACTAGAAAAGCGAAACAAGCAAGCAATAAGCTTAGAGGGTTAGTCAGGTAATGCAGCCACAAAAAATAAAAACATAAAATTGTAGGGTGCAAAAAGTCAACTCTCTTTGACCAGATTTGAACTCCCGCCCACCTCGTCCTCTCAGTGTGAATCCGCACGCCCTAGCCACTAGCCTATCTGACGCTTAGTAACGTTGACGAAATTAGGCAATGCATAAAAATCGTTATCAGTGGCTGACGCACACGCACAAGCGCGGCACTATGGTTGGATTCACGTATAGAAGTAGCGCGTCACACGAGCGCCTGTGTGCAGAGGCGGCTCGCCCTAAGGAGCGCTGGTGCAGTGAACTCCCTCCCATAAATAATTATAATAAAATTATACTCCATAATTTCATTAATAATATTAATAATTAAAACCTATCGTAAAGAACTACTGTAAATACCCGTCATCCCATACACATACACCATCATGTCATAGGTAACGCGCGAAGCGGAGCGCTCACGATTGCGCTCCAATGAAACAAGATTCAGTACATTGCCTAATACGAAATCCAACAGGAGTGAAAGAGAAATTTCGCCTTAGTCCTGCGCGTGAAACAAAAGATTTTCTATGAAAAAATAGCCAACTTTGGAGCGCCGCTCACGCGACGTTGCCGGTTATTTTATCGCTCGTGCGCGCCCGCCCGCACGACCCGCGTGGTACGACAGCGATTGCGCGCGACGTTGCCACTCTGATATAAACAAACACTAGTCAACTTAGATGCGTGCGCGCGAATGTAATTCGGAAGTTTTTTTTAACTAATAATCGCTTAAAACGTGTTGCAATAGACTATACTGATTACAGTTATTACTAGTGAGTGTTAAAATGGACAATTATAATGTGGAGTTCATTAAAAACAGTGAAAAAACGTTACAAATTCGGCTTGAATTGAAGGCAAAGGGACCGCCACGGCCTGAACTTAACCTTACGCAAAAATGTACGACAAAAACGAAAACATATACGCGTGTGTTTAAATCTGAACAATATGTGAAAACACCGTGGTTATGTGGTTGTGATGTGAGTAACAAACTATTTTGTTTTCCGTGTCTTTTGTTTGAAGCGGGCACGGCCGGCGGAGGTGAGACTGCTTGGACCGAAACGGGGGTTGAAGACCTAGCTCATCTTTCAATAAAGATGAAAAAACATTCACAATCTCGGTATCATTTGTTGAATGAACTGCAATTAGCGTCTATCGGACGACAAGACATTCGTAAAGCACTAGATTCCGCGTACCGAAAGTCCATACGTGAGTTCAATGACCGTGTCGACGAAAACAGGCATATTTTACGAAGATTATTAGATTGTGTAGTATTTTGTGGTGCATTTCAAATTGCTTTAAGGGGGCACGATGAGTCTTCGGAATCCCTGAATCCCGGAATATATAGAGGTTTGGTAGATTTTGTTGCCGAGATTGATTTGGCCATGAAGCACCATTTAACCAGCAGCTCCATTTTTAAAGGTACTTCAAAATCAATTCAAAACGACATTTTAGACGCGATCTACGAGGTTTGCATAGGTGAAATACAACAACAAATTAAAAAAGCCACCTTTGTTGCCATTCAGGCAGATGAGACTACAGATTGTTCTACAATTCAACAGTTAGTGTTCATTGTGAGGTATGTTCATGATGGTAAAATATATGAGAGATTTATAAAATTTTTGCAACCTAAAGGGCACACGGCAGGCATATTAGCGGCGGAGATACTGAATGAGCTGGATTCGTTAAATATCGATAAAAATAAATTAATTGGACAATGTTACGACGGAGCTTCAGTTATGAGTGGAAATTCAAATGGTGTGCAGAAAATTGTAAAAGATATATACCCATATGCATATTATGTGCACTGCTATGCACACCAACTCAATCTAATATTAGAAAGAGGGGCATCAATTAATAATGCTGTAAGAAGTTTTTTTTGCAACCTGCACGCGTTTCCGTCGTTTTTTACGCGTTCGCCGAAAAGATCGGAATTCCTAAAAGAAATCGTCAACCGCAGGATACCAGCCGCTCCACAGACTAGATGGAATTATAATACACGGACCGTGATAGTTATTAACGATAACATAGAGCCCCTGAAAGAGTGCATGCAAGCTATCATGGATTCGCCAAACAGTGATTCGAACACATTCAACCAAGCTCAATCACTCCTTTCATATTTAAATAATGACGACTTCCTGTATTGGCTTAATTTCTTCGCAACACTGATGCCTCATTGTGAAATGCTGTTTAAATTTTTACAGACCCGATCTATTGACTCGATAAAAATTACTAACGAAGTCGGCAAATTTGAAAAAACAGTAAGCGAGTTGCGTAACGCAGTGCCGCCGCCTTCGCCCGCGAAAAAACGCCGGCCGAATAATGTCAGTCATTCGGCAATGCGTAAAGAAATATGTGACGTAGTAAGAATGCAAATAAAGGACAGATTTGTGTATACTGATCATCTATTGGCGTCAAAACTATTTTTTACTGGCAATTTTGAGAACTACAACCAAAACTTTCCGGAAGAAGAATTCAAAAAAGTGGTTAAAACATACGATTTTTTGGAAAGCTCAAAACTCAAAAATGAGCTAATGGTTATTTACAGCAGGGAAGATTTCCATAACGCGGATGGCGCAGTAGCTTTACTGCAACACTTTATAGAGTTCAACCTAGAGTCAGTTTTTGCTGAAAGTATTAAATTATTAAAATTAATTTGTACAATACCGATGACCTCAGTAGAAAGTGAGCGCTGTTTTTCCACCTTAAATAAAGTGAAAACTTTTACGCGTAATAGCATGTCACAGGACCGTTTAAATGCGTTGTGCATGATATCAATAGAAAAACGGCTGATTAATCAGATATCTGATTTTCACAAAAAAGTTATAGATATTTTTGCACACCAAAAAGACAGACGTATGCATTTTCTATATAAGTAATTTTGTTTAAAATAAATTAAATTGTATTGCTAATGCTATGTATTTTAATTGTTTTTTTTTTACCTTTTGTACCACATTTACTGCAAATAAATTAGGAACTTTGACTTTGACTTTTCAAGTGAACACCCATACAATTTTGTCACGAGCCGCCTCTGCCTGTGTGTGTATACTACTATTATATATTCCGTGGCGCCCGCATCAAATGAATAGAGATAGCTATATTCGGAGCAGTTTTTGCTCACGCCTCGAATTGAAGTTGCGAGCTGTGTACGTCGGCCCGTTAATATTTAGGCATCCGATTTAGGCGTCGCCTAGGTTTAGTGAAAACGGGTGTTAGTAACGTTGACGAAATTAGGCAATGCATAAAAATCGTTATCAGTGGCTGACGCACACGCACAAGCGCGGCACTATGGTTGGATTCACGTATAGAAGTAGCGCGTCACACGAGCGCCTGTGTGTGTATACTACTATTATATATTCCGTGGCGCCCGCATCAAATGAATAGAGATAGCTATATTCGGAGCAATTTTTGCCCGCGCCTCGAATTGAAGTTGCGAGCTGCGTCCGTCACCCTCTTAATATCTAAACTTAAACATTACGGTATTCTAAATCGCTCCATTGACTTATTACAATCGTACTTGACTGATAGAATCCTTAAAGTTGATGTGGGCGGTGAGAGATCTTTTGGGTCAGTTATTGACATAGGGGTGCCACAAGGTTCGATAAATAAATAAATAATAAATAACCTTCCTTTTTTGGTTAAAAAACTATGTGAAACAGTACTATTTGCTGACGATACCTCATTAATTTTTAAAGTCGATAGATAGAAGGCTAATTACGATGACGTTAACGCATCTCTGTCGTAAATACTTAACTGGTTTAATAATCTTTTACTTAATGTTAAGAAAACTCATAAGTTTTATGAAAAAATATTTTTTGAGTGTCAGTTCTAAGTATAAAAATCTTAATGCGGTTTACAGAATACATCTATTTACCAAGTTTCATCAGTACATATAGCTTTTACAGTTTTGTAAGTACCATACTTCAAGCAAATAAATTATTTCTTTTCATTTCATTTCATTTTTTTGAAAAAAAGTGACTGTGACATACGGATGGACATACAGACAGACATGACGAATTTATAAGGGTTCCGTTTTTTACCTTTAAAAAATACAAGTGTTCATTCACCGACTACCGACATTTATGAACTTGCAACTCACTCTGGTTTTGCATGATATGAGGAAAATCTCTTCTTGGTGGAAGGTTTCTTTTATTAAATCTGGGGCTATTTGCTTGTTATACTATATAAATTAGACTACTACTACTACACTACTATATAAGTTAGATTTAAAATGTAGCGTTCGTGGTAGTTTAAAAAATCCGCACAGCTTGCCATTGTTATCACCAATCCTGGATGAAAAATATGCAATGGAAACTCTGCGACGGGAATCAGCTAACATAACAATTGGGTTATATTTATTTACTGAATATCTGTCTGTGTTTTTGTCTAACGAAGCGTATTCTAGTCAACACATTGTAATGTCGTGACAAATGTCAGACCCAAGCACAGAATAAGTAATAGTTGGTATCAAATACATGAATTCACAGCTCAGGTCAGGCAACGCCATCTTTATTTTAAATTTTTCCAACTTTCCGGTCGTGTTTTGTTTTTAGACCAGAGTATAGCGGAGGCTTAAACCGATGTCCGTGTTTATGCAACACGCCGTTAATGTTTCGTGTTATTTGCGCAGCAATATTTCCACGTAGAAACTCATATTCGAAAATTGTACGAATGTTTAGTCAAAGTCAAAGTCAAAGTCAAACTTTAGTTTATCCATGGCGCCCCAAAAGCAACAAAAATTCACAAAAACAAAAAACTATGTAGTTCCAAATGACTGAATGACAAAACATGACTTTCGAATAAACTTTATAAGAATTTAGAGTTTTGCTAGTTATAGAATCTCCCATTACAAAAGTTATATAGGACCTATTATCAAACAAGCACGTCTTCACTCATCAAACGCACCAGCTGTGTGCATTAAACTGGTAGGCGAGCCGAACGGACTAGAGATTGTGTCTATAGGACGTAATAGAACCGATTGGAACGTCTCTCGGACACCGGACACCGGATTCTGGGCAAGCAGGTTTTTCCCGGATGCGTTCAATTTCACACACGAGATCTTATTAATATACTTTTACTTAAAGATTAAAAAAAACTATGATAGTTGCATCTATAATTAATAGATGCATGTTCTACAATATACTATACTATAATAGATGCATGGGTCTGTTTACTTTTTTACTTAAAGACATAAATTGAGGCAGGCATCTTACTTGCAGTAATAATCTGGCTAAATTCATTTTGCTTCTATAGTGTAGGAGTAACTAGTAAAAACCATTAGTCGGTCTTTGATTTTCGTTCAATACAATCTAAAATAATTTTTATGAGCTAGGCAAAAAAAAGAAACAAGAAATATGCCGCACTTACTTAAGTAGTACTCTTATTTTTGTAGTTGCAATCTCTCGTAAAAAATATTAATAAGAGTGTGGTGCCATTTTTAGTTCGGCGACGGCGAGACAGAAATACGAAAAGGCAATTTTGCCGAGAACATGAAACAATATATCTCTCGTGTCCAATCACAAAAACTAGTTCCTGAAGATCAATTGCAGAGGACATTAGTAGCGGGACCTCCGTGACGTCACAGTGTGCTCGCGTGCGCATGTTTATTGAAGCGCACTCGACCACCAGGCGAAGGTACCACCCGTACATACATATTAAACAGAACCAAATGGCCGAAGCTTGTTTCTATTTCGGTTTAATTTGGGATCGAAATGTAACGCTCTGCAAAATGCTATTCGGGAATTCCACTAGAACATACCAGTAGTAGTAGGTACTTGAACTACAATATGAAGACGGCTCTCGCTGTAGTCTGAGATGGGTTTTTAATTATGTTCGAGCGCGAGGCGGCGGCGGCGGATCCTCTTTAATCAGAGGACGAGTCCAATAGCCTTCTCCCGCGAGGTTCCCGTGCGCTCTACAATGTTCTACACTACGATACTCTTCGGGAAATATGAAGGCTTTTTCAATTAATCATCTGTAAAATGAGACAATAAGCCGCTCGGCCGCTCGGCCGCTCGGCTGCTCGGGCGGGAAGCGAACGCACTCCACCTAACCGGCTGACTCTCGCCGGAATAGCGAGCACGACTCTTCTATAGTTACGGGTAAAAAATAAAATGTATTTTTTATTCAGGACGGTTTCCATTTATTTATACATATAATTAATTTGTAATTGAGGGCTTTAATATTTCTTATGAAAACAATAAATTTGAGCAAATTATATTTTTAATAACACTTAAAATGAAATAACAATTACCCGTGCTTAAGCCGGTACTCAATCACGTCGCAATAGCCGCGACTCAAGGGGCTTCTTCCCGCTCCCCCGCTCCCCCGCTCCCCGCACCTCCGCGCCGCCACTCATTGAACACCGAGTGAAATGAAACGTAGTCGGCGGTGGCGGGATATCGCCAGTTAGTGCCTCACCTTCTGCCTACTCACATACTCGTACTCTGTTTCGAGAAACGTTGATTAAAGTAATGGTGCCCACGACAGCGCTGTGAGGTACCCGCGCAGAGTGTGCCGCACGACACGACACGACATTATCGTGTCGCTTACAGACCGCGAGGGCTCCGATTGAGTACTGTTGATTCTTTTGAGGCTTCTATTGATATTATTTTATGCCTATATTATTAACACAAATTCATAAGATTTAAAGAAAACAGGCCAATCTTTTAAGACCATTTTATTTTATCTCTTTTATAAAAGTTTTATTAAACCATTTCTCCCAAATTTTAAATAACCATAAGCGGCATGTAAAAGTGTACGTTGCATAAGTAAAGCTAACGAGTATGATGTTCCAGCCTGCTGAAGTCAGATTTGCAAGTCGAATGATGTTATCTTACGAAGTTGCCATAAGTAAGGTACTTATGAGTGTGTTTCTTTGGCTTTTCCTTTCCTCATGCTTGCCTTATTAACGCTGAGTTGCATCGGCTAGGAGCGCGCTACGGCGTAGCGAGTACTACGGCGTAGCGTAACCTACGGCTCAGCGAATTTTTACACGTATAGTAACAGGAAAACTAGTCTTGCGAAGGATCTTTCTTATCAGTTCACATGAAAACGTACTTAACGAGATCCAATCGAATCGATTTGTTACTAATAAAAAATCATGTCACTTCAGGAATATAGCCAGAAGTAAAACTTGAACATTTACCCCCACATAATCTTAGAATAGCGCATTTTTGACTGTCATCAAATGGAGTTAAATTTTTCGGTGACCGCGGTTTTGTTAAACCCAATTACTGAAGACAGTTGTAGCCTGAAGGGAGAGGAAAGGGCCGGGTCGCTACTTTTGACAGTTCTTGTTAATATTTAACGACAAGCCTTTGCTTCGCACCCACGAACGTTACCATTACAGATTGTAATAAGTTTAGATGAAACGTAATTGTTTTCAAAGTGACGGAAGCGATGACCGTTCAAGATAATGTCGTCTTTTAGAAATAGTATTTGTTTGTAGTCGCCTCCGCGCGCGCCGCGATCCCGATTCACTCCTTTATCAGATCATTGCTTTGTTTAACGAGCGTACTTGCGAGTGCTGGGTAACGACTGTCGAGCCTTTTCTTGCATTTAGCGGCCATTTACGAACTACGATTGAAATAAAACAGAAAATTAAAGAAGACAAAATCAATTCGTAATAATCATGAAAATAATATGGTTTTCGGTAGTGGTACTATAGTAATAACTAGGTGATAGAATATAGTTGAGAGGTACCTCCCCGCGCGAGGACACACAGAGTTATCACGTGGACACACTCTCAGTTTGAAGCCACATTTGTATTTATGTAACAGTTCGTTAGTGCCGTCGCTTCCGGAAAATGAAAGACCTTTCCAGAGCGCCAATCCAGCGTCAAAGCGTCCAAAAGAATCTTCAATGTGCCCACAGCTTTGCCTACACATTAGTCCTACCATATATTTTTGGCCGGAAAAAGCGATGGGTTTTAAAGTCGAGAATCTAACTGACAAGGCTCTAACCATTTATGCAAAGCTATTTGGTTAGTTTTTAAGGTTAAACACAAAAAAGGTACTACAAATATTTTTTCCAGTTATTTAGAATATTGAACATTTTCTTGTGTTTATTGATTGAACTTTCGGATGTCGTTGCGCTACTTCAAGGGGGTCAAAACAAATGAAATGTAAATCTCGCACCGAAAACCCGAAACAAATATTATCAGTTTACTATCATCAGTACATTGTTTAATTATTGTGTTCAGTACTCTAGTGTACGTAGAGCGAGCGGTCCGGGATCAGGGGGCTGCGGAACGCTTTTGATCGCAAAAGCTCGTTTGTTAAACTATTGGAATCTCGGCGATTAAAGTAGCGCGCGTGAGAGCGGGCCAGCGCGGGACCTGTGCGGGGCCAGTGCGGGGCCCGCACGGGGCATACTTAGGGGCTACAGTACGCGCATCAGATCTGTATCTTTGAAGTTAGCTGCTTAGTTCTTATTGTTGGTTCGGACCACCGTTTTTTGATAAACTCGCAGAACAGCAACATACCCAATCGTTTCTAGTGCATGATTTCAAATGAACAGAGACCCGGCGCGCGCACTGTATACTCGTATTGAGATTCCCCTTGTTTGAGCAATAACCGAATGTAAACGGTGCGGAGTCTATCTGAGTATTACCTGATGATCTTACAAGCTCCTTCTCGTGTGAATATATTGAGTCGTATAACGATTCATAACTGTAATATTATGGATTGTTGAAGTAGCTTAATAAATGAAAACAATAAATACTTAATGTGCTTATGAAAAATAGCTACGGTTTATCGCGTTCACTCACATCATAGGACGTTACAAGGTGATCCTCGAGTAGTATTGAATGTTACAAGTTTGGTTTTCAATTAGATGACATCGTTGAAGGACTTGTTGCATTAATTGCTGTCCGAATGATATGTTTCTGGAACTTTACTTTAGTCCACCCTTTCATAATGTCGTAACTGATGCAAGGCAAACGCGACTTTGTCCTAGTTCAAGGTCAGGACATTGGTAGCGTCTCCTTAGGAAGTTGTTAGGAATTAACAGCAAATCCGAAGTTTATTTCGAGGAGTTGTCGCCTTGCTGAGATTTATTAGATGGTGTTTTCGATTGATGGCGGAAGTTGTTACCGCTGACGGCGTCCGTAGTGTAGCGGCGCGGCTCGTGCGGACCGTCACTCTCGGAGCTGCGAGCGCGGAGGGAGGAGGGCCGCGCTCGAGTGGTCGTGCCGCGCCTGCGACATGAGGGCCGGCACGCGGCACGCGGCACGCGGCACGCGGCACGCGGCACGCGGCACTCGCACGGCCATGCAACCGGCGGCCAGCGCAGCGGGCTGCTTGCTTCGATGGCCACTAACTATAACTTTTGGCTGGGCAATGTTCTACTTTAAAACTTTTTGATTTCAAGTTGAATGTTGTGACCTGCAGCGAGTATCAGCAGTCTTGGTAATTGGATAGCTTCAATTCATTTAAACTAAATAATTTTTAACAATTTGATTAAAAATTATTTATTATTTATTAGTTGTTTTGAGTTATCTACTAGTCTCTGAAATAAGACTAAGATGTCAATCCTAATTATAACACGCTCCATAAGAATAGCTAATATTCCTAGCGTTTGCCGCAGCGGCGCGGCATTGCGCTGTTGACATATCCTGACTGCTGTTCGCTCCACTCCGCTCCTCTCCGCTTCTCTCCGCTCCTCTCCTGGTTCGTCGCCTCACCTGCTCCATCTCACATTAATCATCTCTCGCGACACGCCCATAAATCACTTCGACCTACTTTGCAATTTTAAAACTATTCCCTACATAATGTGCCGCGCAGAGGAAAAACAACATAGATCCATATGACAGCTTAGAGTTCGTTGAGTTGTCTTTTTACGAAGGATGTCAATTCAATTCAAATCAATAAACGTTTATTCAATACGATACAAGAATCACTTTGAAACGTCTTAAAGCTAGGTGAGTCTAGGTGCCAGTTCCACGCGACCAAGCCTAGAAGAACAGGCAACAAACTACGGCTCGGTTCCTACCGTTTTTTTATATGATCCTTTTACAAATCAAAAATAGTCTAAAATAGTCTGTAGTTGTTTCCATCCGTCGTAAATGAACGTAAAATGTGGATGATGACGAGGTCGGTCCGGCACCGGCACCGGCACCGTCTCGGACGCCGGCGCCGGCGACATTCGCGCTGACTCTTCGAAGGCGAGATGAACGCTGAGGTCTGCAGATTCCGGGTCTGGATGTTTGTACTGTAGCTTCTGATATTACGCACGACACAAGTAATCCTGTCCCTACACAGAGGTCACAATTACAACTGTAGGACTTATGTTCTTTGTCATCTGCGTCTGTGATTTTAAAATGGACCAATTTTCATAGTTCGAAATCACTTTTCTATGGTTATAACGTAGTGGTAGCGAGTTTGCACTTGATGCTTCATCTGTCTCCGTCGCGGTTTCATTTGAAGTGTAATGTGCAGTACAAGCACATAAATACAAGCTGCTGTACACTCATCTCTACAACTCTATACTTTATGAAAATATCACAGTTTTGCCATCGCACAACTAGCCAAATAAGGAACGAACAAAGCATATGGTTATCTCTACACTTAGTTTCATCTTTTTATGCTCTAAGACTTTAGTAAGGATGCAAATTTGGTCAAAAGATGAGCAATGCTTTCAACCTTTTCTTTCCAATGATGGGTATTCATCATCATCATCCACAGCCTGACTTCACCCACGGCTGGGTATAGGCCTCTCTCTGTATGTGCCACTGTTGCCGGTCCTGTGCTAACATCATCCAGGTGTTGCCCGCAATGTTCGCCACATCGTCTGCCCATCTTGCTACAGGACAACCGACGTTTCAATACCCAGTTCTGATGGATAAAGAAACGTTGTTAATAATCTTTGGTAACAACAAATGATAATAGAGCAAATAGCTGACCGTCCATGCCGGTAGGAGCGCGCCGGCGGGCGGGGCATAACTCTTCTCCGCTCGGATGTACCGAGTTGGTGGCTGCTCGAGTAGCCGCATTCTTTCAACGCTATTTTACACGTCACACCTAAACTGTGTCGTTAGTCAAACTATTTCGAGAACAAAGTAAATGAATGTTGTTTAAAATCATGAATTCGTGTAATCAATCCTGGCAGATGGACGATTACATCTCACAATACAGCAATTTCAACACACAAAGTTTTAACATAAACGCGCTGCCGTTTTCAGAGTCCTTGGAAAATGCAGAGTGCTTTCGGAATGGGAAGGGATTTTCATTTGGCAGTCGGTGACGTCACAAACGATCAGCCAAATGAATTCGTATAATAGGCACGTGCTTACTGCGGCCGGTGGCGGCCCTGGCACTGGCACTGGCACTGGCGGCGGGGCCGACCACGCGTCCGCTGATTGGATTCCGCTCTGTTTGAACTGTATAGTCATCTCGTTATCGGGATTAATATACGGATAACACAACACACATTTCGAGCCCTATAGGAGGAATGGTGAATCGTTGCGATCAGAAGGTTCGTTGTCGGATTGCTGCGTTTAATTTTAACATTGTGTTGAATTGAAAAAAGAAGGACCAATCAATTTTATTCCGAAGCTGTTTTTTTGTTTCAAAGTGTACAGTGAAAATATCCTAATACAAACTGTGTGTTGAAAAATTAAACGTAACATTTTGCATTGTCCTGCTCGTGCGATGTGCCTCAATAGCCGCAGCTAGTAATTGGTATCCATCACGGCGCTGCACGTCACGTGACACGCGGCGCGTGTTGATGCGCCGTGCATCGGGTACCACGCACGGACGTGCCCTATGGCATACGTTTGCTCGACCAACATGCATAGCTATAGATACCCATGCTACCGATGTGCGCTTCCGTGGCAAAATCAAGTCAGCTGAGTGGACACCGAATGAAAAATACACTTAATTGCATCGTTGACATAATAATGGCTAACACGTTCAAGTGACGAAGTTACTGCCATCGTCCTCGGTATTAATACCGTGGAATATTCGATCGAATCTTATTCGGACAAAGCCATCTTAACCCAGTTCCATTGTGCGGTAGTTATTGTAGAGAGCAATCGGCGCCTACTACTCGCATCACAATACTATTCCCGCGAATTGATTACTCCACTGCCAATTTAATTAAAGGAAAAGCGGAAACAAATGATCTGCTTTACATGAATACTTTGGTGTTCTGGCTCGTGTTTAGTTTGCAAAGTGGCTCTAAGCGGCGGCGGCGGTGTTGGGGCTGGCGGCTGGTGCTCGCGTCGCTTTCCTCTCACTTTGCCTCTCATTTCTCCATCCTTGTGTGTGTGAACTCCTGGAGCACGAGTCCCACTCGCGTGTGCCCATTTGTAAGAAAGCTGGAGTCTGTGAATAATAATGATAGCGACACTCTGATGAGACGTCCACGCTGATTGTATGACACCGCATCTATTCCTAAACTCAAATAGGTTGGTGTAAGTGCACTTAGTGCTTTAAAGTTGCGAGAACGACACGCATTTTATACGATACGTCAAAATATTATTTTTAGTCATGCGTTAGGAAAATATGCTTTGGTTCAACTTTTCACGTTCTGTTACACACAGTTTACTCATTATCTAAAGATAATAAGCAGCTTGTTATAGCTCAGTAGAGATGACAAATAGTGTCCATTTTATTTTAATCACAAATATTGAATATTCCGTCTCTTTATACTTGCTAAAACAAAGCCAGTCATAATTTTATTTGACGACTAGCATTTATTCTGATATAACAAAATAAGTACCTACGAGTATATAAGTAACTATACATACTTTTATTCAGTTTGTAAAACATTCAAATTAAGAGGAGTAAAACAATTAATTCTGGCGCAGCACAAGTGGTCAACTTTACAAAAACGCAAATTGCCACAGATGTTTGTGAACTTAAATTATTCCATTCATTACGTCGTGCTAACTTGCACTTTACGTTCCTGTAATTAAGCCTACAATTGATTGCAGTGCTCTGAAACTGAAAACAGAAGAAGCAGTAAAACGATATTAATCACACAAAGTAACGATTTATAGCCTCTAAAGTATGACAAACAGGCGACTGTTTCTTTGTGAGTTTGCTCGAGGCTGTTCAGAGCGCTAAAGGTATTCTGCTATTCCTTGAGGGTGTTACTCGTTCCCACACCTCACTAGTTACCGCACCTTGATCATAATGCTTTTGTAAAACGAGCACCACTTGATTGAATTAAAGCAATTATGTAAGATAAGCCTGTGGGAAATTAAACATGAGAATATTGAGATCTACGCATTTACTCGGTTAATAATTTTAATAATAAATCGCTTGACTGGATCCCCGTTGACACTGTTGACAAAAAATAATGCAGTAACAAAGAGGCAACAAACTAGCCATTTACGAAAAAAAATAAACAAGTTTCTGTAATGTATAGCAAATAAATGTCTGTTTATGTAAATGTCTCTGGAACTACAGGATACTTCGAAGAATATCATAATTGCGTCACAGATAAATGATAATTGGTATCAAGAGGGCACCGACGCGAATATCAATAATAAATGAGATATCAGCTACAAGTGATAAGCACGCATCCCTCATAAGTTTTGTTGGCGAGAGATCAGGGGGGGGGGGGGGGAGGGGGTATCCTCTCTAATTAATTTATCACGAACATCAATCCTGTCCAAGTATTACATTCTTATTTTCTTTTGACATAATAATTTAGTTCCGGTGAGGACCTCGCCTTATCGAAACTTTGTTCTTTTGCAAGACATGAATGAATGAACAGTTTATTTGGTTTTGGCACTTTTGTAAATGATCTAATTTCTTTCAAAGTTGCTCAGAGAATTTGGTGTCACATCTGTACCAATGTCTTATGCAAACATTATGATGTTGGCATCAATTCGTCACTCACTTTATTTGTTCATTTGATCATTCTACTCCCTAATCGTAGATTGGAGATGCGACCTGCAGGAACATTCCAGTGTTTCACAATATTTATTTTGAAATAAGGAAAATACCAATAGATAAAACACGGCTTATTAATATAAAAAAGTATGAAAGCAACCCAGTCACAAATCTTTACATACGTCTTTCTTTGGTTAGAAACTCATCCATTTCATCATAATCATGATGTGTTGAATGTCTGAGCTCTAGTTCACATAACACTTCATTCTGGTTACATTCATAATATTACACTAAAATAGTGTATCATATTCAGAGTGCAGTTAGCACGTCGTCTGTCTCCGCGGTGCGAGGGGGGGTGAGGGGGGGGGGGAGTGGGGGGGGCGCGGGGACCTCATACGAGAGCGGTTTGATAAATAATAGCTCATTTTGTTGACTGGCCTCTAGCTCAGTTGGTAGTAGCTCTGCCTTCTGCGCCGTAGGTCGTGGGTTCGATCCCCACCGTGAACAAATATTTGTGTGGTTAACATAAATGTTTGTTCTCTGTCTGGGTGTTATATTGTATTCTAAGTATGTATTTACAAAAAAAACAGTATTCAAGTATTATATTAGCTATTCGGTTCCCATATTACAAGCTCTGCTTAGTTTGGGGCTGGGTAGTGTTGTGTGAATTGTCCACAATATTTATTTATTTATTTTATTTACTAAACATACATTCTCATTTTGTGAATCATCGTATTAGACTCACCCAGCTTTAAGACGTTTCAAAGTGATTCTTGCATCGTACTGAATAAAAAATTTTCGAGTTTGAGTTTATTCATTCTCCACTTTAAATCAAACTTCTGAAATCAATTTTTTTTTCCATTCAGTTTTGGTCAAAACATAATTCAATCGTTATGTATAATATCATTGTTATCGATTCTATGCTCTATGACTCGCACGTACGAGCAGCGCATTTATGTAACGACTACAATATTGCTGCATGATCTCATAATATATTACTGAAATATAATATAATATCAGCACGAGAGGAGGTTCTATTCGCCGGCGGACGGGGACTCTTACAAATAGCTTTAAAGTGAAGTTCCCGGATTGAACTCCAATAACTGAACCTCCGACAATCAAACACTCGGAAGGATACTTTACTAACTTTTAATATTCTCTGCCGGGACTTTTAATTGATATCCGTTTGCTAATATTGACTGTTCGCTGATTACTTTAGTTATTTGAAATTATATATTTCAATTTAATAAAAAGTTACCTACTTTTTATTAATTAATAATTTTGATTTAAAACTTTTATTCACAATCTTGATTATATAAAGGCCAAATAAAACTTTTAAAACAAATACCAAACCATACAAACAGAAAATGTTTTTGAATCCTCAGATTAGTAGAATTTCGTGGTTAAGAAGAACAATGAAGACATTGTTCAGATCATGCTCGAATCAAAACACAAAGCTGTGTAATGAACTCGTCGACACTATGTCGAGTGCATTCCGCCGAGAAGAAGGCACCGCCCGCCAGCGCTCACTAACACCACAACGCGACAGGCCGGCTTATACTTATCTCTAAAACCTGCGCGGGCATTCAGTCTTTACTTTTTGAGAGTTAAATAACGTCAAAAAATGATTTTTCTTCCTACAAAAGACGAATGAGAAAATAAACACTATTCTTAAAGTTCCCTAGTCTATGAGATAGATAGACGTTACGTTAAAGAATGGTTTGAACCCTCAGTATGTGAGGCGGGCGTGAAGCCGCGGGCGCGTGCTAGCACCCCCATGGCTCGGCACATGAGCCGCGCTTCATCAGCTTCCGTCACCGTAATGAGCTTACAGCTGACTAAAACCGAGCTTCCGTAATTATTTATACTTTATGCAGCTTATGCCACAGCGCGCTCCACTCAGCTAGTTCACTGAGAGTGTATGTATCACCTCGACAGCACATGCATACATATAATACTCTGCAGATTTTTTATTGACGTGGTGTGGCTATGATAAGTCTCCACTCGACTGATAAGGTTATTTTTCCTATAGTATCTCTCTTTCTACTGGTTTTCTACTTTCTCTCTCTACATTAAATTCTGACAACAATAAAATGCACATTACAATAATGAAACACCTTAAATAAATACCTTCATTCATGAAATCTAAAGAGATTTTTTGTAAGCGTACCCCTAAAGCGACCAGTGTCATTTTACGACGTAGCAAGTGCGGATTTTAAAACAAAATTCCTAATATACAAAAAAATAATAATTATGTATATATATATTTGCAGTCATTGCCGTTATTTTGATGTCATCTAGCCACTCGCAAGGTTATCATCTGTATTTTTTGTTACCATAATCAGAGGCACATACTCAAATAGTAACTGATTACAATAATGTAGAATGTGCTACGCCGTAGCACTATCTAAAGCGTCGTAGCTACGAATGGAAAAACAACATGTTGTTTCTATTCGGATGATGGAAGTTGTAAGCATGGTATTTATATAATACAAATTTTATTATTAATTAAATTTATATAAATTGTATTTTATAATGTACAAAGTGATGCGGCTGCTCCAAGTTGACTGCGCACGTGCTCACCGAAGTTAATAACCCGCACGTTGCAAAATACGTAAGTAATTGAATCCAGCGATTATAAGGAGTTATTATAAATTGCATTTAATTATAAATTGGCATTATAAAGGCAATGTAGGTATTCCGTATTTGCGAAGGCAATTTGCATAACGAGCGTGAACAGATCGACGTCGTGTCTCTCTACAGTATAACAAGCCTAAGAGGCACCGGTACCATTATTTTGTTCGTTGAAACATCTCAACTTTCGTATTTATTATATTACAAGACAAGGAAGTGAGATAACAAACTAATACAAAAACTTTCTATTGGTAACAATAATTTCAATACGAGTAATAGCAACTTCGAAAGACCAACTTTGGCAACGAAGGATAGATCTGGGCCGCAGCCATTTCTGAACTCCAAAACGTCCAAATAAGGATACCGCTAGCGGTCACCTATCCATAGCGAACCCACAGAACGTTCCATAACTTAGCTAGTTCATTAGCAAGAAAGCTGTAATAAGGTTTTTTCTATTAATATTGTTTTCTCAGGACCCAAGAGCAAAGTGTTTGTGTTGAATAGCTACCTACATAGTGCAGACTAGTTTATGTTAGTCCTACCTAAAAGCGCGGCGTGACGTGACGTGACGCGACGTGACGCGACGTGACGTGAAGTGACGGGGCGGGATGTGCTATCTCCTCGCCGGAGCTATTTACAAAGGCTATCGGGTCGCGAGGCGTCTCCAAGCGCTCTCTACACGAGCACAGTAGCTAAACCATCCGTCTATCTTATACTTATGAAGCCTTGGTCTTGTAAGTGTATGAACTTATTTCTTTCTACTTTACTTTCTTACATTACAGGGCATGACAGCGACTATCCTCTACGTTCTACTTTACTAAGCAATGTATGTTATACTATGTCGGAACGAATACCAATGAGCTTTCAGAATGAGTTAGTGTACATTCACTACAGCTACTCTACTAGACTGGTACAGTGTGTGTCGGCGTGTGAAGGCGGCCTCGTCTCGGCGACAGGTATGTAAGCACTTCATCGGAGTGATCCCTCGCGCCTCGCGCCGCGCGCCGCTAACAGTGATCCCTCGCGCCGCGCGCCGCTAACAGCTTCATAAAATTCTATCAAAGTACGTGGCGTGTGTTTGTAATGCCGACTTTGGGAGTTTAGCTCCGAATGCCGGCTTTAGTGTCGAGAGGTGACGCGTCGTAAATTAATGTTATTTACTGGGCAATTTGCTGTAGCATTCAACTATTTTCTTATTTATAATGGTTGAAAAGCTTTGCGTTGATTTTATATTTAACTTAAAATAACCCTCGAATGGCTACGAAACATATTTTTACCCATTCTTCAAAATGTGAACACATTCCGAAAAAAACAGATATTAACTAACAACCAAGCAAGCTAAGCACGATCAGCTACAATTTTGTAATCGCAATAACGGCGTGTGGTCGTTAATCGCAGTCCCTTATTTAGAAAAGGTCCGCCCTCGCGGCACCCGGCGCTAATGTCCCGTCACGCCGAACATCCTCCGCCGGAGGAAGTCCATCCGAATGAGGAAATGAGAAGAAACGTCCCGCGCCTCCCGAGAGACGAGACCACTTTGTATCACTGACTTCACTAAACACTCACTAACAATTCTACAGGAGCGAAAGTTGTAACAAATCTTCTGGAATCGTATCAAAATACATTGAATTGAATTTTTATTGTTACTCGGTTATGCATCCAAATAGCGCAGGTTCTAACAAAGATTGTACAAATATTTTAATTGAAAAGGGCCGCAAATTAATGCGAACAATTTTCCCCTCAAGAAACTTCTGCCACGACTTGTTGTAATAATTAATTTAATTATTGCCAGACGCTTCACTTTTGTTCTCTATCGCAAAGTCAGGAAAACATTACTTACGCTTCGATAACATTAAAATCATAGCACATTCACAATAGTTATACAAAGTTATGACATAGTGTTATTTTCGCGTCAGCATCGGAGGGCCCAACTCGAAGGAATCGTCGACATTACTCGTAATTGAGTGCGTCTTACAGTCGTTATATTCAATGAGCTACCTTCCTCGTTTGCCATGTTGTTATTGGCTCAGCTCATAGGTACGTCTACTAGTTAGCCATAAACAAGGGTCGGGATAAGTAGGAGGTGTTGTGAGCACATCCATCACGTGGAGGTGGTGGTAGGTAGCGCCGCTATAATGTCGAGTCAGCCCCGAGACGCCTTCAAGTAACGGCTCGACGCTTGACCGAACACTTACCTAACTAATTGTACCACAACACAACACATCGCAGCCTAAAATACGTATTCCTTATATACATCTGCGCACACTGAGCACAAGTATAATTACACAGAAGAAACGAATATGAGCCCAGAATTCAATTGTTGAGAAATATTTTTTATGCCGTTGCTGGCATATGAGTAAACCACCCGATGGAAGGCAGTCATCGCCGCCCATTGGTACCTGCAAAACCAGAGGTGATGCTGATGTGATGCCGGCCTTTTAAAGACATAGACCCGCTTTTTGAAGGAGCCCATGTCGAAGCTCCGAGAGGGAACCGCGGAAAGCAGTTCATTCCACAACTTATTAAAACGAGCAGTTGTAGAAAACCAGCCATCCAGGTGGTGAGGTTCTGTGGCGTGTGGTGCGGTGAAATGGAAATCAGCCATGGGCACCTGTAGGTTTTTAAATTCGTATGGTTCCTTTGTCATTTTTTATATTGATACACTAAGCGTCGAGTTTAGCCATAAAGCTTAAAAAATAGTATCGATGCAGCTGCTTTCTCGCCAGTGCTCGTTTCTGCATTCAGGAGAGTCAGTCGGTCGAACTGGGCCGCTCTTTCACCGCGGCGCGTGGCGAGCGATGTGTAATGCTTTATGCCATGTATTGGTTCCTATAGCCACTAGCTCATGGTCATTTGTAGATCGCTGTGGTGTTTCAACAAGTTCCATTCACGAGAAACTGCACTTCTAAAATCAAAACCAAGATTAAGAGCTCGCACCAGCCGGGAAACCGTGTGTGGTCGACTATATGTGTCTAATTAGCGTAACCAGCTGACAGACCGCAAGCCGAGCTTAGTGCGTCCACCGTGCCCTAAATATTAACACAATTTATTAACCGATTTCCGAAATAGGAGGTCTGGCTTTATAAATATATGAAAAAAGCCGTGTTAGTTGCACTATTTATAACTCAAGAACCGATCCGGCTGAATCGATTTGGCTAAAAATTGGTGGGGAGGTAGCTTGAAACCAAGAGACGGACAGGACACTTTTTATGCCGAAAAAATAGCGGGAACGGAGCGAGCGAAGCTGCGGGCTACCGCTAGTTCTCAGATAAAAACTACAAAAAATACACTAGTTCAGGTATAACCTACAACCCCCTACAACATTCAGCCAGGCACTGAAAATCATATCAAATAGAATAACCAAATTATAATGTCTAATTTCAGTTAACGTGCATTTAGCAAACAATGACACAGAAGATTTATCGCACCAACATTCACGTGCACAGGTGCATCACATACATACATAACTATACATCCATAGGCAATCGTAGGTGTGCTAGGTTGGGTGACGTCACAGCGTCGACACGAACAGACAGTCAACCGCCCACGACGTGTATGTATGTATTGGGCTCGGCGAGTGATCTGTTTCCAACATGCCGCCGCCGCCGGGGTTGTTGTCGTGTACCTCTCGTTTGACGAGCTCGCGGCTCGGACGTTTTTTGACTCGCAATAAAATATTTTCTTTTTTTGCGGATTTTTGATTGTCACTTTTATTTCGGTCACCATTTTCCTTTTAGGCCTTTTTTGTGCGATTGAATAACAAATCTGAAAGTGCTACGTTATGTTCCCCTTTATTTTTTGAATGTACCATGTTTTGAGAGGTGAAATACGTACCACGAAATTGCCCTACACTACGATGCGGTACAATAATCCAGACATTTTATTACGTTGCACCAACAATTAGTTAGAAGTACAGTTTTCTACTTAGCGAACTGTGTAAAAACTCAACAAAGCACCTATAAACTACTGTGGGAAAGTTGCGAAAACGAGCTCAAAATTAGTGAATAGTTTGAGAGCAACCTCGAGCGTGAATATCTAGTTATCAGATGTGCAGCGCCGTGAGTGGACACTGGAGACCAGCGGACTGAAGGTAAACACTCTTACAGTGAGGGATCGAGCTTACCCAACACATAGCGGACAGTCAGTAATGCATCTTTCCTACACTTTTAACCTGTCTGGTACTAAGTTGTGCAAAATATGGATCCCGCATGAATCCGCTCGGGTAAATCTATTTGCGCACAAACTTCACACCCATCTCCCATCGGATGGGGTTTCAATTTTCATTTTGATTTTTATTATTTATCGAGAGCATGGTGTAGTAGGTACATCGGTACCTTAGTGTAGTTAGGAACCCTTAGTGCGGGAGTGGTCTTTGCACTTGGCCAGTTTTTTCGATGATGACTGTGTGTCTAATGTAACAGCCTTGTCTGGCAAGCTGTGAATGCAATCTCGCTACTATCTGTCCTGTACTTGTGGAAGTGTGAACTCGACTTAATTCAGTTAGCGAGTTGACGCGCTTCTTGGCCGCTCGCCCTCGTGCTTAGTTGCTTTACAATTAGACCAACTTTGGACATCAAATCACTGAATGTTTTCGCTAGTTAATATTAAAGGACTGGACATGCATTACCTACTCTACATACTGCGCTAGAATAATGCGACAACAGAATCGTCACCAATAAATAAATAAATATTATTGACAATCCACACAACACTATCTAGCCCCAAACTAAGCTGGCTTGTACTATGGGAACCAGGTAGCTGATATAATACTTGTATATTTTTTTTGTAAATACATACTTAGAATACAATATAACACCCAGACAGATAACAATCATCTGCGTTCACCACACAAATATTTGTTCTCGGTGGGGATCGAACCCACGATGGCTCAGAAGGCAGAGCTATTACCAACTGAGCTGAGAGGCCAATGAAGATCACTCGGCACATTCCTTGTACTAAGCTCTCGGGTCCCGCCGCCGCCGCTCCGGGTTGATGTAACAACCCGCTACACTCACTCCACACTCCGCAAGAGCCTAATACCTATCTAATTAGGTACCTAATAGTGAGTAGGTATTGAAGATCTACACTTTTTTCAATTTTCCGTATGTAACTACACCGCCTTTCAATTCGTTATTTCTTTCCATGCAAAGGTTGCCTGGAAGAGATCGCTCTCAGCGATAAGGTCGTTCATTGGTTTACCTAATTGTTAATTTTTTTATGTCCTGTACTGTATCTTTTGTGTGGTGAACAATAAAAAGTTATCTATCTATCTATCTAATTGCAATATTCTTGTGGAAATTAAAAGTTGCCTGGATTCTTTGTAAAAAGTGCAAAATATCCTCTACATTAACTATTCTTTACTATTGTTACATAAAATAAGCTACATGGTACCAAACTGCATATTGTTTTTATCGCAACGCAATCAAAAGCTTTATCTAATTAGAACGAATAATAAAAAAATTTAACAAGCTGATGCGTGATTATGTCCGATTTAATCTACACCGAACACGTGCAGATGTCTCGCATGTAGCCAACAATATAAAATGATGTCGCATGATCGGCAACAAGTCAATAATGAAGGAAGGCGGTCACGCTCCTGAGGTTACGAGGAGCACGGTTGAAGGACGACCATCTATCGACGTTGAACTTAGAACAAGGAAAAACACTTAACATTTGTTACACGCACTAGTTTTGGAGATTGACAATATCCTGAAAGTTATAAGTAACCAAACAGTTCAGTGATCCACAAATAAATATAACAGTTGCGTCATGGCCAAAGTATAACAAGCCACTTTTTGAAACAACTTCAATAAGACGAGCCGTTAAGGCGAGATCTATCAATATCGGCACTTGGTAGCACTCGTCCTAACTAGCTGACTCCATGTAGATGGCAGCGTAGTAACGGTGACAGGTTTTAATCTTTCCCGAGATTTTTAGTTGTGTTTGGTATACTCATCATCATTTAGTAGTTAGATGTCTGATTTGATGTATGAATTATGAATTTATTTTCACGACTTTCATAATCTGTTCAGATCCACTTATTTCAGATTTGATCGTAGAACCCCAAATACCTTCCCAGCTAGTGGTTTTGGATCTTTTGGTTCACCATAACAGTCAGTATTTAACGGCACCGTTCTATGTAAAACTGTGGTATAAAAGAGCGCATTTTATCAATACGGGTTCCGGAACGGGTTCGGGGACGAGCCCGGAGTGGCAAGTTCGTCAACTGGGGACAAGCGACGCGGCGCCGACGGGAGCTATTCCATTAGATGTTGGCGGAGAGGGCGCGCTTTGTGTTTTGTTTACCGGAACTTAAAATAACGATAAAGAGCTAAGTTTAATATTATTCGAGCTGTGACAACTTTCCGGACTCTGGTGGAGTTTGCGACCAGTTTTCAATAAGATACTTATCGCTAATGAGTAACTGCGGAGTACTGGCAACTTTGTAAGTGCTTTTTGTGTCATTTTATGATAGTGGCCCAATCCAGTCATGTCCAACTTAAGTAGAGTTTGCATGCCATAATAGCGTCGTGAAAGGATTCAGTTTTCATTGTTTCAAGGAAAAATAATGATATTATGGTTTTAGCACAGAAGTTACCGTTGCATACTCGACTTATCATGGGACAATTAAGCGCTCACGGGTTTGGGTGAGTGCGCTACCATACGCCACGCCACGCCACGCCCGCGCCATGGCACGCCACACCGCCGCCGTGAGCCATTCTCAGCACGTGCCGCTCTGTTCACTTGTTGCCTGTATCACCTCCCTTATGATAGTAATGAATGTGCCCACCTCAGCCACCTGCGTCATCCGAAACACAATCAAATTAAACTATAGAAATAGTCTACAATAAAGGCGGCTCTTTCACATAAACGTTCTTTTATTGTTTTCGATATCGTGCAGGTTCAACGGACACTAAGCAGAGCGGACGTAGCGCTGAGGACAGGACACTAGCATGGACCTTTAATCGAATAGTGCCGTGGATATAGACACTTTCAGTCGGTTTACTTTAAAATTAATGAAATTGAAAAACACATTATAAGAACACCAGGTAGAAAATAAATATGTTCTACATTCTGAAGTTTTGAAATTAGCTTTTTGTCTCACTACTTACAAAACATTTCTCAAAAAGAAAAGCACTGTGCTGGTCGGTATATGATAATCTTACCCTAGAGGATATCATTTTCTGGTTAGAAGGCTGACATTGAGCTACTGCTGCCAAGCCTACAAGAGACACGTAGCTGATTTTCAAATGTATGATGCTTTTATATGGACGTGGATGGTATTTTGTTGACATTTTAATGCTGTAGCTGTTTAGCTATTACTATAGCTTATATTGTACAGTAAGCGAGTTAAAAGAAAAGCCAATATACAATAAATAATGATAGTAAAGCGCTCGTGTCTAGTAGATAACTAGCTTTTTATAGTGTGTGGCGCAGCGGGAAGGGGAAATGGAGTAGGTGTACGGAGACCAGCAGTTATCTTAACTCGCGCGTGCTCCTTCTTCTTCGTATCGTGTCACTAGTCCTTTCAAACCAGTTTGGTGGAAGGACTTTAAGTGCCTCTCAGTCAGGCTCCTGTTGTGTACTTTTTTTTTAATGCGGGAATTTCACACATTGTACTATGAGAACCAGATAGCTGATATAATACTTATATTGTAATAATAATTGTGCAAACAATCAGAATGAGATGTCAGCTTTAAAGAATGAGATGTAAATGCAGGTTAAAAATGATGGAATCAAATGGATGTTTCCTAAAATGAAAAGCTACATTCTCAAACATGACTCCATAATGTCTGCTAGACGCACACTATTCATAAACTAGGTACTAGAGAGTAATTAACCGGCTACGTCAGTGTCGAGTCCCGACCGGAAGCGCCATCCGTCAGTGACGTCACACCCGCCCACCTCATCCGCCTGACTACCTATACCTGTTGTACCTATCTATTATAAGTACGAGTATAAGCCTTGATCTATGCGCTGAACTATTGATTTAGACAAAATAATGCAAAGCCTTTTCAAATAATTTATCGTCGATTAGATTAGTTCAGTAAAGCTGAATAATGTATTTTTAGGCGTAAGCCGATTTACTCCATTCGGAATGTATTGTGTAAGTTCCGGTAATGTCGATAGCGAGCGCGTCGTGGAGCTTACACTCGAGCCCTCTCTACGGGGAAAATGTACAGAAAACCACATTCTCGAATCGCAATAAAATAATTGAGTTGTATCTATTGTTTTCGAGGATTTGGGATGAAATGGGAATGGAGTATTTGCCTTGCAGAGTGACCCGCATTCACACTAGCACGCGCCGCCGCTACACCGAGGATTGTTTCACTCCGCTATTTATTGGAGTACTCATACTCATATTATTTATTGCAATTGTTATGTTATATGGTCTTAAAGTTAAAAATTGTAAATACACACAAATTAAATAAATAAATAAATACATAATAGGCCCTTAAGTTTAGGGCATAGCAATATTTGGAGTGGAGTAAGCATGTTATAGTAATTTACTTTTTAACTTTGTTGTTCGACGATAAAACTGAATGGGAAAGTAACGCAGTTCGCTATGCAGCATTCTATGCAATTCAATCTGTCGGTAACCGAACTAAATGGTTTTACAATATTGGATCAGTCCCAGCCTAGTCCATAAAGTGAAGGATCATATAAAAAAACAGTAGGAACCGAGACGTAGTTTGTTGCCTGTTCTTCTACGCTTGGCCGCGTGGAACTGGCACCTAGACTCACCTAGCTATAAGACGTTTCAAAGTGATTCTTGCATCGTAATGAATAAAAAATTATTGAGTTTGAGTTTGAGTGGAAACACAATGCATCACTTTTGACAAACCTTGCGGCACGACGAAACATACACCTGGGGTGTAAGAGGTTCGGGTTCCTTTCGGCGATGGAAATGAAATAATTTTATTTGCTTTAAGCATAGAACATTTTAGATTTTAAATATAGGCAAATACAGATTCACACACTTCGCCAGAAACCCCAGCATGCAAACATGATAAAGAAAACAGGCAAGTAGGCACATTGTTTACTTTAAAGCTGAACACATAAATAAATAAATAAAATAAAGAAAACTTGCTTGCGTTGCGTCTTTGGAAAATATTTTTTCTCGGGTTTGAGTGGTACGTAAGTAAACAATTAAAATGGTGTATAAAATCATAATAATCAGAAAGTCATAATAATATGAGGGTCAATAATAATGAAAGCACACAGCCATCACAACTAATGTCGGTCGCTGAGCTTGAGCTTCAAGATGTCAAATTACGTTCAGTAATCCCGCGGTGACGTCACCTCGAACCGCTCATTACCTGCGATGTCAAGGAAACAAGCTTTCCTTGCTACGAGACGCCTCATTTTCATAAATATTACAAAACCCTCCCCTTACGACATAATTCAAATTTAAAAATTGCCCGTCATCTCCGTTTCCTTCTCCGGAATAAATTGCCCGACGAATATTTTAGAAATGATTTCGCTGAATTAAGTTTGAAAACTATGACAATCTTAACAAAACGTGTAAGAATAATACAGCTCGTGAATCGCCCAGGGCACCTTTTGTCGGTGAGTGTACGCGACATTTATTCCCCTCTTAGAATGAAAGTGAGCCATTACAGTGAGCTCGCGACCGCCCGCTCCTGCCTTTGTGAAACCTGCAGCTGAACATAAACCTGTACAAAATGGGACGACGTGTTAGCGTATCTGCAGCTTGTCTAGCAGCTAGGCGCTACGGCCCGCTACGAGGTGCTACGCGGCGTAGAGGCCGCTACGCCGCTGGCGGAGCGCGTAATGTGTGCTTCGAGCCGTGTGCTCCACTTACAGTACATTGTAAAGAGTTTATGTTTATTATATTATTTACCTAATAAACCTTTTGTACGATGTTTCAGATTTTCTCGAGAGTATGTTTTCACTAATATTTCACGCAGGTTAAATTAATTCGTAAACTTTAAATTTTAATGAAAGTATGTAAATGCATTTATTATAATTTATGATTCCATAGCCATGAGCTTAGCGAAGTATAAACATAAAATAAAGCTCTGAAGTTTTAATTAAACAAGTTTCTGTTGGTGTTTAGCATTGCAAAGAGGGTTGCAGGCCAGCTATCTAATGCCACGTACACTGCGACCCACTAAATACGTGCCTATACTAATACGTACACTGGATGGCACTAATACGTGTCCGTCCGCGGTCCGCTGGTAATCTATTATCATTTGCATGCGTTTTGTCCGAGTGAACGGATCGGACAATGGAACGAAATTACGTGACATTTACTGTGCAAAATTTCACGAATCATTTACCGTGCAAAGTTGTACTACAGATCATCCTGCGAACAGTTCCTAAGTGAGCCATCCTGCAGTGAGTGGTGTAGTGGCTCGGAGGGTGCTCGAGAGGACGACAACTCTAATAGATCTAGAACACAGACGCTTATGAGCATTTCCTCGGAACAACGCGAGGATAGTTGGGATTTCACAATATCCTCTCGAAAGAAACGTTCTCTCAAAAGATATAACCCTCTCGAAAGATGTTCAAAGCTCGAAGATATTTTCCCGAAAAACACTTAACATTTGCTTATATGAAACAATATTGACCAAGTACGTATTGTATCAAATTTCCATAAAAGATACTGCTTTTGAATTCTTAACACGATGGTGGTAGGTAGATAAATATATTAAGTTTTAATTAGGATGCACGATAGAGTTCATTCTACAACATTACAGCTCGAGTTATGTTTACTTTGCTCTTCGTTGGTCTATCGATGTTTAATAAATGAGTATCATTTAGCTTTATTGAACTTTGCAGCTGTTAAACCTTTCCAACTTAAACGGATTAAGCCAATATTAACACATTCATCA
Organism: Thera obeliscata; assembly: GCA_947578465.1. Classification (NCBI taxonomy): domain Eukaryota; kingdom Metazoa; phylum Arthropoda; class Insecta; order Lepidoptera; family Geometridae; genus Thera; species Thera obeliscata. Next base: position 14,224,797 of record OX387929.1, on the reverse strand, counting down.
AAAGCTTTAAGTGAATCTAGTCTTTTTGAATAAAATCAAAAGAAGAGACAATTTGGATGGGTGACCGCGAGAGGGATATTTAAAATCGGCCTTTTAACTTCCTAGCTTGAAGCTCATGCAAGCAAATCGAGTTAGCCAGAAAGCTAATAAAATCATTGTTTATTATTCAGTTGAGTGTCACGCAGATACATGCATACAGTACGAGGCGCGTCCCTTGGCGACGCAGAGCGCGACGCGAACAAACTCGCCGTAATAGGCGTCAAACGCCTACTACAGCGGTGGACATTCGCTATATTATTATACAATGTATTTTAAACTGGCTGCTAAAATTTAATATAAATAGGAAATCGTAGAGAGGCAAACTAATAGATCAGGGTGACTTATCCTTGGACCAAAGGGTATGCTAAATAGGTAGATGAAGTCTTGTAGAAGTTATTACAAGTAGATACTATCATGTCACCTGAGAGCGTCATATGCAGCGCTCTGTGCTCAATAGGTACCTACTCTAACTTTGAGGTATTTTAGTTTTTAGATGGATAACACTTTATTGAACACAAAGATACATCACAGTCACTAAGCGTAACTAAATAAAGTACAATGGTCAGCCTTAAGACGGAAAGTATTTAAAAACTTATAAACGGACTGCGGTGCACGATGCGTTGTAAACATAAATAAAAACTATTGGATTGTACCTAATAATTATTGTACAAAAGAAAACGATCCTAATGTTTAAGTAAAAAAAATTATATAAGACATATTATTATATCACATCTAAAAACTAAATTTTATTTTGTTATATTATAGTCGCTGTAATAATTGACAACGTTATTATTTTATTTTATCTCTATTCTAGCAAGTTTCCTGATGACAAAGGCCGCTTTTCTAAAGTTATAACAGTGCGGACAGAAACACAATTAATTGTCGTGTACATTACACAACATAAGTGTAAACACCACTCACACACACATATACACACCCACCCGTACTCCACGCACACATGCGCGTTACGCGGGTACTTATTATCTCGGTATGAACTACACTTGCCGCGGTGTTCCTTCTGGCATTGCAAGATATCGCCATCCTTTGTTTATACTTAGTCTAATGAATAGGAAAAGGGGGGTAATTTGTTCCCCAATTAAACAAAAACAAACACCAAGTAAAAAAATCACTTTTTATAAAATATTGATGCATAAATAATTTTGAGGAAAACGTCCGACAGGAAAACCACAATATTTACGCGTTAAATGTTAATAGGCTTTATTAATGTTGTGATGCGAGGTCACCACAAGTAGCGATATCAGGAGCACGAGGTCGAGGTCACCGCCCACTCACAGAGAAGCGGTAGAACAGGGCACTTCTAAAGAATTACCCTGTTTATTTAGAACGATTCAATACTTCGAAATAATTATCATAAAATTAATCTGGCTTTGATTATTATCTTATAGAGTACACGAATTATTAAAGCAATAACAATTCTTGGAACGAGCATCCTCATTAATAGTTCATCATCATCATCAGCCTGAAGAAGTCCACTGCTGGACTCCCCCACACATTTCCAGGAAGAACGATTCTGAGCCCTTTCCATCCACCGACTTCCTGCGATCTTAACAATGTCGTCGGTTCATCTAGTGGGTGGGTGCCCTTCGTTTCGTCTTCCGGTTCGTCCATCAGTATCATTATCAGTTACCTTGTAGAAATAACTCAAGCAAAGGAATTCATTGCGAGATTTTCCGCTTCAGGAAAGCAGAGCACATCGACGTGTATTCAGAATGGCGCGTCGTGCGGCGCAAGATCTCGGAATGAACTGGTTTTGTTGTGTTTCTGTTTGTTATTTATTTCGTTATAATACAACGAAATAAATAAAATTTTGTAAAATATGAGTGGACATTAATTTAAACAACTGATTAAATACGACAACTCTTTTTTGAATGTAAATACATACTCAGAATACAGTAAAACCCAGAAATACGTAAAAGTATTGATTATTCAGAGTTTTTTTTAGTCAAGGTGAATTAATAAAACATGGAACTTTGAGATCATCTAGAAGTTTCATATTCTATAAATATTGGTGTTCTAAAGCTGCATCTAAAGTAATTAAAGTCAAAGTTCGTTAGTAGATTATACATACTACATTATAAACTGCTTGGACTTAATCTAGTAAGGTAAGACCACCATGTTTCTGCCTGGATACTTGATGTGCCAATATTTAGTTTAAATATTACATAATATTTAAAAGAACTCACTTTTTTTAGAATTAGAAGAAGGAAACGAAAAAGCCTTTATTTCAAACTATGCTTTCAACTATGTTTCGTGTTGAAGTAGCAATGGGGAGGTAAGTATCTTGTAGAACCGATAACTGCTGGGGAATAAGGGTTTTATAATGGCGACCACGGACTGGAATACAAATCATTGGACGCCCACCTACCCGATGGACCGACAACATTGTTAAGATCACGGGAAGTCGATGGATGAAAAGAGCTCAGAATCGTTTTCCTGGAAATGTGTAAGGAAGGCAATGGACTTCTTCAGTCTGATGATGATACTATAAACTCATCTTAAGTGGTGTCTTCGATTGGATTGGAGTAGATCAAAGTATTATCATACCTTCCCCCCCCCCCCTCCCCCTTGCCTCGGTACGTACAATGAATATCAATTAGCGCAAGGGGCGACGTCTTGAGAACTTTTCATGTAAGAGTTCGTTGTATGGCCGAAATCGCTTGAAAATAGGTACCGGTTTGAGATTTGAAGGCAAAGTATTTTAATTTTGCAAAACTTTGAATTAGGATCAAGTTTGCTAAAAGCGGATAATAAGCTGCAGGTGGACTCCAAGTAGATCAGCGGCAGAACGTAGCTTGTTGTAGTGATTCTTGATTTGTTTCTTTAAAAAGCTTAGCTTTTCCAGCACCTAAAAGTCAAAGTAAAAAATAATTTATTCACTTGCTAGGATCACTTTGAATCAACTCTTTTCCGGCTAGTTAGCTCTATCCGCAGGCTAGAGAGCTACGTGCGCGGCGGACTAAGTTGTTAGTTTCCTACAGATATTCCTCTTCACGTCGGAGAGCTCTCTCAATGCTAAGGCACTACACGCCATAGGTACCTTTATCTGTGAAACTCATAAAACTGCGCGTAAAATACGTGATAGTATTTTGACATGATTTTATTGGTGATTCTGCCCATCTGTTTCACTGACTTTTATGCTTCTGCTTTCTCAGCCCTTGAACACAGGAAGGTTATGGTTATGTTTTTCTTTATTAGATTTTTTCTAGAAGATACTTGCAAAGCCAAGTACCGATCTAAGTCACCTTTAACCTAGTATAGTATTATCTGACCTGTGCTTTAACTAAGTGGTGGACAAGTTCAGTAAATTTCGCAAAAGCAATGTGCGTTCTGTCTTTAAGTACACATGGATGCAATCCCTTGGCACGTTAGCTGTTCCCTCAGTTTATGATATCTACAAAGATCCATGCGGTTGTGTGGAGGGGGCAGGCAGAGGCACGTCTGAACATGACAATAGGTGTTAAAAGTCTATTAGATATTACACAACAGTTCTAAGCTAAAGCAGGTGAAGTTGTGAAATGAGCCACTACAATGTCGGAGCAGTCAGGATGAGCGCACCACGACCGGCATCCCCCCACGAAGCCGGAGGAGGCCGGCGGTGCTATTACCCGCTCCATCTCCATCAAACAAAGCGAGTACATCATTCCGTTCCACTCAAATCTGCTCGTCCCCGACAAATTACATCGTGAGCTACATACAGCGAGCCGAGGACAGATCAACCACTTCTATCACCTGATAAACGTCGGATGGACTATGTATAACCCCAGTTGAAAAAATAGTCTAGTAGTCATCATTTGGCTAAGGTTTTTGTGTTTATACTATTTATTTCATGCATGATTCTGCCTTAGATTACTTTGCTTATAGATTCTTTGACTGTCCAGAAGCCTTCGTCAGCATTGCGTAACGACTATTATAATTAATATGCTTGTGTTATAAGTATTTATTATCCTAATTTTTACTTACCTAAAGTCACCAAAAGTCGAATTTAGTGGCGTTGAGACTGACAAAGTATTATACGATGTAAAAAAAATGATAAAAGAGAATCCCTAATTGCTTTAAAGATGACTTCTCATTTTACTCATGGTCTATTTGAACTGTTTCCAGTGAACCATCTGGTCTTAGTTCCGTCCGAGTGCGGAGGTCAGTAGTTCTACAACTATTTTAATTTCCCCTCCCTGCTCACCCCCGCACCCCCACGCCCCCGTTACACCGGGTACGTCTGGACCTCAAACTAGCAGGGGCTTTGTCTTTAACTGTGACCTTCATTTGGATAGTTTTAATAAAGATGAAACAAGGGCTTAGGCAGAATTACAAGCGTTATTTCTGTTTCTCCAGCTAACTAGACACAATTGAACCTTTTGACTACTCAGACATTTTAATGGGAGGGATTAGATACCCGCAGGTGAAAATTCAATAACAATATAATAATATATTATTGTTGCTGCCCACAATTTTTCAATGTCTATTATTGATAAAAATTTCGCTTAATTCCAAATAAATAAATAAAAAAACTGTACTTATCAAAGTCAAAGAACAAATTTTGCCAGTCTTATTAATTTATTTTAGTGTGCTATTATTCTATTCGTTAACAGACTCTAAATTTGTCACTTTAATGACATAAATATAAACACATAATGTCATCATCATCATTGGCCTGTTACATCTATTGCAGATGATTTAGGCCAATGATGATGATGACAGATGACAGATGACAAACACATAATGTAGTGTATACACAAAGGAGTAACTCATGGGCATTACCCTACAGCGAGCTGTGTACGAGCATCACGGTATCTCTTTTAGAAAATGATCTAAGGTTGATAATAGCGAAGCTATACATAGTAAGGAGTGCTCACATCCTCAGTGCTCCTTATTATCCTCTTACATCGTACCACAATATCATCTATTGTGCTTGTGTTCTTTGTTCAACATTCTTCACAGAACTTCAGGTACCAATATCTTGTTACAATTTTATTAGTCCACCCCACGTACTGTACGTTTTGTAAAGACGACACAATAAGCTTGTTATCTGCATGTAAGTTACGCGTCATGTAGGAGGCGCTAAATCATCAATACTACTTAATTTTTAACCGACTTCCAATCAAAAAGGAGGAGGTTCTCAATTCGGTTGTATGTTTTTTTTTTTTTTTTTATTTTTTTTTTTATTTTTTTTTTTAATGTTTGTTACCGCATAACTTCGTCATTTGTGAGCCGATTTGAAAAATTATTTTTTTATCTGATAGGTACTGCTTCCAGATTGGTCCCATTTTAATTTTTATTAAAATCGGTGTTGCCATTTTTTTTTAATAATTTTTTTAATGTTTGTAACTGCATGCCTCCGTCATTTATGAACCGATTTAGAAAATTATTTTTTTATTTGGAAGGTTATTCTTACGTCCAGATTGTCCCAAACAAATTTCATTAAAATCGGTTTAGCCGTTTGGCAATGAAGTCGGTTTCTCAAGTTTTTTAAACTTTTAATTATTGATCTTGTGAATGTAAGGTGGCTAACACACTGATACTAAGTCACATCGTATCACGCCAAACTGGTAGCTAGGCGTGGACGGATGGCTGTCGAGTGGCAACTACCAACGGCCATCATGTTTTTTTTTGTGTAACATATAGACAAACAAGCTTACGGACCACCTGATGGTAAGCGGTCACCGTCGCTCATAGTCACCAACAACACCAAGGTTGTGGCGCTACCTACCCTAGAGGAGTTTTTTAACGTTTTACGTTTTATGTAGTACAGTTATTATAATAGGAAGAGAAAAATCTGAAGTCAGCTCGTCCCACGCATCGCTTTTGTATGCTATGCCGTGTCATCCAGCTGACTAACTGAAAGAAACCCTTTTTATTAAATGAAACAAAAGGAAAACGGAACTGAATATGGAAGGAATGATTTATAATTTTCAATAAGGAAAAGCCCCATTTAAGCCTCTTACTGATTGGACCTAGACAAAACCGATGCTAAGCCCGCAATGGTTGAACATGTCAGACCGAAACCAACTCCAAGGCATCGATATAGGGTTGAGATTCAAATGCAAACGAGTTATCAGATGTCCTTAATCGTGGGTACTCAATGAAAAACGTTCGTCGATAAGTAGGTGGGATGGCTCCGCAATCGGCGTTGGTTTAATTTCCCCGGGGACGGGAATCGAACCCGCGCCCCGTCGCACTGTGCCTCTCGATAGCGATACCCGATGTGCCATTATATTGATGTCCACTTTTGATGGCGAGAATTCACTTCAGTTTGCATATCAATTGTCGTTGGCTTTAATTATTTTGTAGGATGGCACCAGACCGTTGTTCATGCTCGAGACTGTTGTGTCTCCTCCATGTTCTCCGTACTCAATACTCCGTCCAGATGTAGTGTACTATAGTGCACAATGCCGCACTCAGAACACGACAAGGGTACGGTAAGGGGTCGTCACACACTTATTAGGCTACAAATTATCGTGCGCGGGCCTTAAACGCAAGGCTTGCTCGTTTATTACTACTACTTCTTGGCTTGATAGGTCGGAACTATTGCCTAGTTCATCTAGTTGAGAGGACGTTTCAGATTTTAGTGAATAAGTTAATTTTGAACTTTGCCCTCCTCCGCCATAGGACTCTTATATTAGTAAATATCTTATTTTTTTTGCTCGAAGGAAATCTGCACACAGACAACTCAATGCACTGTTATTAGAACAGACTCCTGGTTAATATCTTTATTCCTTATTTATGTAAAAAATACTATACTTATTCCCAGACTATTACTCAGCTCACGAGTTCGCGTGAGCTGAGTTTCGGGAACTCGAAACCTTACCGCAAATAATCGTTTTCGGAGAACGGTCACTGGTTTATTACGGCAGTAATTGGTGCCTGTAATACTTACAGCGTAAAAAATAGAGACATTATTAATTTTAACTTTTGTTTAAAAGGCCAAAAAAGGACCCTGCTATAACAGTTGTCAAAAATGATGGTTAAGTTTTTGTAACACAGGCTGTAAGGCTGACAATCCCCTCGTCGTGCCTCAAAGCCTCCGCGCGGGAGCTAAGCCTCTTAGCGAAGGCTTTCTCAACTTCTCACATGAACCTAATTTATATTTGCAACATCACATTTCATAGCTTTTGGTATTCGTAGATGAAGGATAAGGGGCCGGCCATAAAGAAAAGATGCTCGCCCTTCAACCCCATTAAACATTAGCTTTTGTTTACGATATCTTATTAAAATAATTCTTTGCAAACTTCGCAACCCTTAACTTTAACGATCACACCCCCCTCCCCCGTTATATTCACCTGGAATTCGAAACTAACTCCATAAAACACCATCTTATTAGACAAGTTGAGCTATAACTTATTAATTGATATAACTTTGAGATGATAATAAACTGCGACCAGTTCCACCTGCTGGAGGCATCCACCACGTATCCTACCTTCTGTTACCTGGTACCTTCTGTTGATGCTCCACTGGCAACACCACGTTCTGATCCTAACGTTTAGACTCCGGTCATGCACCAATCAGTGGTCTCACTCTTCAGATCAATTGGTACTAGCTTTGCCTTCTACGCAGTAGGATAGTAGGCTTGATTCTATCTAGGTTTAAGTGTAGTGGCTTCTGATACCCACCGCACAGTGAAACCTATTTCAGAAGTATGTCTTACATAAATAGATGTGACCATATCTTGAGGTAGATAATACAGATTTAAATCAAATAATGATGTCCATACTCGGTGATATTATGATAATAGAGGTGAGCCTATTCCATTGAAAAGGAGCGGTGGCGGTGATGTATGGAGGCGCTTCATGCCGCCGCTGCCGCGTACAGGTGGAATATGGGATATTTAAATAGACGCCCGCGAAGCTCACACCTTTTAAAGGAACCGGATTTCAGATAAAATGAACTCATTTATTAGAAAATTTCCGAAATTCAGGTGAAACCGATTTAGTATTATTTATCGGCTTCTTCTACCGACCTGAATTAAATTAAATCGCTGTTTTCCGGATATTATTCTCGACTATTATTCTCTAATTCATAGAAACATGTAGTCAAGACCCTTTTGCAATGAGTTGCAACAGCATCATGAGAGGACCAGCTGTCCTGAAGGCGCGGCCGGCGACTTGTCCAACTAATATCGTAAATGAAGTTTGTAATGTCTATCAAAGCCCTTTAATTTGCTCAGAGATTCTACTCGCGCGGGTTTTATTGCAGCCGAATTATGTGTTATCCCTTCGTTACTGCCAAAAGTTGAACAAAGAGGAGGTACCTGCTTTTGATCTACATAATAAAAGATTTGAAAATCCTATTTGATTAAATGAAAATAATTATTTCAGCGGTTAATTCATGATTCAGAATCAGAAGGATACTTCGTGTGGACGTTTCAACGTTTAAAACTTGAGATTGTGTGTTTTTCTCAACCGTGTCTGTAATGATGTTTCCCCGACCGCTAAGCAAAGATACCGCTAAGTAGGGCGCCTCATCTGCTCTTGAGTCTACTCGAAGATTTCAGAAAAATAGAGCAACTAACGCTTAGCGCTAAAAATATACCCTCCATTCTGCTAACTCGAGTGGCGGCCATTGTGGTAAACACAGATAAAACATCAATTTCATTTAACTTTTTTATTATGGAGCATAACAAATAGCGGGCGCGGCGTTTCCCTCCACTATCGAAGTGTTTCCCTGTGGCGATGCCCTCCGCGGGCCGCGAGCGAGGTGCCGCGCGCCGCCGCGGACCGAACTCAATCTTTATGCCGAATGTTTACGGGTACCCCTATAAAGGCCGCTACACACGCATCCCATTTTACGATCGAATCTTCACTCTAAACGCCCATAAACTTATATCAAATCGATCTCTCGATTATTGCATTATTTCCGATATTCGCTTCCTTGAATTACGAACACTTACGAGCGCGAGGGAATTGTTTTTGTTCCATTACTTGCAAAGTACTGATTTATTCGCCGGCCGTGCGAAATCACGCTGCCATTTATAACGTGCTGAACGATAATGCTCTATTGATTCTTTTTTGATTTAAACGCAAGGAGTAGGTTAAACTTCTTTGCTAGTTTAGTTTACCTTCATAAGTAACGTAACGCACACCCAGTATGATGGGCTACCTCTTATGTAAATAGACTTTTGCGTTTATAGGAAAAGCGAAATAAAAAAGTTTAAAGAGGAAAATATGCTTTACGAAGATGATGTTCTACAATCTACACCCTGGTCAATATGTCACTGTAGCAAGTGGCCCTCTAACTGATATGGAATTTCTCTCGTCGCATCGATTCTCCGGTCAAGATCTGAGAGCAGCCGTGGGTTGGAGTATCACATACCCTATTATTCTGGTTGGCGGCTCTCAGTCCGTTTATTCATTCCATAGAAATATGAATCTGTTGGTAACATATTATTTTTCATTGCTCATACTCTGAAAGTAAATCTGAAGTTGCCTGAGGGGCCTAATTGAAAGTAAAACTTTCAGCCCTAGGGAGAATCGTTTTCTACTGACAGCTGTCAAATTATAAAAAAAAACAAGTTCTATTTTATTCAACCATGTTCCAACTTTCTAAAGTCTTTCTAACTGCAAGGAGGTTGTTAAACCAAATTCCAACTTTTTATTCAGCAAGTAGGTTGGAAACTCATTACAACGGTAAGAAGTTTAAAAAGTCTAATTAGAGCGCAATGTAAAATTTAAATTTAAATAACATAAAGATAGTATTAAATAAATAATATACCTTCTAAATTACTTATTAATATATCATCGATGTCAACAATATTTATAAAAAATATGATAAAAATTAGCACTGCCTACTATCCTCGTGTGTTGATCCCTTATACGGCTTAATTATTATATTCGTACTCGTACGTTCAACTATTTCTTTAAAATAACAAAGATTTGAGCAAACAATTTACCATTTTTTAAATTATGAAAATGAAAATAATGGCTGAATAATGCTGGCGAACCGAAGCCGAAGGCCCGCCAGAGAAAAAGAAAAAAAAACCGGGAAGGCGGCAATTCAATCTTCATTTTCACTATTTTTTCTTTCATGTTTTTATTTTTACTTTCCTTGTATTCGTAATGAAAAGCACAGTGTTTACCTCGGATGAAAGTCTTTTAAGTCCCTCAAGCTCCATTGGCGCCCTCGCTACGCTCTGGCGCCAAACCCGTCTCGGGACTCAAAAAACGTGACTTTCAACACTAGGGTAGCATCATCATAATTATTTATTTCGGTCAACATGGATCATTTTGTTAGTAAAACTTAAATCTATTGTTAGTAGTACTTAATTAAGCTATACACATACATTTATATGGAGAGAACCCCGCAGCGTGTACCCTTTCTAATTGTAGTTTTGCCTGTCATTAAATGAACCATATCGCAATGGTTCATGTAATGACAATCAAACCTACTGGCAAACACGCTAAGGATGGTGTTGGAGCTGGCCCGCACTCTGCGCACCAGGGACGTGCTGCGCTTGCGCATGGTAGCGTAGAAACAGTCTACTCGCGCTTCTGCAAACATCCCGGATGCGCTGCAGAAGCGAGGCAGCCCCACCAGCACTCTGAACGCGTTATTATATTGTACGCGAAGGGCACTGTACTGCTTTTGAGTATAGTTCGCCCACAGGCTGCTCGTGTAGAAACTAGTACAGTAGGCTCGGAAAAGTGTAATTTTTACATCAGTGGAGCAACGAGCAAACCTGCGGGCGATCATGTTCGCTCTAACAGACAGCGCCCTCCGTTCTCTCTCTATATCCACATCGTCTTTCAGGTCGGAGGTTACTAAATGTCCGAGATATCTAAATTGTTCCACTCTATTTAGCGGCGTTCCATACAATTTTATCGGTGGTATGTACGACGGAAATTTTCCTCTGGCCTGAAAGACCATGCACTCACTCTTCTTCACATTATATTTAAGGCCATGGCTATGGGCGTAGCCCTCACAGATGCCTAAAAGCCTCCTCAGTCCACAGGCTGATGCACTCAGCAACACCATGTCATCTGCGTAGCTAATGTTATTGACACAGGTATCGTCAATGTGGCAGCCAACATAAGTGCTGCTGAGCTCATCTATCAGTGCGTTAACGTACAGGTTAAAGAGCTTGGGAGAGGTCAACCCCCCCTGCCTCACCCCACACTCCAACCTGTACGGCTCAGAATAAGCTCCCGACCATCTCACTACATTGACCTGGTTTTTATGCCAAAACTTAAAGATGTTATTTAATTCTGGTGGCAGATCAATATCTTTTAGCTTCTGCCATAAGATGTCATAATTAACCAGGTCAAATGCCTTTGAGAGGTCGAGAAAACAGGCATAAACGGGCGTCCGCCGGTCTGTGTAGTACTTGACAGTCTGCTTTAAACTCAAAATAGCCATATCTGTAGAAAGCCCAGGCCTAAAACCGAATTGATTGTCATGTATTTCAAGATAACGGTCTAATTGAGTATTAAGCAAACTGTCCAGCACTTTCACAACAATAGTGGCCAGCGAGATAGGCCTATAATTAGACTTATCACTTATGTCACCGGTTTTGTTTTTCACAATTGGTACCACCACAGTCTTCATCATCTCGACAGGTAGGTATGAGTGCCCTAAGCATAGGGTATAGAACATCGCGAGTACTCTCGGTAAGTGAGGGCCTGCGTTCTTCAGATGTTCGATACTGAGTCCGTCGTGGCCAGGAGATTTGCCGCGTGACATAGATTTTATAGCTCTTTTGACATCTGCAGCTATAAATCTAGTACCCAACTCCTGAGCACTGGACCCATCATCGATTACGGACTGTGATGGACCCAATGGTGAACATACAGTAAAGTGTTCTTTGAACATGTCAGCTATATGCTTGTGGTCATTGATGCCAGCTACACTCACAGGAAGGCTAGGCTTGCTATTTAGCTTATTTGTAGACTTCCAGAAGTTTTTAAAGTCCTGTTGAGCATGTTGTGACGTTAAGATGTCCATTTTAAGTTGATCGCTATGATTTTGACACCATCTTAAGCGTGACTTAAAAATCCGTCTGCTCTCATACATCTCGTTATAGAGACGTCCTGAAGTAGGCTTTCCATAATCTACCCATAACTTGTACTTATACCTAGCCTCCCAGTGCGCATCGCCCACATGCCTATTCCAACCTACTATTGGTTTTCTCTTCGTCTTTCGACTTACACTTAAAACACGACTATCAGCGGCGGCAATGTACTATTTCATCCCCCCATCTTGCAAAGAGTATTTTTGCGCTTCGATATCTGAGTGCAAATACCGTTTTAAACCGCAAGATAATAAACTGAAGTTAACTGAATTTAGGACATCGTGTGCACTAAGTTTGTGAATTCAAAACATCATTAAACCTTTTTACTTCTATCTCCATGATGCCGAATATATAACTTGCTGACGACTCGGTCAATTTTTTATCATATAACTTTTTTTAATTTGTTAAAATCTGTTTCTGTGATTAATTCTTTCGTTACTGTGAAGTTGGATAACTGGGCGATCAGACAGCGCCCGCCTGAAGACCGCAAGCGACCAGTTACTGATGACTGCCTGTAAGTGGAGTGACCGGCGACGGTTATCAGTTAAACAATGACTCCTGCAAGCACTCGATACGCACAGTGTTTATTTGTCTTTCTACGGAGACCTTCACAGAGGCAGTTCTTTACAAATAGCTAACTTTGAAGTAGAGCTACTTGAGTAATCCTAAATGAAGTGCCGATAAGAAGAATAAATATTTAAAACACTTCAGATGGTATCGCGTCGTTCGTTTTTAAGTGGTTTTATTTGTGTAGTTGGTCCGCATTAAAAGATTATCGCACTTGCTGCTGCTTGCAGTTTCATAGATTATTTAATTACCAATCGAAGTGTTTTTGTTTAGTGTTGATAGGTAATTATTGAAAGGCATCAGATATAGATTACTTACCGTCAAGTTTGGTGAAGTTTACCAACAACTCTTGATTATCAAGCCATAAGTTTGTTGCATGTTTTTGCGTCGGCTTGGCCGCGTGGAACTGGCACTCGCCTAGCTTTAAGACAATTCTAAGTGATCATCGTGATACCTTTGATTAAATACATAGCTGGTGGTGATTGCGGTGCGGATGTATAGCACGAGACGTGTATTGGTGGCGCGCACCCGGCGCGGAGTGCGGAGTGCGGAGTGCGCGCCGGTCGGACCGGTCCGGTGACTTGCCCGTCCCGACCCGCCGCCGGGGTTGCCAACGTTAACACGACTCCGTGCAATCTAGTGTATCCAATGACCAAAGTTATTGTCAGGTAGGTATCATGTTTGTGATGTTGCACACACATTACCACACAAACAGGATAAGTGCTTTTAAAACGTAACATTTCACTTTTTGACATTTTTTGATTTTTTAAGTTTGACATGTTTTTTTAGGAAACGCATCTTTAATCATAAACGAAATTTCAATGAAAACAATAAATAAGTGAATATAGAGGCACTTGCTTAGAATCACAGCTAGGAACTAACACCTTGGTTTCTACCATTTTTTATTTGATCTTTACAAAAATCACTGCGGCTGAGGCGAATCCGGCCTATTGGGATTGAACTACGTATTTATTATGTTATGAGAGCACCAAAGTAGTGTCAATCAGTTGGCATCCCCGCGTGCAGCCTGCCTGGCCGGTGGACCGTCATTAGCGATGCGCTCGCGCACCGTAGCCCGCGCCGCGTGTGGGGTACGGTATAGTCGAAGCGGGGCGTGACACCGGCCTGTCAGCTGGAGTACTCGTGTACGACACCGATGTGAGTGAAGTGCAGTGTGTAGTGTAGTGTATATAGTGTAGTGTAGTGCGGTGCAGGGCTAGTGTCGGGAGATGCCGCTTCGGATATGCTCGCCGTCCGCCACGCTAAGGTACTGAGGAGCCAGAGGTTCATACATCTGCAAATCTATCTTTGTATATCGAGAAGCCCCAAACCTGTTCATTCATACTTATATGAACTTAATTGCCGAGGCTTGCAATATGCCACAAATATTATAGATACAAGTAATATTATAGGTAGAGATAAGTACTTATGCCTATTTTTGTAATTTTTGCGCAGGCATGCCTCTTTCTAGCTCCCTAATTTCCCCTATTTTGAGCAATTCTACCCGCTTTTCTTACATGTTTTTGTACTTTCTAGGCACATAAACACCTAAGTGCGCAATAGTCTTGTTGTTAAATAATAATGGTCCTTTAATGTAAACTGTCTAACGACGGCTTAAATTGAGACGGATAGACAGATGAAAAAGTGGCAAAAAACTTTTTGTGTTCGTTAATTTGATAATTTACGAAAACGCAATTATTCATATTAGCAATCACCGCTACCACCAAACAAAGCCACGGGCTAATCACCATAGCCTGCACACAAAGGCGGTCGTTAACTATATAAAAGTACAGAGTAGGTTCTTGTGCTGTAGTTGTGGGTTGCAAGTACCCTTTATGATGTGACCACCTGCTGCTTTGACAATGTCACCTGCATGAAGCCACTTCAACTTGCTCTGTTGTAATATGCATCGTAAGTGGTGTGCCAATAAATAACTCTAACGTCACATGGCGACGCGAACGACTAATAAATGCCTGATTTCTAATCCTAATTAACAAACAATTACCAAAACTAAGATTATTGCCAATAGACAGGCATGTCTAATTCCTTATTGAAACACGGGCACAAGTCATCAACTGATTATCGAATATGATTGTGTTTTAGAAAAGGGGTTAATAGTGCTTATTTTGATCGATTTTGTCAAACCCAAGCCACAATAGTTAGGTTACTGCATATATAATAATACAATGAGTAGTTGTCACTAATCTATTGAACTACAACAACCAACAGTAGTTTGAAAACAGTGCGAATGTGCCTCCTGGGGTGGCGCTGGCGGGATGTTTCCCGGCGCAGCTTTCATCCGTCTGTAGAGTAGCTGTCCCAAGGGACTTGTTCGAGTCGCCTCTCTCTTTGCACGTGCCTCTCATGGGCACTTGCTTGGGAGGCATAGTGGACATTCAAAAGACGAGTGATTATATGAGTTTTTGCAAGAGTTTTTGATATCTTATTTTTTGCAGCACTTGAAAATCCTACTAGATGATAAATTAAGCCGAAAGTTGCATTGTGTACAAATCGGCTGACTAATTTCTTCTTATGTTTGAATACGCATTCAATAAGCAAAATCAGTTTTGACAGCCATAGCCATAGTCATAAATACGGAGCTACAAGCAAGCCTATTCCATCTAGGCACTTTAGCGTCCCGTAAGTAGGGGCATATGAGTTTTTTCACAACCCGGGGTAGGCTTCCCTCTGTGCTAACCTGACTCTCAAGGATTGCCCTGTTACCCAGACTCTTATGAGTCTGGTGCATCAGGGCCTTCCTTACACATACACCCTTACACACCCAAAACACTCCACACAAACTCACATACCCACGTCTGCTTTTTAACTCACACTTATCATAATTTAATTGTACCTTTTTGTCTAACTTAACTTTTATATAGCTTTATTTTTTAAGATCCGTTCAAGCTTAGTATACCTACTTAGTCATAATAGAATGTACTACGGAAGAGCGAGACTCTCTAACACAGGTATTTCCATACTTAAAAGAGAGTCTCAAACCCAAGAAATGTACCATAGATTAAGTTTACTGAAATAAATTATTTGTATTGTATTGTATTGTATATGAGTAAACCCCAGTTGCCCCTGACGCTGTACTCCGTCAAACAGGCCTTTGCATCTAATGTAGATGATTTGCATCTACATTAGATGCAAAGGCCACTATAATCAACTCTCTCTATCCTCCAAGGTTTGCTGGTAGAAAACTCTATTTAGGGTTAAGCTCGCCTCTGTACATGCCCGCTTTATAATGTTTATCTATCATCTGTATGTGTGTACAATAAAGAATAAAAAAAGGCCTGTTTGACGGAGCTCCGGGTAGGCCAGCTGACCGAAGTCGATCGCCATAAAGCGTCGATAATTCCATTACCAGGCCTGTGCTACTGGAAGCCGAGCCCGCGCCGGCGCATTCCTTTACTTCCGCCTGCTATTGCTATTGATCAATTCAGTTACAAAAAGAAAGAGATTCGATAGTGATTTATTCGAAACTACCGGAACATTGGTATCGATGAAATAATATTGAATTTATTTTGCGTACCGTTCAAATTTCCCTTGTTTATGTAAAAGAGCATCAAATATTGAGTCAAATATTCTGGAAGAGCCTCAAAAGCTATCAACAGAATCTTTTGCAAAGTCCGCTCGCCCCCCCTAGCGCTCCCTAGCGCCCCCTAGCGCCCCCTCGTGGGACAAACTTGCATACATTTTCCGAACAATTTGAACTCTGCTACATTATGTTTATGTAGTTCGAGAAAAGAGATTGAGGCCACGCAAATTACCCGTTACGTTACGTTACCTACCTACTTGTAAAGTCGGAACGTACTATATTTAGGGTTGCAACGTTCATTCAAAATGTACCAAAAATATTATAAAAATACGCTTCGCTGTCCTAATTAGTGCACTCCAAATTTAAAACAATATGCCTGAAATTCCATGGGATTTCAGCTGTATTTTTTGGGTTTCCTCGTATTTAGGCAAGTAAACTTAATAATACTTATCTTATTTTTTTTATGAAACAACGGGATATTTACCATGATTAAATTATAATACTTATCTTGAGCTCAAAAAACGTCTAGTGAGAGATTATACGTTATTTTTTTCTTTACGATCGTGTTAATTATCCCTTAATGGCTTAATTGAGTGCGTGTGGCTTAATAGCTCGTTTGAGAGCACTGGCATAGTGTACATACATTTTTGAATAGAAAAACTGATTGGTGCACGACTGGATTTGACCCACGACCTTAGAATCGAAAAATAGGGGCTGCTACCACTAGGCCATCGATGCTCTTAGTGTACTTGACATAATACATGGTTTTGAACTGTTTATGTTCTACGACATGTCGCATTAGTCTTGTACTAAAAGTGACGTTTGATAGATCGAAAATTATTTATTGCACTAAAACAAAAATTGCATTGTACATAGGCGAACTTAATGCTAGAGAGCATTCTCTTCCAGTTAACCTTTGTGTAGTTCGGACATTAGCATAGAGATTGTCCTAAAAAGTTGTGTGATAAAAAAGAACCAGTGTGGTGGTAGGATAGGAAAGAAGTGAAAGAGATAAGGACAGAAGAGAAGTGACACGAAAATATCTACAGATACTTTCCTATATTACGAGTATTTCGTACTTATATCGTATTTTAAACTTAATTAAATATTAATGTAAAACATAATTATTGTAAAGTGTATTAAGTAGTATTGATTGATGAAATTAAATAGTTTTAAACAACAATAGAACAGTACTTACCAAGCGCAAAGTCTTGAGCCACAAAGAAACGTTTCTGGCATAGTGTGCAAGTTATTTTAACCCGTAGGTAACTAAAATGCACTTATTATCGACTACTACATAAATTGCCGAATGCATCCCACAATTTAAGGCTCTCGTGCTAAAAATCGAAATTGGCCAATACCGTTACACGATCGACCGCGATTCGAATCTACCGTCGTTAAGCACGCGCTGACGACAGGACAAAGCGCACACACACCGCCACAGTGCACGCCACACGCAGTAGACACGCTTTCCATTGCAAGGGAACTCCGAACCTGTGGACTGTGGACGTCACTCGGCCGTCGAACCGGCAAACAGCCGTCTTACAAGCCGAAATGCCACTGCAAATTAAAACTTATGTCATAACTTTTACAGTATTAGCAGTAAGTAATAAAGTAGATATCTGTCTAAATAAAACTAACTATCTCGTATACAACTTTCAAGGTAATAAATATATTGCAGAAACAGTGCCATGCTCTACTATTTTTATGAAACAACGGGATATTTACCATGATCGAATTTAAAGTTTTAAGTTAAAAACCATGATAGTTTCAAAAGTTATAGTGCCATGCTCGTATTGCAGTAAGACGACGGTTTTTTTTTTGTCACTTTTTTGAGTAATGTATTGAAGAATGCGATTGTTGGTTAAGGACTGAATGTACCACCAACCGTGCATTGTATTATAATATTGATGATCTCCACTTACTTACTATTACCCCCTACTCATCTACCCTACTCTCCTACTCATCTACCCTACTCTCCTACTCATCTACTTATTCTAACCTTTCTTGTGAAAGGTTAGAATAAGTGTAAGTAGTGTTGTTACTGGTCGACATTCACCTGTGGCGGGCGATGCGCGGCGGGTGAACGAACCAAGTGATTTGCGACGCGGCGCGGGGAAAGTTGACAGCAAGATGCAATTAAAGAATTTGTTTATTGCATTTCAATGTTCCACTAAGTTGCGCGATTGGGACTCTGAAATTCAATATTTACTGTAGAAATAAGGAAGAATATATAGCGAGTTTTATTATCGCACTCACAATGTATGCCATGCATAGTAAGTACATATCACCATAAGAAACTATCGCTATCGGTCTGAAAGCTTCAGGGTTGAGTCCCGCCTTCCGATCCCATGGGCGTGGGCTTCAATCCAATCGTATACCAGAAGCTTTTTAGTCCTAGAACGTGTATGCACTATGCCAGTCCTCTCATCAACACATCGTGATTAAACCGGCACGTCGTAGAAACAAGAATAGTTCAAAAACATGTGTCACATGCACGAAAGTAGCCTTTGTGGCGCACTTAAAATGTTTCAACCACACTTTATGCAAAAGAACCAGTGAGATGATAAGAATAAGACGTGATTCAAGTTGTTTCTCTGTAGGCGAGAGGCGAGTCATAAATGAAAGGACAAATCGAGTTTTGAATACTACGAGAGCAACATTGTATTAACTAACAACGCCTTGGTATATAATTTTTTTTATTTTATATTTAATACTTAATTAGTGTACTACATCTATGCGGTACCCTAATTAATATTACAATCTAGCCTAGTAGGCTAATGAGTAATTTTGCTTTAGCTTAGTTTTATAAAATAAGTATTAGGTACTAAGAATGTGTCCATTGGCACTTTTCTTACTGTCTCTAATTAATAAAGGTAGGGTATTAACTAACAACGCCTTGGTATATAAATGACCATAATATTATTATTACTAGCTCTCACGTATGAAAACTTTGGTATACAGCGAGTTGTTGTCGTCTCCTGTCCCACACTAATATGCCTAACATAGTTGTCCGTCAGTGCGCGGTATCCCTCACTACCACAACTTCGCTACTGTAGGCAAACTAACACGAGCAAGTATATCAACCGAGCTGTCTCCTCTACATCTTCCTTACCTGGGGGCTAGCACCGGTCTGTGCCGCTTTCAAGCCTGTAGCGAGCCGGTTCACACTGAGCGGTTCACAATAAGCACTGATGCGTAAGTTAAATGTAACTGAAATTTTTAATATTATCATCGCCACCATAATAGTAGTAATAGAAGTTTGTAAAAGGAAATAGAATATTTTGTCTCAAAAAACATTAACTTTTAAAAAGCTCGTCGGATGATGTCCCTGCCTTTTATACATTTTAATTTATATACAAAGACAATGGCAGTTTATTTAAGTATTAACAAAATACAAACAGTCAGTACCGATCAAGCCAATCAGTACAACCAGAACCAGTAGGAGGCGAGGCACCTTTCCTAATTAATTTGATATTTTACTGTAAAAACTAGTGCTAAGAGCACAGGACAACAACTTGGGCGAACTGTGCGGTGCTCACGCCAAATTAATTTAGTTACAAAATAACCGGTTAATTTCATACTTCAACTCTAGAGTTCGCGAAGTTTTATGAATATAGAGCCACTTTAGGAATGCTACTGACATTCCTTGTGAGTGTTGGTTTCATTTACGTGATAAATATATTTAAATTAAATAATATCCACCAGATCACCAGGCTAGGCTGTACTCGACACTGGTTGCGTGAAATTGGCCCTTAAATTATTGTATTCAATAAATGCCTTTGGATATGCCTTTGGATGTCGACAAGGTAACATGCATCCACACTAATATATGAGCTGGGTTGACTCATAGTCCGGACAGTCAGTATGCCTACAGCAGTTGGACGCAATCTGATGTTCTTTCATTTTGTCTGTTTTTCGTGAAATTCTTTGAAAGAGAATTTTCATTAATATTTGGAAGCTTTTACAAAATGTTTCAATAGGATTGTAAAAGGTTTTGGGCACCTTTTGATTATACTCTATTCGTAATGAGGTCAACTCACACACCCATTTAAATATTTTTTTTTTAATAATGGTGTTTTAAAAGCAATAAACATACACCTACCTTATTTTAAAAACATTAAAAATACACCAGTGAAGCAGCAACAATTAAAATGTGGAATGGAGAAATTAATTTTGCATTATCATTTTCAAAAGTAATTATAAAATGTTGATTCGCGGTCTCATTTTAATTAAGATACATTGCATCAACTGTACCGCAGCCGCCGCGCCGCCTTCACTTCACTACAGTTCACATGTTGTTCAGGTACTAGGTAATTGATCGTTATTACTTTTATTGTAAGCAAATACAAAGATACAAATAGTGTATTCAGAAAAGCATACTCTGGCTGGTGTAGTTTTGGTGAATAATTTTGAATATATCGTCCTACATAACATTTAATCTATTAAACGGCAGTAACCATAACCATACCGGCAAAACGTTAACCGTTAAATTTGATCTCGTAAATTTTATGAAAATTGATGCATGAATCTATCCAATATATTTGTGCACAAAAACATAAATTAAATTAGATATTTATTAGACATCAAGAGGAACAGAATAAAAGTTATCGAACAAGAGAACGTATCTATTTTACGATTTGACGCATCCATCAATCGCACCTGGGCCCAGAGTGCGCCGCATGTCAATCGTACCGCTCCGAACGACTCGCAGCACGATAACCGATGGCGGCGGCGGCGGGGCGGCATCCTCCTCGCTTCGTCTTTAATCCAGTTTACAGCCCAACTTTACAGCCCTTCCGTGTGATAATGCTATTCCACGCAATCAACATTTTACGTTCATGCAAAAACAGCATGTAGCACATACACTGCGGCGTGGAATGGATGCTTAGCGCGCTAGGGACCGACTTCGGCGCGCATTGTATCGTAAACCTTGTAAGTAGCCTGTTCATTTGCTTTTGTTTTTTCATCTGGTTCTGTTACTGCCTGTAGATCAACCCGCTTTTATAATATGCAAAGCTAGAGTAATAAGAGGGCAAAGTGTAGCATTAACAGCGCACAGCTCCGCCGGCCGACGGGGCGCGCCGTACCGCTCGTAGATGAGTTTATATGAGAGTGACGTCAGAGCGCGCAACAATAACAAACCCACGTTCTGTTTTTAACCGACTTCCAATCAAAAAGGAGGAGGTTCTCAATTCGGTTGTATTTTTTTTTATTATTTTTTTTATTTTTATTTTTAATGTTTGTTACCGCATAACTTCGTCATTTGTGAGCCGATTTGAAAAATTATTTTTTTATCTGAAAGGTACTGCTTCCAGATTGGTCCCATTTTAATTTTATTAAAATGTGTTGCCGTTTTTTTTAATGTTTGTAACTGCATGCCTTCGTCATTTATGAACCGATTTAGAAAATTATTTTTTTATTTGGACGGTTATTCTTACGTCCAGATTGTCCCAAACAAATTTGATTAAAATCGGTTTAGCCGTTTGACAATGAAGTCGGTTTCTCAAGTTTTTTAAACTTATAATTATGCATAATCTATTGGATCAGCTTACTTACTTACTTGCAGCTCGTTGTACCTAGGTATACGCAAAATATACACTTTTCTCATTTAACTAAATTATTCGGTACACTCTCGGGATTTTTACCAATACGAGATAAGGATTTGGCCGAAACGAAAATAAAAGAAAATTAAAGCGATCACGATATCAAATCGTTTCCATTGTGATCTGTATCGCGCGCCGCTCTGGTCGATGTGCTTTCAGTTTCACAGTTGTCAATGTAGCTCTATATTGGCCGTGTCGGGTTAAATCGCTTGCAACGTGGCCGTGTTGATACGCGCTTCTTTGATAGTTCCGCTTGCAGTGTGGCGCTGCCCCGACACAGATTAGCTAGGAGTGAGTACGCCACTCGCAATTTGCTGGTGCAATCAGAACACTGTCGTTTCTATTTGTTTCACAATATTTCACTGCGGAGCCCTGATGCTCATCACGGAACCCACTGCTGGTATTTAAAAAATGTTTACTGTTATTAAAACACTGCCACATAAATAAACGTCTGTTCTGAGTCGTGAGCTCGGCAATATTTCAAAGTTTTTTATTTTGAAATGTTTTATTTTAATCGAAGTGCAATTTCTCTCAACCAAAAGTAGAAGCACAGTCAATCATTTTACTTTCTTGACCTTTAAAATACTCTTTAGACTCCAAGAGACTTCTTCGCACCAAATAAAGAGAAGAAAAAAATAAAACAAGGCACCACGATGTTTAGATACGTACCATACAGTACAGCGATCGTTCGGGGAAACATAATACTTTTTTATCAAAGAATTTGGCACACATCGTGCCACTTACCTTGTAAACCGTTACGCCTTATGAATACTTTTGGGATAAAACCTTCCTCAGTACCTACTCTTTGTTTTACACAGATTTAGACCAAAGTCACTTATTCAAATAACAAAAAGTAAAAAGGTTCACAATTTGGCTGTATTTTATACATGTTTGTTATAGCACAACTCCGTCATATTATATAAACCGATTTGATTTTTTTTTGACCGGAAAAGTTAACAAATTTAAGTCAAAATCGCTACAGCAGTTTGGTTATGCTGTTTGTTCATCAAGTTTTTAAACATTGTTATTGTTGCGATTCGAATTACATTGAAAATACAACAACAAGTATATACTCGTACCAACCGAAGCTATCATGACAATGGCCCACTGCTGGACAAAGGTCTCCCTTGAAATGTTCCATTTATGTCCCGATGTTAAATTATGTACGAAGAAGGGTTGCGGTAATCTACAAACTCTGAGAGAAATGCGAAATAAAATTAATGATAAGTTATGATGATGAATTCTCAAATTGAGGTTAATTTCGAGTAAAATGTTGAAAGCTGAAGTCGGTGGACGTGATCGTATCGGTCGCTGTATAATAAATATTGTAAACAAAGTAAGCCTTTTATTCTTGCTAAATAATAATGTTTGTATTTGTATAATGGCGACCTTGAATACACCTCAACTGGTAACACTGTGAGGGTCGCGGAGACTCGGTGGATGGAGGATGTGGACGTCACATTTATTCCAAGAAATGTATGACAGAGGTCAATGTTTAATAGTGGATTCCGTTATACATATAAAATCACGGCTCATTCCCATGGGGGTAGGCAGAGATCACGGATTTCCTCTTTCGCTTCTTTCACTCTCATAACCATCTTTGTACATGGACGTAGGCTTAGGGTACTCCTGACTTCGCCTCTCTCCAAAACATCTGCTATCTGATCGAGATACATGATTATAATAATGATTATAATTAATTCAATGAATGCCACAATTAAACAATTATTTGCAAGAAATATCTGGCCGTGTATTAAATAACGCCGCCATAAATTATCATTGCCTTTATAATGATGTTCATTCATTAGCAGATAACCATCCGATCTCGTTACATTGTACCTTTGTATTTTGATAAAGTTTTAACCGAAATGTTACCGAATTGGTAAAACAATTTATTTATTGGTTTTTTAGTAGTAGTAGAGCTCTTTGTGATGGGCTCGTCCGGGGAAGTACTACCACCATGCCTATTTCTGCCGTGAAGCAGCATTGCTGTGTTTCAGTTTGAAGGGTGTGGGTGCCGGTGAAATTACTGGCACGTGAGGCTGAATATCTGTATGCCTCCAGTTGATGGACGCAGGGCAGTGCATCGTAGGGCGCGTTCCTGACGTGCGTGACCTACGAGGCATTGCTTTGTTATAGGCGATGGTTACCGCTTAACATCAGGTGGGCCATATGCTTGTTCCATCAGCTAGTTACATAAAAAAAAAACAATTAATAGCCATTAAAATTTGTTGTAAGCGATTCTTTAGCTGCAAGAAAAAAGTAGTAAGTATAATGTCAACGAATGCTAGGTATTAATAATTGTGTTGCTTAAACTAAGTTAAACTGTGTATTTGAACAAATTGAAATAAATAAATACTCTCAGAGCTTCAACACAGCAACGCTAATATTTTTATTAAACTAAAAGTTTTACCTTATAAAACTCTACCAAATACAACCTCGCTGCCTAGATTCAAAAATCTTTTCAGCAGTTCATTTTTGCCACAATTCTAAAAATACTCGTAATTAAGGTTCAGGCTTCGACAGTCGGGTTTAGTCTGGCCGTTGGCAGTGGAGATGTTGGCAGCATGTAAAAATGCGACATGTCGAGAGCCTCCGCTGAACTTCTTTGATTAAAACTTATGCAAATCGGAAGACGAGTCAAGTGGCGTCGGCAACTTACCAAACGAACAGATTGGAAGCGCAGCGCCAGTGGGAGCGACTAGCGGGAACCAAAATACTCGATACCAAACAAACTATTAACATATTTACTAATGAGAGTACTTTTCTAGACTAATACTAATCTACACTTAGATTAGAAACAGGAAAAGTTTGTATTTTTGTAATGAAAACCCAAATCTACTACGCCGATTTCGAAATTCTTTTACCATTGAAAAGCTACATTCACCCTGAGTTACATAGGTTATATTTATGTGCTTAACAAAATAATATCCACCCGTGCGAAGCCGAGACAGGCCGCTAGTAATTAATAATCATAGTTTAATATTTAAAACATTCTTTATTCCTATTCATTATTATTTCTTTGACTGAGTGACGTGTTCGCAAAGACTTTTAAACACCATGAAATAGTTGCTTTCCTCATTGCGTGTCAGCTTCAGCCTACTCGCTCGCAGTAGCACCCCGCCCCACTTGCGACGCCGCGTTTACTCGAGTTTGCTTGCTCTTGATATGAATTGTAAGATTTGTTCGAGTACTTTAAACACTAACAATTCCGCTTTCCGGGAAAATGTTTGCTCAAAGATTCTTCAGTAAACAGTTTTAATATTTTACTAGGCTCTGGCTGAACATCATCATCATCAACGTAAAGAAGTTTATGACTAAATACAAGCTTAAAGAAAGTTACTTCCAGAATGTGGAAGTAATTTTCAGATACAACTACAACTTGGACGTTTTCATAACAAGAGTGAAGAGGTTCTAGATAAGCGAGCTACACCATCGACCGCATCATCACTTAACATCAGGTGAGATCAAACGCAAGCCCAAAATTAAAAAAAAAAAACAAATGGTTGCACTAATTACGAAGTTATGCGAAGAAAAATAAGGCTCCAACGATTCCTCTCATAATAAAAAAACATGCAATCTGATAAGTCCCATAGAAATTTCATAAAAATTGGTCCAGCACTTTGGCCATGAAACCGGTTTCTCAAGTTTGTTAAACTTCACTTGTGACATTCAAATACCTACTTAACATGATAAGTTGACTTAACGCAAAGAAGACCAAGTGTAATTACACTTGGTCTTCTTTGCGTTAAGTCAGTGACACACAAACAAATACCATAAACAAACTGCAAGGTTATTCCAGCAACAGGCGGAAGAAATATAAAGCGGAACTCGTTAATCAGTTAGAACAGAATACTTACACGAGTGAGGTTGGTTAGGTTAGACAGACCTCGGGTCAAGCAGCTTGACCTCATTACAGGAGGAACTATTGAATACTTCAGCTTAATTTGTTCATGTCGCTCACTGAATCTACTGTTTCTAATTATGAACAATTTAACTGCTTCAACTTATGATATTGGTTAAGAAATTTCAGGTTCAATTGTGTTAAGTGATCCTCATTATAATTATATTACAATTTTAAACATAGTTTAAAAGAAGAGATGTCATAAGGTAGCTCAAAACTAAAGCTTTTCTTATGACATCTGATTCTCTCTCCTTACAAAGTCATTAAATTTTAATATAAACCCCTTAATGAGCGTTAGGTTTAACCGGCTAGCCTTAAATTTTGAATTTGTAGTAGATGATGAAGGTATTAGTATGACGTCAGGGGAGATATTGACGATGTTAGCTTAGGACGCGCTCAGGCTCAGGCCTGTTATCATTCCGCTGTCAATACTTCCGCGCCAGATGCCGCTGCCGCTGCTGGGACTTGCCTAATATTTACCAAACCTATTTCGACCTTATCACGACGCCTTTGGGCCCAAATTATTAGAGTAAGCTCTGGCTATGCAAACTTTTGAACTTCAAAATAAGTGCCAAGCCATATTGAATTTTATCGTCGCGGCTGAAGGTGATAAATTGCGTGGGTTTTGTTTGCTCCAAGTTGCAGGCCATTTGTTGCCGCCACCGTGAATGCTTTGATTCATATCTTGAGTTATTGTTTTGTCAGTTATCTAGCGCATATCCACGTTCTGAATATCGCAGGTTTCCAACAAATTGCATGCATTTTATAACTTTAACTTATCATTTGCAGCACTGCGATGGCAATTCAATAGGAACACCAATTAGGAAACGCTTCTCGAATGGAGCTTTAGTAACTGAACCGATGGCAAGTTACAAACGACCCACCCACGTGGCCTACCGTGCTTTGCTGTGCCGGGATTATAGTCGTGAGCTTTTATTTTTATTACCTTTTGAAATACTTTTTCACATTAGAATTCAAACGACGTAGGTAGTTTCTGAATGATAGAAATGAGGCGTTTGATTAAAGACGGCTGTTGCGAAACAGCGTAGCTTGCCTACGTCTCCACTAAGTTGGAGTGGCATCACACTGAAACTTCCAATATTTTTTTTTGTAAAAGGATCATTTTAAAAAAGGCCGTAGAAACCAAGCCGTAGTTTGTTGCTTGTTTTTAGGCTTAGTCGCGTGTAGCTGGAACTTCCATCTTTAAAACGTTTCAAAGTGATTCTTGCGATACAACTGAATTAATATTTGATAGAAGCGTACGAACAGTTGAGCAGAGCCTGCACTCAACTAAACAGCAGGTGAGCGGGGGTGTGTCAGGCACAGAGGGTGCGATGGTGAAGGAGGTTCGAGGACGGAGGACGTGCTCTCGCAATATTGACAGCAGACCATGTCAACATGATCGCAATCACAGGTCCCACACTTGACCCGGTAACCTAAACTAGTGTATCTTTGTTCCTTTGTATTCACTTAAAATTTTTTCAGCGAAAACAAAATTGTATTCTTTTTAAAACAGTTCCCTTGCATAAGCCGCACTGAGCTCGGGTGCACCGCACTACAGCGCCATTGTATCATTGTTCTCTCTTTTGTTGCATTTTATTTTGTTATATAGCGAGCTTAACATAACTGAACTTGTCTCCAACCACCTTGAATGGAGTGCCCACGATCTAGCTCAGTTATTCTCATAAACTGCCATAACTTAGTGTTAGTGAGCTCCCCGAACATTAGGCTAACATTCCTGACTTGTCACCGAGCCACAGTACTTATCCTGTGTATGTTGTGTACGTACCACTATCATTAATTTTGTGCCACAACTAAGAATAGTACCAGTCGTCTGTACTTCTTCTTCTTCTTATCGTGTCACTGGTTCTTTCGAATCGAGCGTGGTGAAAGGATTTTAAGTGTGCCTCAGAGGTGTACACTCATGATTTTCTAAATTATTATTATACGTAAGTACTTTCTTCATAAATCAGAACTATTATCTTATACCTTTAAACGAAAAAATCTTGTATACAGGGTTATTCATTATTAACTGCAAATACTCAGGAATTAGGTTCAACAAATAGAATAAAAAATATTTATGAAATTATTTTTTTAAAATTTGATCAAAAATTTTTTCAAGTTTTTGTATCAAAATTTTATTTTTATTAATTTCTTTACGGCTATTGCTTATTGATTGCCACGGAGAACAGGACGATGACCCACCCAGGCGGTGACTGAACGCAGAGTGTCACTCACGGCGCGCGGGCGCGGATCAGAGGTCAAAATAGGTCAGGCACCAATGATTCCTTTATCGATTTTCTCGGGATTTTCATAACAAAACTTAAAAAAAATCATTTCATAAATATTTTTTATTTTATTTGTTGAACCTAATTCCTGAGTATTTGCAGCTAATAATGAATAACCCTGTATATGTATACTAGCAGTTGGTAACCGAGCTTCGCTCGGTATTTTTTATTGGTAATCTGTATTTTGTAGAAATTATATTTAAATACCAAAATACTGATGAAATCACGAAATTTGCGTAAGCAAAAGCGTGTTTGGTGCTCTGTGGATGAAATGCTGAAATATGAATAATATTTTTCGTTCTTATCGACATAATAATAAAAAAAAATGAACTGGTTAGCTAATAATAAAAAAAAAATGTATTATTATTCGCCAATAGATGTTAGGAAGAGTCATATTATCTTTATTGGCTTATTCTTACTTAACAACGCCATCTGCTGGATATGCTTGAAGTTAGTTGCTCACAATCGCCAATAGATGGCAGGAGCAGTCACATATTCAGTCTATGTTTAATTATTGGAAACAGGATTTAGAATCATTTTCTTAAAATGAATCCTAGCTAGATCGATTTATCGCACCCGAAACCCTCTATATACTTAATTTCATGAAAATCGTTGGTGCAGTTTCCGAGATCCTAAATATATATATATATATATACAAGATTTTCTCGTTTAAAGGTATAAGATATATATTTAGGATCTCGGAAACTGAGCCAACAATTTTCATGCAATTAAGTATACAGGGGTTTTCGGGGACGATAAAACGATCTAGCTAGGATTCATTTTTAGAAAATGTCCCCTTAATTGTAAAGTAAATAATCAACTTTATCATAAAATCATAACTCCTAGCGCCATCTGTTCATTAAGTCATGAGTTAGTGGGACAGAGAACGCCATCTATTGACAAAGAGTGGAGTTTATTATTATGTCGGTAAGATCGAAAAATATTAATATTTAATCAGTATGTAAGTAATTCGTATTTAAATATAATTCACAACAACAGTTTACCAAAAAAAAAAATACCGAGTGAAGCTCGGGCACCAACTGCTAGTGTACTCAAAGTTAAGTGAAGTATAACTTTGTTTAGAACTCTTTAGTTAACTTTGTTTGCAAATTATAATTCAAACTTTATCGTTTTAAATATTATATACGAGATACAGTTTTTTAAACTATGTAGTTCGGAGTGTGTTGGAAATCTGAAAGTGGTCTTCTAAATCTTTATGATTTAGAATTATAAAAAAAACTAAATTGTATTTATTCAGTAGATTCGTAAGGATCACTTTGAAACGTCTCAAAGCTAGGTGAGCCTTTGTACCAGTTAACAAAAAAATAACACTGTATTTAAATTGTATAGAAACCAAAGTTTACGAATAACGGTTCGCGAAAGTCGGCACTCAGCTCCGAAATCGTATTAAATGTCTATTAAATATCAAATCTTCATTATAAAACAGAGTAATAAGTAGGTACATCAAAATGTGTAATGCAGTATGCAGCCAGCAGCGTGGCGGTGGACGTAGTAGTGCGGTGGTAACATGTTGCATTACTCCGAGTTACAATAGTTGAACAGTCGAGTCGACGGCTAACTTTGGACATACAAGCCGCCAGACTCACAAATGAACGTGTCATTTCGGAATCTGGTAGGATTCGGAGTTCTTGGTGTTCTGACTTGTTTATGAGAGGCAATTATTATTGTCTTCTGCACGAGAGGATGATTTATGATCATCTATTTATTTTGGAGATGAGCTGGAGTTATTGGGCCCGTGATTTTTTTATGTGCTACTCTTAGAGAAGCTTTTGTTGAAATTGTTTTATACTTCATTACCTATTTTTACCTGAACAAGTCCGTAAATGATATTTTTATTTTTATTTTATTTTATAATAATTAAGTCTTCATTGTAAATAAAAATTATAAAAAAATACTTAATTGTAAATTATTGTTTAATCGATTACTTTAGCCAAAAATCTTTTTATTTTTATTTTGAGAATATGTTACTAGCGACATCTGTTCGTACTGCGCCAAAGCAGCAGGGGGGAGAGAAGCAAAACAAGTGAACCCACGGAGACGAAACTTTGTACGCGCGAGCTTGTTTTAGTACCGCCGCCACCCGATAGATGGCGCTACTCGTCTTTTCTAACAAGAGTATAACCTTGTACAACTTGATTAACATAATAGGTGGTTATTTTATTAATGCGTTATAAATAAAAAAGAAAAATAATTATATGTTATATTTTTAGAAATTGAAAGTAAAATGTAATGTAGAGCACACGTGGTAATGTGATAGGAGCAGGGTGCATGGGTAACCGACGCGACGCCTGCGGTCGGCATTTCCTAGGTCTTCAGTATACAAGTACAAACGATACCTACTATTGAACCCAATTTGAGTTGCCTTTAATCTATTTTATGCATTAATAATGTAGACTTCGATTCATTTTCAATTTATTTATTCCAGAACCACGTTGAAACTTAACTAAAACTTAAAACACTTAATCTAATAACTAGTTATTTACTAATTACACTAGCAAACATTTTAGATTTTATAAGTGAATGTATAATATTATTATGATAGTAGGTATAGTAACAATCTAAATATGAATGACAGATACATTAAGCAAAAGTGGTGGTATGTGTTTGATTCCAATTTTAAGGATAAGAATGGCTACTTAAGCGTTATACCGAAAAAGAAAAGCAGATCATCTGGTAAACCTACAAAATCAAACAAACAACTCGTATATTATATATTTTGCAAAACATCCCACAAAATCTCATTAGCGCGAGCCGGCCGCATTGTGCCTGTGACAGGAGTGCGCGCGACACGCGCCGCCCGTGTCGCTGTCGCTGTCGCTGTCGCAGTCGCGGTCGTGTCGTCGTGTCGCGCGACTCCGCTCCGACAAGTTAATTAAACATTCCGTGCAGCTGCAACAACCACTATACAATAGTACACATTCTCCTGAACATTGAACTAATTGAGATGGTATTAGATACAACAAAGATACTTTTCAATTAAATATTGAATCACTAAGAAGTAAAGGGATTTCAATTATAAATTTGACGCTTCAAATAGCATTTTGCTCACAGCTGTAATCAGCGGGTATGATAGACATCCCTTCAGATCATTTGGTACGGATCTACTCAAGATCCTTTGAAGATTACTGAGGCGGGTGGTAGTTAGAAGCATAATCTAAATATTTCATAGACCATTGCTATAAACAATACTAACAAAGAAACAATAATAATACTGGTGGTATAAATAATATTTAGTTGAATGTACCACTAGTGTATTCATTGGTGGATCTGTTATCAAAATAATTTCATTGGTTTGCTTTTTTTGAGGTGTTTCACAAATAAATACCATTTTATCTACTGTAATAAATTGATTGATTACTAGTTGTATAATCTAGTAATTGTACGTTACAAAGTGTCGTGGGGGGCTGCCATCTGTTGTTTCCTCCACACGAGGTACAGTCGGCGACATCAATGAATGACATCGGTAATCAGAGCCCCACGTCATTAGCTGCCCATTCACCGGTGGATAGGGATGGGGTTGTGCTACTAAAATTTAGAATTGAAACTCTATTAGGGTCGATTATCTAACAATGAAGTTTTTTATTTATTTTCAGTATAATTTACAGCTTGCTTATAACGTTTTGCTATTATAGCAAAACCAGTAACGGTTCAGTATTTTACAGAAGTGATGAAAAACAGTAAATTTCTGATAATAGGTAATGATATTGACTTGCCTCCCAGCTCAAATTGGTAGTAGGTCTGCCTTCTGCCCCGTAGGCTGTGGGTTTGATCCCCAACGAGAACAAATATTGTGTGGTGAACCCAGATGTTTGTTATTTGTCTGGGTGTTATATTGTATTCTAAGTATGTATTTACAAAAGAAATTATAAATGTATTATATTCAAGCATCTGGTTCCCATAGAATAACCTTAGATAGAGTAGTGAGGATTGTCCACAATATATAAAAAAAACGTAGTTTTCGTAAAATAATGGAGAAAATAAAAGAAATAATGGAGAGAATAAAATAAAAGAAAATAACAGCAGTCTTTCATTGGATCACAATAGAGGCATGATAATGTCTATCTTGGTAAAGGAATTTTACTAAAAATTATATGATTGTGGTCGATTGCAATCTCACCTGCTGTAGTTTACTAGTAAACTAAATATAGCTATAGCTATACTATGAATCCATTCACCTCCTTAGTGTACAATAAATGCACAATAGACCGTCAGAGGAGCGCACTCACCGCGGTAATTGTTATCGGTATCGAGTGTACAATGTACAATGTACAATAATGTACATTGTGTACCTTCGAGGAAAGTGACTGTGAGAGTGCACCGTGGGTAGCGGTTAAGTACTCACGCACAAGGGGCCATTTTGACGATATTTTGTTTGGTATGTGGTGGAATCACAAAAAATGGGGGAACGTAAATTGGACGATATATTTTTTTTACAATTCATTCTCAATGAAAAACAAATTTGGGACACGTATGCGAACTCAGTGTTATTTTAATTAGGGACCTGTACCATCTTTCCTTTGATGTCTTATGGAACTGAGATGTGGTCGCTAACTATTGGCCTCATGCACAAGCTCAAAGTCGTGCAACGAGCTATGTAGAGAGCAGAATCGTTCTTCTTTTAAATGTGTAGGGGAGGCCTTATGTCCAGCAATGGACTTCTTCAGGCTGATGATGATGATGACCATCTTTCCTTTGACATTTCTTATGGCCAGAGAGTGTGTAATAGTACATTGTTACCTTGTTGTTGAAAGTCACGTTTTTTGAGTCCCGAAACGGGTTTGGCGCCAGAGCTTATCGAGGTCGCCAATGGAGCTTGAGGGACTTAAAAGACTTTCACCCGAGGTAAACACTGTGCTTTTCATTACGAATACAAGGAAAGTAAAAATAAAAACATGAAAGAAAAATTAGTGAAAATGAAGATTGAATTGCCGCCTTCCCGGTTTTTTTTTCTTTTTCGCTGGCGGGCCTTCGGCTTCGGCTCGCCAGCATTATTCAGCCATTATTTTCATTTTCATAATTTAAAAAATGGTTAATTGTTTGCTCAAATCTATGTTGTTATTTAAATTTAAATTTTACATTGCGCTCTAATTAGACTTTTTAAACTTCTTACCGTTGTAATGGGTTTCCAACCTACTTGCTGAATAAAAAGTTGGAATTTGGTTCAACAACCTCCTTGCAGTTAGAAAGACTTTAGAAAGTTGGAACATGGTTGAATAAAATAGAACTTGTTTTTTTTTATAATTTGACAGCTGTCAGTAGAAAGCGATTCTCCCTAGGGCTGAAAGTATTACTTTCAATTAGGCCCCTCAGGCAACTTCAGACCTACTTTCAGAGTATGAGCAGTGAAAATGTTTATAATAATAGGCAATATTCATGTTGCAGTACCTGGGCTCGTTTCCGGTGGGCGGCGGCGAGGGCGAGGCTCCCTGGCGAGCCGACGTCTCCTCGCAACTGCAGCTCATGAAAGTAAGTCACTACAACTACCTTTTTTTTATACATCTAGCTTATGCATATGGCCCACCTGATGTTAAGTGGTAATTACCGCCTAATAAAGCATTGCCTCGTAGGTCACGCACGTCAGGAACGTGCCCTACGATGCACCGCCCTACGTCTATTAACTTGAGGCATACAGATGTTCAGCCTCACGTGCCAGTAATTTCACCGGCACCCACAACCTTCAAACTGAAACACAGCAATGCTGCTTCACGGCAGAAATTGGCATGGTGGTAGTACGCACCCGGACGAGCCACACACAAAGAGCTCTACTACTACTAAACCTACCTCATACAAAATATGAATTTCAACGGCATTTTTCTTATCGTGTCACTGGAGAATTAAGATTAATAATTAAAAAGTCAGCAGGGTCGTTGAGAATTATTTGTCCCAACAATCACACCACTTAATTCAGTGGGATCGTTGGCACAAAAGAGTCCCGACGACCCCACTGGTGGGGGTGGGCCAGTGGGGCTGTTGAGAACGAATTGTTCTTTCGAACCAAGTGTGGAGGAAGGATTTTAAGTGCACTTCAAAGTGGCTTCTTTCGAGCACCCAAAGAGGCTTCTTTCGTGCGCTGAAGTCTGTTTTTACACATTAAAGCAGCTGTGAAGGGTGAGTTGTTCTAAATCACTTTGCACGAAAAAGAGCCTCCTGACAGGGGCACAAGCTACAATCCGTTCACCCCCCGGTATACACAAACAAGATGACATT
Source organism: Thera obeliscata (assembly GCA_947578465.1). NCBI lineage: Eukaryota > Metazoa > Arthropoda > Insecta > Lepidoptera > Geometridae > Thera > Thera obeliscata. Next base: position 14,190,605 of record OX387929.1, on the reverse strand, counting down.
TATCGGTAATTTTCATACATTTTGGTATAATGACACTTGACTTATCCCCATAAACTCGTACTGTGCTCATTAGTACCAGAGAGGTACTCCACACAAAATATACAAGGAATTACCTTCTAAAGGAACATTATAAGTCCGCTCTTGCCTCACTGCAGGACTTTTGTTTGTTTTTGTATGCTTATGTATTTGCTTATTTCCCCTGCAGTGAGACAGACAGGGAAAAAAATATGATTAAATGTTTTCATACCGCATCATTCAAGGTCAAGTATTTGTGCTTCTTTTATAAGTATTTATTTACTAGTATTATGGTAGTAGGTGGTGAGAGTGGGTTGACATAGTGACAAAAACGGGGTGACCTCGATGCTTAGCCTCTGCCCTCTGCCTTGTGACTCTGGAATGTGCAACAGAAGAGGGTATTTTCAGTAGCGTATCTTAGAACTTAGTATAAGGCTAAGTTTTCAAGGCTCATACTTATTAAAATTATTTTTTTTATTTGAAGAGACCAGAAATTCTTTAATACACCTATTTTTATCTTCAATGAATCTGACTGTAATTGAACACCCAGTAATTTATGAAATAAATAATTGTCACCACAATTATTAAACCATAAAAATTAACTTTACATGAAATAATAATTTTAATTTTCTTTTTTGGTGTATGGTATACAAAAAATACAAAAGAATTAATAGTTTTTTTAGTTTAAACGTCTACCTTGGCTATATTTTTTTATGTTCTTAATCGTACTCATACCCATATATTATTGATTAAAATTATTTTGTTACAAGGTGAGGTCTTAAAGTTGAAAATGGTGAATACATAATACACGCGGGAAACAGTGGTACACTAAGTTACTGTCATGTAATATTGTCAGAAATAAAGATTTAGTATTTTGTGTTTTTGCACATAATAGGCCCTTACATTTGGGACATATCATTTGAAGTGTAAGCGGACTAAAGTTTAAAAAAAATATGTATTCCTCTCTTCTATGTCTGGTGCTAGCACCTAGCTCATCGCCTGCGCTAACTAGGTCGCGCACAAAGCGCGGGCACTCGCCGGATAACGAATGCTGCTATTGTAATAACGAGCTCAAAGATGGCGGTGCACATGATGACGTCACAACATCACACAATACGAGATCTTGACATGATTTTGTTTCTGGAGCCTAATTCTCGGACCGACCGAGATTTTCAATGTCCCTTAAATACACATTGGCATTGCACAACTACTTTTTCCGTATATCTTAGCTGTCGAGGCTTCTACGATGAGGTCGTCGATTAATTACTCAAGGAAATCATCCATTCTCTTTTCGAAAAGAAGCAATAAAATAAATTTGCAAAATGATCCGAGATGAGCCGAGAATTAGGCTCCTGTACCTTGAATTAAGTCACTTGCATTTGAATAGGTGGCCGCTATTAACATGGTATCTCATAAGCACTTGCACGTCAGGGTTTAAGCCCTAGCTTTAGAAGTATAAAACCATCGTTAGTGTAAGTGTTCAACTAAAATAACTATATATAATTTTCATTTAGGCACAACATTGTCCTGAAAGCTGTCATTATGGCTAGATTGTTTATAAAAGTACAAGTTCAATCCCTATTACAAGGGTTTCTTAAAAGATAATCAGTGTATATAAACAACTGTCATCTTTGACCACTATGTAAAATAGTGACAGGGCTGATTATTTTAAGCAGTGCCTGACACCTAAGTAACGCTTGTAAATAAAGCCAGTTGAGTTTTGGTAAATTACCTTACAAAGACACTAAATAAGAAATTTTAGCAATCCAGTCCGTGATGAGATTCAAACCCACCCTACCCTTTTGGCCAACGTCTACTATACTTGAGTTAAGTATTTCTGGTCAGACACAACATTACAGCTAACCCCTACAATATGAACAGAGACAAATACGAGGCGTGAAACAAATGGACCGGCGTTCATTTGTTTATCGTCACGCACACAGCTCGTTCTCACAAACTCATCACATTCACAAGCATTCCCTATTTTTTGTGTGTCCTTGAACATTGCCCTAACAGATTTTTATAAAATCTGAGGCCGAACTAAGACGACATTAATTTATTTGATGTAAAACGGTGAGAAGTAATTAATTGTTAGCAAACGTTAGTTTATACTTATTTACGCTGAATGTAATTTTTAAGCCTTGGCTCTGAAATAAGCTAAAGGTGCACTCTGAGATTTGAAAGAGACCCTACCATGCATAATCATGCATAAACCATGAGATCAAAAAAAGTACTAATAAAATTAGAATAAGCAAGGGACCGCCGTTTTCATCATAATTTAGACGTGTACTGCTAGTCACAGGTTTCACCGCCACACTATTACAGCCGTTATTGTCTGTCACCGCCTTTTTAGGAAACCAGTAGAACCTTGGGGTCCCATTGAAACATTTAGAGGAGTCAAACCTCAAATGACATGAAAGTTCCGTTGTTTGGATGGATGTGTGTAACGCGGGGTTATGTTGACCTTACTTAAAATAGTTTACTTGCTGTAAGACTTTAAAATACAATGAAACTAAATGTTTTACTAGTGTTTCACCTTACAGTGTCCATTATAAATTATTATATTGAACAGTTCATATTCATTCAAGTTGTTTGGTCGTAGCACAGTGCTACGCCGTAGCTACGGCATTATGGCGCGCGGGTACAACGCGCCACGTTTGTTACGTTGACCTTTAAACTTTCTTATTACTGAATAATGTGCCATATGGATAATATATTTCAGCTTCATTTTCCACTCTTGTTGTAGAATTATTTACTCATTAAAAGTTAATGGGAAAACTTTTTGATCCGTAAAAAGGTTCTCACATTCTATAGTCATGGGATTTTTTAGCAACATTAATTAATCATTCGCAGGATGTACAATTCCGGCTCAACGGCTAAAATATTACACTTTTCAACCCCTTGACGCATGAGAGGGGAGAGAGACTCAAAAATACACATTTGAAAAACTTCTTCGCCCCTAAAAGGGACCGTTCTTTGACGTAGAGTTGACATAAAAGTTATAAGCGCACTTGTTGTTCGAAAGCGCGTGAAATGACGCGCGGACAAAGCCGCAGCCCCCTCGGGACCGCACACACCCTTACACATTCGCATCACAAACTCATTTCGTACTAAAGAACCTTTTAATGACGACCACAAAGTGTGGCCCCATGCGTGTCTAAGTAGTTGAAGCCCAAAACCGCAGACAGTCGGCGACGGCGGAAGATAAGCGCACTCGAACTGAATTCATTGGTTAGTTTTAGTTTGCGATGGAAGGTTAGGACTAATGATGCAATTGAACGCTTTGATAAACTTACCCAGATGACCCAGCTTGCCGCCATGCAATGAAAGCACTAATGTTGTTCTTTGTATGAACCGAATAATGCAAAAGTTTCGATATTTCTCAAAATGTATCTGATCTACTAAGGATCTACTTACTGACTTTAAAATGATCGTTTGAATAAAAACTTAAGTGTTTTAGCTATAAAACGATGGAGAGGTTTTTATAAGTAAAAAATCTGTAGATGTTTACAACGGCCTCTATAAAACGACAGCGTATTAAACTAGTGCTGCGTACCCCTGAGAAGTCCTCGCTACCCCTCTATGAAAGCACAGTATTTGTATTTGAGCTAGACTCACCCCTTCCGTTAACGACGCTGCTTTCAACCCTAAGCGATATTTTATTAATTAAACTAAGTAAGTACCTTTGCATTATAAAACTGAACAATTAATCGTTACCACAGAAAGTCCCCTAGGTTTCTGTTACTATAGGCACCTTGCACTTTTAAATATACAGTGGTGGGGATATTAAGGGTGAAGTTTTAATTGGTGCTTCATATTTTAAGCATTCATTTTGTGCATGTATAATGTCAACTGTTTGATTGGTTTTTAGTTAATAGTAAATCATACGAGTAAGTTTATATAAATTAGCAAACAGATCATTTTAAAATTGTACAAAGAATATTGTAAAATAATGTTATATCGGCATCTGAGTGGCTGCACAATGAAGCAGCAAGGCTAGCTGAGATTAATCCGCCAGACAAACACGCAGACGGAATATAAGTAATATTACTGACGGGACCTTGCGCTCCTTGCCGAACAATGCGGCTTCAGAATGCGTTCAGGACGACTAACATTTCTACAAAACTGTACACTATTATGAGTTTTTAAATGGATGCAAAACTGAGAAGGCACTGACCGACACTGAGAGTTACAATCAACTACTGATTTTATATTAGTAGTTTGTGCTTAATACAAAAAATATCGGAGGAGATGGTAATTTCTTACGGCATAAAGATATGAGTAACAAAAGATTCAGTTAAGAGACTTATTTAAGCCAAGCAATATTATTAACATGCAAACAGGCACTTACCGACTGTAATCTGTCGAGTTATAAGATTCTTGCAAAGTGAAAATTCTAGGTTCAAAGGCTGTAAAATTGTTATTTCGTCGTCGTCTATATTTCTATCACCTTGGCACGGCACGACACTTGCCTTTTACGCGTCGTAAAGAACAGAAATAAAATTATCGACACATCGGCAAGTAGGCGTGTAGTCCCTTGGGGGCGCTCTGTTGCCGCGCCGGTGTGCGCTTAGCTTTATGTTGGAGGGCGAACATTCACACACAGGTTTAGTTTATTAACTCTAGATTTCTTGTAATCCACTCTGTAGGTACATACTAACTGAACTTTTTAGTAACTTAGTTCAAAAATCGACTGAAAAAAAGACTGAAATTTTATCCTCCATTAAACAAGCACAAGTAACACATCCAAGCATCTTAGATATTCATTCTCCTCATGCATTCTATTTTAATTAAGCATAAAGTTTTAACCTTCTTTTAGTCAAATATATTTTTATTTTGATATAATATTCATAGACTTTTCCATCTTATTCTTTTGACATTGATCCTAAAAAACGCGGGGAGTTGGTTGATGGGGAGAGCTTAGAATAATTCTTCCTGGAAATGTATAGAGGAAGCCTATGTCCAGCAGTCTCCTTCAGGCTGATGATTATGATGATCATCCTGAAAATATATTTGGGTAAGGTTGTGCCCTTCAGAGAAAATAATTTCTTCAGTCCAATCAGCTTGCGCCATCTAGAATTATGCAAACTTGTCTGAATGAAAGCAATGGGTTCCAATCAGTGTGTGGTAGTAACGCAGGGCACCCGCGCGCCGACCGCACGCCGACCGCACGGAGGCCGCGTGGAGGCCGCGTGGAGGCCGCACGGAGGCCGCGGGGGCACATTCCGCAGATTGGATACTCTCCTTACTCGGAAACTTCAAAGCACCGTCTTCGAATACCATTTATCTGTGGTAGAAAAATATCTGTTGTAGAAAATCTTAAAAATTTTTTGAAGTCAAATAGCGCTGTCATATTTGATCGCAACGGCAGAATGCCTAGATATGCGCAAGGGTTAAGACATGCTAATTTCCTAAAGTAGAAGAATAAGGTTCCTATAGTTATTCAGGTGTCTCCTATAGGATTTGGCGTGAATACGTACTTATGCCTTTTGATTTTTGAGTGAGACAAACACGGAACAGAACATTATTATCCTGACAGGCATGGGCAGTCAGAGGCAAGAGAAAAAGAGCTTGACAATACTTTTTTGAAGTTTACAGTTTTTATTTACGTGTGTTTATTTGTATTTGCGTTTCAGCTGATCGCCATCACCATCGCCTAGATGTGCGGTTAAAATTGGATACTAATAAAAATAAAAAACATTTTACGAAAAATAACTCTTTATAAACCGGCTGCTTGTGATCCAAAGCTTAATCTTAGCATCGCTATCAGAAAACTCAAATTCTAGACCGAGCTATTTCTCTTTGGAATCGTCGTCGATTCCGAGGTTAGTTCTCAAGATTGAATTGGTGCGGAGCCTATCGGAGATATTGGGAAACTGATACCATGGCAATACGGAACTCTATACTGCTCTTCACATTTTGGAAAGGTACCTACTAGGATAAAATCCAATATTTACATAATATTAAATAGATGTGATTGATTATTATGTTCAAAATAATGTTCAGTCTTCAGCCACAGTCACAACAAAAACTGTTTTATGCACGTCCATGTCCAAACATTGAGGTCATGTAATCACATAAACATAAATAAATAAATATTCTGGACAATTCACACAACACTACCCAGCCCCAAACTAAGCAGAGCTTGTAATATGAGAACCAGATAGCTGATATAATACTTGAATACATTTTTTTTTGTAAATACATACTTATAATACAATATAACACCCAGACAGAGAACAAACATTTTTGTTCACCACACAAATATTTGTTCTCGGTGGGGATCGAACCCACGACCTACGGCGCAGAATCATCAGCATCACGATCGAAGGCACCTTTGATGTTGGTCCATCTAATAAACCACACATCAACGATGCCAAACTCATTGTGAATTTAGCCAAGTGCCACCCCAACACTTTTTAATAGCCCTTCATACGAAGTGATAAAGTTGATGTTAGCACGGCAAGTGTTTGAAGTGTGGGATACATAAAACGATCTAATTTCATAGACCTTTATCCGTTGTAATAAAGTGTATTTTGGCATATAAAATATGAAGTGAGGGACGTATAGGCGATTACTCACAGGATATTAATGTCGTCATTTGTTTGATTTAATGATGTGTGCATTCGGCTTATAACCGAAGGGATGTAGGAGTGATCTGATATTCGATTAGTAATGATTGAAGTTCCACACGTCTGTCTTTCAACTTTGCATTGCTGTGATTTGATGAAGCCTACCTGAAAGTTACCTGCCTGAGTTGCGTTATTTAGTTATTTAATAGAAAATCAAATCCAAAATAAAATCACGTAGGTACTTAAATTTAAAAAAACATATTTTCCCTTGAGAACTATAAAAACAAACTATGAAACATAGTTAGTTAGATTACATCAAACATTAATTACCTGCTTCAGTTTCAAGAGGGTTGATTGTCCATACTAACTGTTACGAATCTGTGACTAATACAATAGCAACTGTTGAGTGAGCTGTGGCGCTGAGCTCGGAGTAAGGGCCTCGTATAAACCTAATCAAGTTTTCATGAGTCACGTGCCTCATATTTTTGTTAAACAGCATTATCTAGCAAGCGATTATAGAGAGAACATGCAATACAACGGCTATAGATTGAATGCGGATCGCAAATCATTAAAAATAATGTGTTTGATTCTAAAATTATTGTGTACAGCACGAATATAAGCTTGTTACTGGCCTAATGAGACTGATTGCATACACAATACATACGAATAAGTGCCTCTAAAACCAAGTAGGTTAGGTAGCAAGCATCCAAGTTTGAATTTTTTTAGCTCCCTATTTCAGACCGGATTGTGAGCAGCCGTACGTATTCGAGTTAGATAGTAAGTTCCTCGCAGTGTCCATTCACCGCGGTCGATAATGAAAGCCTACGATATTGGTTCCTTTCAGACAGATTGGCGCAGCGAGGCGGGCCCCTTTCAATAGCCTGCACTCAGCTGTCTGCTCTAGTGGGGCCCATTGTTTCACTCGTATTGACAGTGCTGCTCAGAGCTTTACTAATGTTACTGAGCAGTTTATTTGCTGCAAAACTGGACACTTCATAAAGGTTTATACATACGTGCATATTATTTTTATACTTGCGTCTTCATATTATGATGCTCTTAGAAATATAAGGCAAGCATAATGTCCAGCTGTCTGGTAGCGCTGTAAAAATCGTCAGACGATCACCTGCATTCAGTCCATTGGAAATAAAAACTGTGGACTTCTTCAAACTGATGATGATGATGATGAATAGGGTATTGCGTCATCAGAGAAGTCTACCGCACCTATAAAGTCATGAGATTATATTTTTATTTCACGAACAAACAATGAAACGAATGTGCATCAATTTAACTTTTGACTTCATTCGAAACTCCACTTCATTATCCAAAGCGATAAATTGCTTGCAATCTGGGCATAATGAGAACAATTAACAAAATACAATTAACGAAATGAGGCAGCCGCCCGTCGCCCGTGACAGACGACCCGCCATGCGCCACACAATGAGGCGGCAGCAAGGGACGTGCTGCAGACTAGCTGCTGCATGCTACTCCACCTGGACCACCAGCTATGGTACCTGTAGCAAAGTCAAGATCACTTTACTGCACTTTGAAGCTAGAGGTGAGTCTAGGTACTAGGTCGGTATATGCGACTAAGACTACGAGAACAAACAAGAACTTTTAGCATGACAATATCTGTGGTTGTGTTGTAGAGGCTTGTAAGATAATTTTAGAAGAAGAGGATTTTGAAAGAGAGATTTAAGAAGAAGGAGATTTATAAATTAACCTCTTTATAAATAAACTTCGCTAATGAATCCCATCGAATTAAAATAAAGTAATATGAATACAAAAGTGAGTAAAATACTCTTCATCATTTTCATGATAGGTAGTATATTCTCGACCAAAAGGTAGGCAGCTGGTAGTACCAGTAGTAACGCCTGTATAACATCCCGAAAAGTTACGATAAGAACGTATCTCACGGACAATTTCATGCTAAATTAAATAACTTACTCTTCTGCTATATGAGATTCACATACCGTGGGAATACCGACCGTAGTACTTTTTAATAAAGTTCAAATTACCGTGTAAAAGTTCCACCGTCTCATAGCCCAGCACGTTATATTCAAGGAAGTTCATTTCACGACGCAAGTTGAAAGTTTCAGACTCCGAAGGCTACGGAGGGCGGCTATGTACACGGGTTCTTATTAAATCTAGGATGTTACTACATGAAAATGGCGTTCTCTCGCTTCTACAATAAACTTCCGGAAAATGCAACTAAGCTTCCAATTCGGAAGTTTAAAGCCTATATTAAGAGTAATTTGATAAAGAAAGCGTACTATACTCTAGATAGCTATATGAATGATAAAACTGCGTGGCCCGATGTCCCGGTCACTCTACCCATAGGAAGCTAGCATGTCAATTTGCAATGTCTGTACCTACTATTTAATATCTTATTTTTATATCTGTGTAGATACTTTATTATAACTTTGAAGCGTAGCGTGTGCTGTCTTTGAAACTTTTGCTTTTGTATAATTACATTGCATACGTCTGACTAAGTGAAGTGGCACCACACTGGAACTTCACTGCTATTATTTTAGACTATTTTTGATTTGTAAAAGGATCATATAAAAAAACGGTAGGAACCGAGACGTAGTTTGTTGCCTGTTCTTCTACGCTTGGTCGCGTGGAACTGGCACCTAGACTCACCTAGCTTTAAGACGTTTCAAAGTGATTCTTGTATCGTATTGAATAAACGCTTATTGAATCTTGAATCTTGAATCTTGAATCAAAACGGAAAAATAAAAATATTTCAACAAAAGCAGACAAAACTTGCTGAGACAAAAAACGGTTTTTAATAAAGACTTTCTCACACATTTTTTTATGAGTGAACTTTTTCTGGCTTACAAAATTGAAAATTATGTAAAACCCGATGTGAATTTGCTGCGTGAGGTGAAGAAAATGTAAGGCGTGTACCAGTATAATGATATTCATTCTGACTCTAGATACGAGCTTTTCTCGATGGTAGGTAATCTCTATACATTTACTTACAACTGTTTCAGAAATACTTCAAACATTTGAATCCTGCTCAACGAGCATAATTTAAAACCTTTTTAACAAAAGTTTTCTTTAGAAGTTTCACAAGAATCAGTAAACTTGTCGAAAATGTTCCGCTCAAACTTGCCACCACTTACCGTAGACCCTCGACTCGCGCTAGAGACTCTTCACTTCTCCTTCAGAGACTGTGATTTACTGCAAGACGGAGATCTTGTGTAGTTGGTTCATTTATTTTATGAGTTGTGTACGTAGAAACAATGTAGCTTTTTGATGTTTCAAAGTTTCTATACCTAATTATTAATTGAAATTGATAAAATAATATTCTGGGGCTTTTATTACGAAACACAATATTTTACTTAAAAACTTAGGGACTCAAATAACTCTTGAAATACTTACACCGTTGTGTAAAACGTATACACAGTTATAAGAGCCTGTATAAAAAAATCGGAAAACGTTAAAGAATCTTAGAAATAAACACTTTTCACTAAAATACCCGTCTTAATTTCATACAGTAAATTGATTTTTTTGGAAAATGCCTGCCCAGAAGATTGAAAAGAGTCATGTTATACAAAAACTGTCTGATATCAGATCTCAGTCGGGTTTGCTATCAGCCCTTTCGGTCATTGGAGCCATGTCCTGCACCCCTCCGCCCCTCCGTCCCTCCGCCCCAAGCCTCCCTTTATCTATCGGAGGCAGGACGGTATTGATGGAGAATGCCTTTGTAAGGCAAGAAACTGCTAATGAACATTTTCGGATCGACCTTTATAATGTTACCTTCCTTCTGAGGTTATAGGAGGATGAGAAGTAAAGCTTTTACTTATCTAGAACTCAATATTTGATATCGTCTTTTCTTTCCCTTTCTTTTTCACCGTTCTCTCGAATGTAACTGTATTCTTGTCCCGGTAAATATGGATTTTATTTCATTCGTATACTGATATAAATACAAGCCATTCTTCAGAGCAGTTTTAGTGACGAACGAACGATCACACCTTGCACGGTAGTAGATTACCGCCTGTTATTCCTTATAAAGCGTTCGTCGTATAAGTTGATGGCGGCGCCCATAACATTTTTCATATAAAAATCAGAGCAGTGAGTATACCGTGTGTATCCATGCCTGTGTCTGTGCCTGTGCCTGTGCCTGTGCCGTCACAATCCCGAATGATGTTTGCGTCCGCTGAGCCAGGGAGCCGAGCGGCATTCAGCTGCAGAGGCGCAGGCTTACTCACTTTACATTTGTCTAGGTATTGACAGGCAACCTTTTAAAAGCTATTCAAAATAGTATTTTAAATCCTAGGAAAAGAGTGTTTTTTTAACCACACAATGTTTTTATTAATTATATTAGCTACCAGAAAAGTATCATCTTATTGTGCCCGAACTTATAAGACTTTTTTAAGTGTTATTTGGGATAGCCCTCAAAAAACACTGATCCTTTCGTCATCCGTTTGATCTTCCTTTGCTAAGCGGCAACTTACTATGAGTTAAACAGACTTTTCAAAACTTGAAGTGAAGACGTCGCTGCACCGCGCACAGTTTCTACTGGAGTGCTCCTCTCAGCAGAACTCGACGGAAACGTGGAAGAGCTTTGAGAAACTTCAAATAAATTCAAGTACTTTATGGACCTTGAAATTTATGTCCCTTAATTATTTTCAGGGAAAGAAGAGAAAGGAGTAGATGCTGATTTATAGGTGAATATTGTAATTAACTCGTTCGTTCATTTGTTAAATTCAATGTATAGTCAATATTGACTAAAGGGACTGAGCAATTAAACCATCGTTTGAAATAAAAATCATCAGTTTAAAAGCCTGCACGCATTTAAGCGATGGCGATGGTGATCAGTGAAACGCTATCGAATATCACTTTCATATTTGACAACGTTTCACTGATTGCCATCGTAGATCGCCTAGATGTGGTCATACCCTAAGGATATAAAAGTGTACCAACAATTTCAGCAATCAGTGATTTTACAAAGATTTGACCTTCAATAATAACAAGAAAATTCAATGGTGCCCACGGAAAATGAAAGTCATACTAATGATGAAAGAAGAACAATAATATTACAGCTGCATGAAGTAGCTGGACAAAGATTCAGCAGCTAATAAGGCATGACGATGGTGACTAGTTGAATGATAACCTGCAACTGCTATCACCAGCAGTGCATGTGTTAATGCATCTAATAAAACTCTGTTATAGTAATTATACCCCTCGTGTGCTTGCTCGAGCGAGGAGGATAACACGCTGTGTACATAGCGAGTTATTTGTACGCTAAGCTAGCTAGCTAATGAATGATGATTAGCCTGAATCTGTGATTATAATTGCTCAAATGAGCTACACATAATTAGAGTTAAAATAGGAAGTCGAGTTCCAAATCATGTTTATCCAGTTGTATCCCGGCATCACATTGAATCGTCTTAAAGCTAAATGAGTCTAGGTGCCAGTTCCACGCGACCAAGCCCAAAAAACTACGGTTTGACTCCTCTGGTATTTTGCAAGATTTTTTTTATAAAACCAAAATAATAGCAGTGAAGTTCCAGTGTGGTGCCACTCCAACTTAGTGAGACGTCGGCAATAAAAAAGCAAAAGTTTCAAGACAGACCTGGCTCTGGGGACTTGAAATTTGAATCACTGGTATTTCAAAGCAACCAAATAGATTCTCTGTTTCTATTGTTTCTCACTCCCCAAAGAACCGTTGGGTTTTCAAAGGCTGAGACCAATGTCATATCATTTAGATTAGACCAAAGCGTGTCCTACTTTCATCTATAAGTAATTTCTTTCATCCTGTCTACATTGAACATCAAAACCTACTTGCATTTAACTTAAGTTACAGGGTTTTTTAATTAGAAACCAGAACAAAATAAACCGGTGACCCCTAGCTTTTTACACAATAAAAACGTCACTGGAGTATTTTATTCGTGTTTTGGCACAGTTTAATGAGACCGCCATTGCCCGGAGCTTGCATAATGCATGAGCCGTCAAACAGTATCAGCTTCTAATGTTATTTATATGTAAACGAGGCGGAGACAAGCAAGCTGCTTCTACTCTGCATAACGACAAACGAAGGTCCGAATTGACAATTTGAGTTTCACTGCGCGACATTTCGACTACACCGCTCAGCATTCAAATTATCGTTGACATGCATACCACGCAGTGTAACTCAAAATTTAAATAAGATCATTCATTTATCGTTTTGTGGACTACATCCCCGACCCGCTTAGGGTCACTAGTATGATTTGCTATTTTAATTAAGCAGTTGGAATTGTTTCAATGGACCGTTTTATTACAATTGGTTTGACTCAAGGTTTATCAAACTGCCTAAGGATTTTTAATATCGTGCAACCTTATAAAGATAAACTAAGTAAATAGACCTTAGCATCTATTTTAGATTAGATAGAGATAACACTTCCATTTCAAGCATGTTTAATATAAAAATATGATGTCCTTCTTTGTCAATGTGTCGAGAAAATAGATATCGCTTTTAAAATGTACACAATACATAAGGTATATAAAATATAACAAACACTTGAATAAAAAAATAAATTAAGAACTATATTGACTGGAAGCTATCCTTCAGATAGCAAAAGCTAAACCTAAAATAAGTTTGAAATAACTCTAAAATAAGTTTGAAAAACTTCCACATTTCAAAGACACAAAAGTCCCGCACCCCCGACATTTAAGGGAACGATGATAAATGCTACTTGGGAGCATAGTTCACAGTTATGGCCGTGTACTGACCTTATTGATGGGCTATCGCGGCTGATTCGCGATCGCAACATATGGAATGGCCCATTTACTGGCAGTTTTTCTGCGGCCGACTAATGGCCGGCGGCAGCACGGAGGTACTGCCAAGCGCTGTTGTTTTGTAGGGATTCAATTGATTTTGTAAAATAAAATTTCACATAGTAGAATTCTACTTACCGGGGCCCATATTCCATTCCAAAATAACGCTTTATCATGGATCGCGGCTCAAGTCTAATGATAATGTACATATTTTATATATTATATTTAGTTGTACAATTAACACTTATCTTACTTTCGCACTGGGGCACACAGCCTTTACTAACCACTATGACCTTACTACTGATTTTACTAGATTATTTTTTACTGGTATATTTAAGACTTCTCTATACGCTGAAAGGCACACAACTATAACTAATTTAACTTAGTTTTCCCTGTACATTAATTTTCGATTTTTAAAAGCCTGCGATCATCGAGGCGTAGGCGAGGGTGATCAGTGAAAGGCTGTCAAATACCGCTGTCTGTCTGTCCACTGTGACAGCGTTTAACTGATCGCTATCGCAGATCGCTTAGATAGACGCAAGACTTAAGAAAAAAAAATATATTACAACCGCAATAAAAACGTCAGTATCAATAAATAAGCTTCTTAGCGCTAAACTACAAAATTAGATTTAAGATTAGAGTATAGAGTTAAAAATATATAGAGAGATTTTAAAGGCACAGAAGAAAGATTATCTATGCGCCATGGTATAGGCCTACACAATTTGTGTTGTGTTTATCCTCTCTAACAACATTTTATATTTTGACATCACAACCATCGCCACTTAAACCTATAACCGCCCTAGTTCTCGTATTCTAAGTTATGAGCCGTCTTATCCTCAGCGTATATACTATACAGCGTAGCTTTACAAACATACGTTGGAAAAGAGATAGGAACTTCTATTCTGTTCAAAAAATAAAGTTCTTCATGAGAGGAAAGTCATGAGTCTCACGGCATTCGTCATTGACGATTTTTCAGTGAAAAATGGCGTACGACAACACATCTATCTAAATATATAAAACTCTTACGTTACTGACTGACTGACTGACTGACAATCATCGCACAGCCTAAACGAATGGTCCTAGGAGTATAAAATTTGGAGAGTAGATTCCTGGTGTAGGGTAGGGGTGCACTAAGAAAGGAATTCCCGAAACTCAACCCCTAAAGGTGTGCAGCGGGGGTTAAAGTTTGTATGGAAAACGCATAACGCGAACGAAGTCGCGGGGGATTCCACTAGTACTTAATAAATAAATAAATATTATATACAATCCACACCACATTATCTAGCCACAAACTAAGCAGAGCTTGTACTATAGGAACCAGACAGCTGATATAATACTTATGTAGTTTTTTATATATATATACATAGGATACAATATAATATACACACAAATTATTATGTCATCCCTGACGAATCTTGAATGACGGATGCTGTGTAAATGCAGTAGGCTTTCTCAACAACAGTATTTATGTTGTTTCTTGCCTTTTGTCTTAGAATACCAGGGTAAAAGCTAAAACATCCGCCCTAAGTGAAGGCGGCGTAGGGCGGCGTAGGGCGGCGTGTGGGTAGCGATGTATGATATTGGAGGTTGAGGGTGGAATGGAATAAAGTCAGTCTATGCATGAAACTTGTCTTTCACTGTGTCCTCCTGCTGTTATGAATACTTTACATGGCGCAGCCGGTACCAAAACTCGGGAATTAGTTGGAAATAGTGCAAATATTACGAAGTTGATGTGGAACAGTGAGTGAAATAAACCGAAGTGCTAAAATTTCACCGCAAATATGGATTCAATGCTACAGCCACCACCGCCATTTTGCTTCGAAAAGGACTTGACAAACGTTACGTCTGGAAATTTATGCAGAGAATGGATAAAATGGAAGAAGTCGTTTATGATTTATTATAAAGCATGTCAATTGGAAAAAAAAGACCGGGAGGTACAGACAAGTATTTTGCTTCATGTCATCGGTGAGAAGTGCCGAGAGGTGTATGAGCAGTTTACAGAAGAAGTTACTACTACTGTCGAATCGTTGCTAAAGAAGTTTGATGACTTCTTCACTCCGAAAAAAAACTTAACTATAGAACGCCACAAGTTTTTTACGCGGAATCAACAGGAATATGAGACTGTCGACCAATACGCGTTCGATTTGAATAAGCTTGCGGCCTCATGTGAGTTTGATAAACTGAAGGACGATCTGATCAAGGACAGAATGATATGCGGCCTAAGAGAGGATACATTGAGGGAGAGATTATTAAGGGTTCCTGATTTGACACTCCAGAAAACATTAGATATATGTACAGTCGCTGAAATATCGCGGGCACAGGCGAGTACAGTAAAAACCGAACAAACCGAGGCTAGTACAATTCATGCAATAGAGGAACATGATGAACCAGTATGTGATGTGCACTGGGTTCGACGTGAAGACCGTGCACCGTGCCGATGTGGCACGCGCCGAGCTGGTGGGCAGCGCCAGCAGGCTTGGACGGGACAGCAGGCACTCGCGGCCGGGCCTAGCCGGCAGGCCGCGGCAGCGAGCGGCGCTAATCGAGTGAGTCAGGGAGCACGAGCGCCTGCGCCCACTCCTCGACAGAACGCAGCTAGCACGCGAGGAGCAACATTCCAAGAACAGTCACGCGGTAGAGGAAATCCGTGTAATTATTGTGGAAGGACCCATGAAAAGTTCCAGTGTCCGGCCTATGGACTAAGATGTGCAAAGTGCAACAAGTTAAATCATTTTGCAAGGGTCTGCCGTGTGTATACAGTTCAGGATAACTCCACAGATCAGGTATGTAGCATGAGCCATATTGCAAGCATCAGTGATGAGTGGTTGGTAGATTTACAAATCAATAATAACAACATTCGTTTCAAGTTGGACACTGGAGCTGACGTGAACGTTTTACCATTGAAGTTTTTGTCGCAAACGGGAGTTCAACAGAGCGATCTTTTACCAACAGGCACTAGATTAATTAGTTATTCAGGCGAGAATTTAAATGTCTTAGGCAAGTGTCAATTAAAAGTTAATTATAAAAATAAACCGTATATAACTAAATTTATCATTGTAGATGTCGATTCTCCACCAGTTTTAGGAAAAAAATCTTGTGCTGAAATTAACCTTGTCAGGCGTATTTTTTCTATACAAAATAATTCGAATAGCATTTTAGATGAATATCCGGAAGTATGTGAGGGAATGGGATGTTTGCCGGGGGAATACAGAATACAATTGACTAGTGATGCACAACCGGTAGTGCACGCACCGCGCAAGCTGCCGGTGGCGCTTCGTGATGATGTCAAGCGGAAGTTGGATGAAATGTTACAGTTAAAAGTTATTGAAAAGGTAGAAGGGCCCACAGACTGGGTTAATAGCATGACTGTAGTTAAAAAACCTAGTGGGGACATAAGAATTTGCTTGGATCCGCGAGATTTAAATAAATACATAAAACGTGAACATTTTAAATTACCTACTTTGGATGAAATAACCTGCAAGCTCTCGGGAGCCAAGTACTTTAGTACACTCGACTGTAAACAATCATTTTGGCAAACAAGATTACATAGCGATTCCACTGATTTATGTACATTTAATACGATATTTGGTAGATTCAAATTCTTAAGGATGCCTTTTGGAATTTCGTCGGCATCAGAAGTATTTCACAAGCGACTTTTTGAATGTTTTGATGATATACAGGGTGTAGAATTATTCGTAGATGATTTATTGGTTTACGCCCCGTCAAAGCTGGAACATGACAAACGATTACGTCAAGTTTTAGAGAGATGTAAGCAGATTAACGTCAAGTTAAATAGAGAAAAATGCAAAATAGGATTAACAGAAATAAGGTACTTAGGGCATATAATTACCCAAAATGGTATTCGACCTGATAATGCACACATATTACCGATATTAGATATGCCAAAACCAGAAAATGCCAAGGATTTAGAACGATTTTTAGGATTAGTTACATACGTGGGAAGTTTTATACCAAACTTATCGGATAAAACTCGAATTTTACGCGAGCTCTTAAAAAAAGATATTGCGTGGCACTGGGACGAAAATCATAACAATTGTTTAGAAGAACTTAAAAAATGCATGACTAATCCCCCAGTCTTGCAGTACTATAGCTTAGATAAACCGGTGACCTTGTCGGTAGATGCAAGTAAGCATGGTTTAGGGGCATGTTTACTGCAAAACGGATTGCCAGTATGTTTTGCTTCGAAGTCGTTGACAAAAACAGAACAAGCGTATGCACAGATTGAAAAAGAGTTGTATGCATGTGTTTTTGCTTGCGAGAAGTTTTATACATACATCTACGGTAGAAGTGATATAACAATTGAGACAGACCACAAACCTCTTGTTAGTATTATAAATAAGCCCTTAGCGGGAGCGCCGGCTAGATTACAAAGAATGTTGATAAGATTGCAGCCTTACACGTTTACGCTCGTATACAAGCCAGGTAGGTACCTATATATAGCGGACACTCTGTCCCGGGCGGTCGCCCCGAGCAGCGGCTCTGTAAGCGAGCCGCGCGACGACCTAGACGTGCGGGCGCAGGTATGTGCCATAGCTACTAGCAACTCCTTATCGGACACACATTTTATAGAACTGCAAAAACATACCTCGACAGATGAAGAAATGCGAGAATTAATCAGGATAATAAAAAATGGGTGGCCAGTAGACAAAAGTAATTTGGCAGACATAATAAAAGCGTATTGGGATTGTAGGGATGAATTAACTGTTGAGTATGACTTGGTGTGGAAAGGTGAAAGGATTGTCATACCTAAATGTATGCGTAGGGATATGCTAAAAAAAATACATATCGGTCATTTAGGTGCAGCGAAGACGAAGTTAAGGGCTAGAGAAATTATGTATTGGCCAAACATGAACTCGCAAATACAGGATATGTTATCGCACTGCCAAGCATGTCTTACGCATCGCAAAGAAAATAGTAAGCAGCCATTGATTCCACATGAGGTACCACACCGTGCGTGGTCTAAAGTAGGTGCTGATGTTTTTCATAGCGCCGGAAAATCTTATCTACTTGTAATTGACTATTTTAGTAAATTTGTAGAAGTGGAACAGTTAACTAACTTAACTTCTGAACATATTATAAGTAAATTAAAGAACATCTTCAGCAGGCAGGGTCTTCCAGACGTAGTCATGTCAGATAATGGTCCTGAATTTTCAAGTAGACTGTTTCAAGAATTTAGCCGTGAGTGGAAATTCCAACATAAAACGTCTTCCCCAAGGTACCCTCAGTCCAATGGTCAAGTCGAGCGGGCCATCCAGACTGTTAAGAACATGTATAAAAAAATACGTTATGATGGTTCTGACTTTAGACTTGCACTATTGGAGTTCCTCAACACGCCAATTAGTGAAACTTTGCCTTCTCCCGCCGAGTTACTAAATAGTAGAAAATACCGTAGTATAGTTCCGTGTCCCCCGAGGCTACTCGAACCTAACATTCACCGTCCCGCTGATGTGAGTAGGGAACTACAGCTACGACAATCGACACAAAAGAAATATTTTGATAAAGGTAGTAAGAATTTAAAACCGTTCGTAGTTGGTGACAAAATCAAAGTACGCATTAACGGGAAATGGATAAACGGTGTTATTATTGCACTGTCAGGGCTAAGGTCATACACACTTAGGCTATGTACATCTGGTGCAGTGATTAGACGAAATCGTAGACAGATCACCCTAGATAGTTCGTTGCGACAAGAACAGAGCCCCATGAATGAATCATATGATTTCGATGACGTCATTCAGTCCATGCCCGCCAGCTCCAGTGCGCCACACCACTCAGGTACCACGAACTCTTCCGCCTCCGCCGCTGCTGCTCCTTATTCTAATCTTTATGTTACTCGATTTGGCAGGACAGTGAGACCTCCTGATCGGTGGGGATTTTCCTGAACTATCTACAACGGAACAACGAACATATCAACTTATCCATTTAGTTAAAACAGTGAAACATTTCAAATTGCGTGTTGTGTAAAACAGGTTTCACGGTTAGGTGTAGCGCATATTACAATGCCCCAAGTGTGAATTGCATGTCAGTGTGTTTACCTATATTATAAATTTATGTAAACATTACTAGTAATAATAATGTAATAAATAGTAATAATAACAAATAAATAAAATAAAAAAAAAATATATGTAGGTATACTTAAATAAAAATAAATGTAAAAAAAAAAAAAAAGAATGTCCTAATATAATAATTGCTTGTAAGTTATGCTAATTATCATAATTATTATTATCAAGCTAAATAATTTCTAATATTCTTGTGACTGTTAAAATAAAATAAACTAAAAATATCTACTTTACAGGCTTGCCTAAAATCTGTGTTAAGTAGGTAAATTTTCTGTCTATCACCTATCTAATGTATAATAATAAATGCAAATGTACGTTTTTCTAATAAAAAAAAAAAAAAAAAAAAAAAATAGCATGTAGGTAAAAATGTATACTTAGTTTAAGTAATTATTATCTAACGGTATCTGTAAGTAAACTGTTCAATATTTAGATTACCTAATCTATGTACACTGAGTTTCAAGTTTTTTACCTATAATAATTTCAATGTAACTCAAAGTATCTCAATAACAAAAACAAAGAAAAGAATAGGTACGTAGGTATAATGTTTTATTTATTTTAAGAAGAGAGATGTGGGTAGCGATGTATGATATTGGAGGTTGAGGGTGGAATGGAATAAAGTCAGTCTATGCATGAAACTTGTCTTTCACTGTGTCCTCCTGCTGTTATGAATACTTTACACGGCGTAGGGCGGCCTGGCAGTCAGCGCTCGGTGCTCCGTAGAGACGCACGCTCGGCTTGCGTCGGGACCGCTCGGGTAACTTCGTACAACTGTTACGAATCATCTCAAGTTATACTCACCATTCAGAAGTTCAAGTTTAACTACTTCTAGTGGTAAGTTTATTTAGAGTTTTAAAAACATAAATTACCACGGTTGACATTTTCAAAGATATACCCAAAACGACAGAGAAGTGAATATAAGGGTAGTCAGAAACAAGATCAAGAGTAGCATGTACACTGATAAACATTGATAAACGTCACGTGCCACGCTTATATCTACGCTTGGGAAAACGCTTTTATATAAAGTAACTATTCACTGATAATATTTCAGAAAGTGCCGATAAAAACCAACTGGCTAAGCTGTTTTCTTTATGGAGAAAACTAAATAGAGCAACATTATTTTATTTTATTTTTTATTTTATTTAAGCCTCCTATAACAAAATATATTTAAACATATTTGTTGTAAGCTATATAATTAATATTTGCAATAACAATTGGTTCCTATAGATGCGAGTTAACAATGTAGCTGTTGCATTTTATTTGAATTTTAGGCATTATTATTATTATGATTATTTTTGTATTGTTCTTTGTATTCTTGTGTATTTGTTTATGTAGGTATATCGATCCAGTTATAGGTCATCCCATTGTCGGGCAAAGGCCTCCCCCCTTCTGGTCCAAGTTCGTTTGTCGCTAGTGAGTCTGGTCCACAGTACGCCCAGTCCTTGGAAGTGCTCCAACTCGGTACGCCAGCGCGCCTTGGGGCGGCCGCGCGCTCTGCAAGAGTATCTAGGGCACCACTCCGTGCTCTCCTTAGTCCATCTGTCATCTTTATTTCGCACTATGTGTCCAGCCCAATTCCACTTCAGCTTTTTTGCTTGTCTTAAAGCGTCTCTTGTTTTGGTTCTGTTTCTTATTTCCACGTTTGGTATTTTGTCGATTAATTTTATGCGCAGGATGCTGCGCTCAATTTTCCTTTGTGTGACTTTCAGTTTTTTGGATTCTGTTTTGGTTAGTGCCCAGGTCTGCGCTCCGTATGTAAGAATTGGTATAAGGCATGTATTAAATATGCTTGCTTTGATTTTATTTGATATTTTCTTGTTTTTAAAAATATATTTTAATTGCCAATAACGCTTCCATGTATTAGCGATTCGTTTGTCTACCTCTATGTTTTCTTTGGCCTGGAATGTGATGTTTTTCCCCAGGTATGTGAAGTTTTCTACTGTTTCCAGAGTCTCCTCTTCTAGCATGATATTAAGCGTAGTATTGGTGTTTGACATAACTTTAGTTTTTTTCTTGTTCATATAGAGACCAGCCTGGTTACAAACAGTATTCAATTCAAGCAGCATACTTTGCAGATTCTCTTCAAATAGAGCATGTAACTAATCCACCCGCACGCATAAGGAAATCCACGAGGAAATGGCCAGATGATCGTCTACACCCTCGTTGTGAGATAAGTAACCCTGGAACTTTTAGAGTCAGAGAATGTTAAGGAACACAAACTAAGATATATTTTTTTTTTTTTGTTTGAGAAGAGAAGAGCAGGCTCCAACCTCGCCCACTCCTGTGAGTGCCATCCACAGTATGCACCCCCCGGGGATTAGGTAAGGGAAGGACAGATGAGTTATGTTTTATATGTATCAAAACAAATAACCACTCAGTCCCGTGTGATTGATATTCTCCCCTTTACCCCTTCCCCGTTTACTTCTTACTTCTTTATTTTTTTTAAAAGTTATTCATCATAAGTTTGACCATACAAGGTTCTTTCATTGTTTGTAATTATCGGCTATGCCGTATTTAGTAATCGTGTTGATCACCATAAGTTGACCACATAAGGTTCTTTGTAATATTGGATTTTCCCAACTATATGATTCCATCAAGCGATCAATGGTCAAGACCCCGATCCATCCATAATACTAGACAGCGCCAGAAGGTACACCCAGGGGTCCCACGAATGTAATCCCAGCACATTCGTGATTATCCAGGAGTGCTGGATGCCCAGCTACAGATTAGACTGAAGCCCCATATGTTTCACCTTTAGAAACCAGATTGTCAAGTAGAATTTATTGTATATCAGTATTTACAACATTATTCATGTTATGAATAAATACTAACTTTGATTGTAATAGTTATTACTTTATTATCACACCAATCACATCGAAGCTGAATAGTTTTAGTTAATTTCAATTCAATTACTTTAATCCTTTATAAGGATATAGGAACGAGTGGGAGGGATAATAAATGATTGATAGGAGGAACACTAGTTGAAGTCCGGACTCCAACATCTAACCAAACTTACTGGTTTGACAATAGTCTACTGTACCTATGTTTTGGTTGGTTATAGTGTCGAAGGTTGAATTAATAAGCGATGAACTGTCGGCCTAACAGAACATACACTCATTAACTCTATGTAAAGTGTGGGGAATATTTATCAGCTGCATGTATAGTATTTGTGCGTGCAATGAGCTGTAATCACTAATATCAAACTCAATAGAATAATTCCGCTCGTCAAGGTTTGTGAGGTCTTGACGCCACAACAATTCCACACAGTCTCATACTAGTTATGATAACACCCATAGTGTGTAAAATGTAGTAGACCATTGCAACCCAGCAATTAATAACCTTGAATGGTTAATTATTATTAGTCTAACCTAGAGGAATTTTACCTGGTCAAAACCTTTACCTGATACCTTTACCTCCGTTTACCTTTTACCACAGTTTATTGAATACAATTGAATTTAGACAATCCCACCATTGTCTCTAATTATGTAATTAGCGAGATGGGACTGCCTGTACCTCGCACAGCAAGTAAATCTAGTAACTTAAAATTTTTATTATAACTACTTATTCATTTAGGTAAGAACTTAATAACTACGTCATATTTTGATAAGGTTATTTCATATTTCCACCTACTGGCTTAATGACTATAATGCAGATTCTGTAAGAAATAATTAACGCCTTAAGACTCGATAGGCTTAAATAATAAATTTCAAAGATTCAAGTTGGAAGAAACAGTTGCAAGTTCAATGTGAACCTATTGATGAAAGAGTATCATGGTAATAGAATGTTTATAAAAGTAAATTATTAACATCTGTAAATTCAAAGCTGAAAATAAACACGTGGTGATCTAGTCGTGTCGTAAACAATGGAAGTATTAGTTTCTTAAAGCTGTACATAAAGGGTAAAATAGTAATGGCTAGTAAATTCAAAGCTGAAACAAATGCAGAAAATTAAAGAATATATAAATTACAATTCCCAAATGGCTTGAAGATAAAATGCTGAATGATAGCATAACAAAATAACGGCTGAAAAGCACTCGGTATTTGATATTAGGTACGTCAGAGATTCTATAAGTGAATTATGTAATAATTTACTTTAAACAAGTAAATTAAAAACACCCGAAAGTTCAAGGCTGAAAATATACACATAGTAATTTAGTTGTATCGTAAACAATGGAAGTATTAGATTTCTTTTAAGCTGTACATAAAGGGTAAGATGGAAAAGGCAAGTAAATTCAGAAGCTGAAACAAATGCTGAAAATTATAGAATATATAAATTACAATTTCAAATGACTCGTAGATAACATATTAAATAATGAACACAACAAAATAAAAGCTGGAAAGGCACACAGTATTTGATACTAGTTCTTCAGAAGTACAATAAGTGATTCATGTATTAATTTACTCAAAACTGTGAAAACTTATCACTCATTATAACAACTGGTATTGCCAAATTGGATCATCACACACAGTTAAACTTAAGGATTCTCGATATTAATCTGTTCTTTGCGAATATTTGAATAAGATAAGTTAGGTTTTACCTAAGTTATTATTATGTCAAGGAAATTCGATTCTAAAGAAAACAACAAACCGGTTTTCTATTACTGCATGATCTGATCCAAAATGGCCTATTATAAAATAATAAAACCAACCTCAAGCAGTCTTCTTTTACCTTAGAACCACCATGTAAAACTGAAATAAAATTAGCCTACATAAAGTGCTAGTTATCATTAATTGTCCATTTATAAATTCAGAAATCACTCGAAGATTTCACATAATATACAGAAGTTGATAGAAGACTTTGCTTCGCTAACCAGTCATCATCATCATCATCATTTCAGCCCAGTATCATCCACTGCTAGATATACACCTCCTTCACCTCTTGTTCCTCCTCTGTCCTCTGTCGCTCGCCAGTAAGTACAACTTAAGTTAACCACATAATAATGCAGAGCCAATTGAAGGCCCTCTTTTGCTAGCTTGTATGTACATTTCAGATAACTCTCGTAAAACATAGAAGTCGATCGAAAACTTCATTTCAGTAGACTGTATGTACAATTTAGTTTAGTATCTGGAAGAAATTGTATAATTAATCGGAGTACATGGTGGTTCATAAGGTCTCCTCCGGCACCTCAGAAGTCCCTGGATCTATAAGGAACTTGATTAGTACTCTACGGATTTTATTACGAGGTTTGAATTTTTAAGACCTAACATCTATTTCTAGACAGGTCATATCAACTTTGGAAGGATTTTAATCGCGAGAAACGGAGAAGCAATTTCTCACTTGCCCATCACTGACACTGCATATTTTTATAACTAAGATAGAATTTCCTTAATACTACACGTAGAGGCTGGAATAAATATATTAGACTAACTAATATGCAGCTTTCCGGTGCACGATAATGAGAAATCACAAGGTTGATTGATGTTTTGTCGCTCCGTTTCTATAGATACACTATCTCAGAGAGTTCCCAATCCACTTTTGGGCTTTGAGGCCCTCCGAGACAATGTTTCGAACAAGTGATTTTAATAAGTTACCAATTAATATGTCCGCGACTGTGCTCATTTTCCAAGAATAGTATTTACCAAGTTAAAAGAGCCTCCAACACACGAGGCGTCCAACGAAATTGCTACACCTCCTTTGCAATGAGATTGTCCTACCGACAGCCAAGACAGCCCAGAAGTATATTCTAGACTACGGAGTCCGTTCGGCAGTACTATATCATTGTTGGCTCACAACAAATTGCATTATAAAGAATGCAAATAGCAAATAGTTTACTAATATGTAGCACAGTATCAAAAGTCCCTACTCCCTACTTAAACTAGCTGAAAAGTTTGTTGCTTCACTCAATTTAAAACTCTTTGTTATTTAAAATATTTACGGAAATAGATTTCCAGCCTTGGTTCCATTCGTGCTATCACTTAAAACTAGGACGGGAGACTTCTACTGTTAGTCTCAAAACTAACGAATTGAACCAGTGCTTTTACAAATGTGTTATGTAAATAGTGTATATTAATATATAAATAAATAATCATCTAAATAAAAATAAGATGGATGTTCTTTCTCCAGGTTCGATTACTGCTTGGTGTGTAATTTGTTGTTCTATATTTCTTAAATCTAATGAATACTTAAAATCTAAATTATAATCTAAAGCTGTATCTAACTTCGATTTCGTGAATTATTATTTTCCCTTACGGATAATAATTCAGTACTGGATTACATGTAAAGCATTTCCCTAAGATCCGTTAATTTAACTGACGATTCAGTCTCTGTCAATGGATCAATTCCCGGATGATGTTGTACTATTTACTGAGTGAGGCAACAAAAAACACAGAAAACACAAAAACAAAAATGAAAATCAGAGAGACTCGAATAATGAAATATTCACATTTATTTTAAAAATATGTAATTATTTATCTATGTGAACATTACAATAATCGGAAATAGCTAAATGTCAGCTGGAAGAGTCTCGATCCCCTGCATGGAACAATCTAGGCAATCAAGATTCCCTAGATAAAGCACACATTACAAAGTGATTATAAATTAGAAACTTACAGACTCAGCCGAAGAAAACTTCACTATTCACTAATCAAAACTCTAAAATATAAATGAACCACTTATTTATTTATTATTTATCTGTTTATTAATATTTTTATTTATTTATTTGTTATTCTGAAATATAATTTAATAACCTAGGTAACTATTCAAATTTAAGAAAAGACTAATTTTTAACCGGACAATCACAATTAAGCTAATGAGCTATTTTAAACCACTGCCGTGACGTCTCAACGATAATAAAAGATGCTATCCGATTCCTAACTCGAAACACTAATTTTTAACACTTCTGCGATAACTGCTAAAAACCCAAGCTATCATCCCCCTATCTATTAAAAATTAACGCTCTCGTTCGCACAACTAGCTCCATTCGAGAGCCCCGATCCGACCTACTTGACCCGCGTCCAAAGCTAACTAAACATTATTCTTAACCTTATCACTACGCGCGCACGACCATTCAGTTCCGTGATTCCGAGCCGACTATCCCTTCCCCCTTGCTCCTGCGCCGCTTGCGTCGATACGCTCGAGAGTCCACCTTTTTCTACCTGCTCGAGTTGGCCGTGTGCATTCTTCGCCGCATCTCTCTCCAACTCTCCATGAGCCATACTGTGCGTCTCCCTCATCAAACCCGTCTTGTTGTACCGAGGGCGGGGCTCACACACACAGCACACTTGTGAGTCAACGATTTCCAATATTGAATCTTATTCACATTATAGGTAGGTACATTCACCCCCAAAAATTTTAAAAGGTTCATCCGGTTAAAATTTTTCATCAGAATGAAACGTACTGTTATAATATATTATTCATTTATTTATTTTTAAGTGTAAGCTTTCTATAACGAAACGCAAGGATCGAGCATTTTCTTTTTCGTCATTGAGAGCTATATGAAGTGAAGAAAGAAAATAACCAAATATTAGTCGCAATAATTTTTATTATTACTTGTCTATGATGTGTCTTGTCTATGCTATACGCATTTAAGCTAGTTTACTACTTACTAATACGAGATGTGCATAGTGCTTTTATTACCTGGAGTCAACCTTCCTAAAGACAATGCAATTTTAACAATAACAAAACAAAGCGGCTGTTTACGACTGCTGCAGGTGTCCTTTTGTTTCTTGAAATTTCGGCCCTTGAGATATTTATTCAGCGACTTTTATAAAATAGTAATAACAAACATTAGTGCTGAGAAAATATATTTAGTCTAGATCAGTACTTAGGCCCTAAGATAAGTCAATTAAATTAACCTAACTTCTTCTGGCCACAGTCAGAACACGAAAGGAAAAACATAGAAGTTATTTCAGTAAAATTTTCATCAGACCACCAGATGATCTGGGCTACTTATGAATTTAACCTTAATACTAAAAGAAAGAGAACAAAATTTGGACAAAGAACAGCAATTTTGCGCCAGTGGAAGTAGAATATCTTCACAATAATGAAACAACAATTCCCTAATATCACATCAGGAGATGTTAACTTATGCTAGGTACCTAGATACAGTTTCAGCCATCAAAAGTTACCTGCAAAACAAAATAAAAAGTTAATATTGTAACTGAAGAAGTAAAAGCAATGATAGAAGAACGAGAAAGCCTGAAAAAACATATCCAAGAACTTAACAAAAACGGAGACTAAAAACACTGCAAAAAAACAACATGATATCAAACAAGAAAACTAAGTTACAAGCACTGGAAATTGGACTAGACAAAAGAAGCTCTACTAAACAAACAAGGAGAATTTAACAGTTTCAAATTATGTTTATGACTGATAATACAATAGGTACCCTACCCAGTATGCTTGATCGAAGACCATCACTTCTGAGAAACAATGCGTCATACTGCACGTGTCCAAGGCAATTAAGGATAACAAAAGCTAGGCCGACCTCGAATGTTTCGGAGCTTCAAAGTCTTTTGTTACCTGTTAACATAACTTAACAATGATACCGATAATAAATATTTACTCTCTAAAAATATGAACACATTTCTTCGTAATAGCGAATGGCGTATCGCTATAACGCAAACCAAGTTGGGCTCACTTCAACTTTACAGTTAGTTTATTGTTATAAAGGATAACATTATAAAGAGTTTACACGGCACTAACATCTCCGAGCATATTAACACCAGAACAGACGATTCCACCGTTCCTTCCAATAGAATTTAAACGCGACATACTGCAAATGAAAAAAAGACAACTCTCCAGGTGAAGACGGTGTAACTAAAGATGCTGTTATCGCAATGATAGAAACCTTATCACCACATCTAACTGTCTTATTCAATAAAACCCTACAAGAAGAGATAATCCCTGATGACTGGGGAAACCCGCTTATTACCCTACTCTATAAAAAGAAGACCCTAAATTTATAGATAATAATTACAGACCTATGAGCCTACTACCAATACTGTATAAACCTTTTTCGTCTATTCTTCTATTCAGAATAACGAAAACCTTAGACAAACAGCAGGCGCGGGAACAGGCCGGATTCTGAAATGGAAATTCTTCCACTGTCCATATAATTACATTAACACAGCTCATAGGAAAATGCAACGAATATAATAAGGAAATATGCCTAGCATTTGTAGACTACACCAAAGCATTTGACTCCTTTTCACATAATCACCCTGGGGAGAACTTGAAAGAGCAGGGAATTGAAGAAAAATATATCAATATACTCTAAAGAATATATTCACAATCTTATGCTAAAATAAAATTGGAAACGATTGGAAAACCATTTGCAATAAACAGAGAAGTAAGACAAGGAGACCCAATATAGCCAAAACTGTTTGCAACAATACTATAGTCAATGTTCAGAAAACTGGAATGGTCAAACTACGGTATCAATATAAATGGGGAGTATCTAACACACCTTTGCTCTGCAGACGATATCGTCATTCTTGCGGAAAAACATGAACACCTACACTACATGTTGGAGACTCTAAGCACGGAAAGCTGTAAAATAGGCTTAGGTTAAAATAGGTTGAATATAAACCTAAGCAAGACTAAAGCGATGACAAACAGTATCCCTAGAACTATACAACTAGAAACCGGTAACGTTGAATATGTAAGCGAATATGTATACCTAGGCCAATGCATATCATTCCGGGAAACTACGCTAAAAGAGGTAAATAATCGAATCGCCATCTCATAGACAAAGTATTGGTCACACAAAAACATATTCAAGAGCAAACCCACGATTCACTTAAAGAATAAGCTTATAGACAAAACCATACTTTCTACATAACTCTACGGATGTCAAAGCTGGCCTCTTACGAAAGACATCATCGCCAAAATTAACACTTTCCAGAGAGCAACAAAACGATCAATGCTCGGACTGAGACTTAGTGATAAAATCAGATGCGACAAAATTCGAAGCATCACTAAAGTAACGAACGCAGTGAGTATGCTCTGCAAACTGAAGTCAAGGTGGGTCACGTATCTAGAATAGAAGATGGGCGATGGAGCGAACGTATCCTACACTGGTACCTAAGAAACATGACACGCTCACGTGGACGACCGAGGAGAAGATGGACCGACGATATTGTAGAGGTGGCTGGAAGGGCATGGACTCGACTAGCGCAAGATCGCCGACAGTGGAATCGCTTGAAGGAGGCCTACACCCTATTCTGGCCAAATAAAACTAATATCATTTAAACCTAATACTAATAATATTATCACAAAATACTACAATGCATAATAATATACCTACTTAATCATAATAATATAATCCTAATAATTTACTATATAAATTGAAATTGAATAGATTAAGTAAATTAATGCAAACTATTTTGGAAATAAAAGCTTTATTTATTTATTTATTTAACTTCTACGTTACGAAACGTCCTACATTCTATCAAACGAAACTAAAATAATTTATACCGTATCTACGTTTTCGTGCCTAAGAACTAATTTTATTCTTACTAACACCCCCATGGACTTTGGGTCCTAGGTAATTCAAATTTAAGCACACCCCCACAGACTTAAGGTCTTAGATTATTTAAATTTAAGCACCCCCACAGACTTAAGGTCTTAGGTAACTCAAATTTAAACAACCGCATAGGCTAAAATAATATCCTAGGTATTTTAAGGTTATTTGGACGCTTATAATCACGTTTGTGTCTTTTCCAAAAACAGCCTCTGGAACTCTTTCCATTTCACGAACATCAATTGTAGGCTATAAAGCCCACTTTAAGTTAAAGAATACTCCAATTATCCTGGTCCGAGGCATCAATTGTAACTAATCCACCCGCACGCATAAGGAAATCCACGAGGAAATGGCCAGATGATCGTCTACACCCTCGTTGTGAGATAAGTAACCCTGGAACTTTTAGAGTCAGAGAATGTTAAGGAACACAAACTAAGATATATTTTTTTTTTTTTGTTTGAGAAGAGAAGAGCAGGCTCCAACCTCGCCCACTCCTGTGAGTGCCATCCACAGTATGCACCCCCCGGGGATTAGGTAAGGGAAGGACAGATGAGTTATGTTTTATATGTATCAAAACAAATAACCACTCAGTCCCGTGTGATTGATATTCTCCCCTTTACCCCTTCCCCGTTTACTTCTTACTTCTTTATTTTTTTTAAAAGTTATTCATCATAAGTTTGACCATACAAGGTTCTTTCATTGTTTGTAATTATCGGCTATGCCGTATTTAGTAATCGTGTTGATCACCATAAGTTGACCACATAAGGTTCTTTGTAATATTGGATTTTCCCAACTATATGATTCCATCAAGCGATCAATGGTCAAGACCCCGATCCATCCATAATACTAGACAGCGCCAGAAGGTACACCCAGGGGTCCCACGAATGTAATCCCAGCACATTCGTGATTATCCAGGAGTGCTGGATGCCCAGCTACAGATTAGACTGAAGCCCCATATGTTTCACCTTTAGAAACCAGATTGTCAAGTAGAATTTATTGTATATCAGTATTTACAACATTATTCATGTTATGAATAAATACTAACTTTGATTGTAATAGTTATTACTTTATTATCACACCAATCACATCGAAGCTGAATAGTTTTAGTTAATTTCAATTCAATTACTTTAATCCTTTATAAGGATATAGGAACGAGTGGGAGGGATAATAAATGATTGATAGGAGGAACACTAGTTGAAGTCCGGACTCCAACATCTAACCAAACTTACTGGTTTGACAATAGTCTACTGTACCTATGTTTTGGTTGGTTATAGTGTCGAAGGTTGAATTAATAAGCGATGAACTGTCGGCCTAACAGAACATACACTCATTAACTCTATGTAAAGTGTGGGGAATATTTATCAGCTGCATGTATAGTATTTGTGCGTGCAATGAGCTGTAATCACTAATATCAAACTCAATAGAATAATTCCGCTCGTCAAGGTTTGTGAGGTCTTGACGCCACAACAATTCCACACAGTCTCATACTAGTTATGATAACACCCATAGTGTGTAAAATGTAGTAGACCATTGCAACCCAGCAATTAATAACCTTGAATGGTTAATTATTATTAGTCTAACCTAGAGGAATTTTACCTGGTCAAAACCTTTACCTGATACCTTTACCTCCGTTTACCTTTTACCACAGTTTATTGAATACAATTGAATTTAGACAATCCCACCATTGTCTCTAATTATGTAATTAGCGAGATGGGACTGCCTGTACCTCGCACAGCAAGTAAATCTAGTAACTTAAAATTTTTATTATAACTACTTATTCATTTAGGTAAGAACTTAATAACTACGTCATATTTTGATAAGGTTATTTCATATTTCCACCTACTGGCTTAATGACTATAATGCAGATTCTGTAAGAAATAATTAACGCCTTAAGACTCGATAGGCTTAAATAATAAATTTCAAAGATTCAAGTTGGAAGAAACAGTTGCAAGTTCAATGTGAACCTATTGATGAAAGAGTATCATGGTAATAGAATGTTTATAAAAGTAAATTATTAACATCTGTAAATTCAAAGCTGAAAATAAACACGTGGTGATCTAGTCGTGTCGTAAACAATGGAAGTATTAGTTTCTTAAAGCTGTACATAAAGGGTAAAATAGTAATGGCTAGTAAATTCAAAGCTGAAACAAATGCAGAAAATTAAAGAATATATAAATTACAATTCCCAAATGGCTTGAAGATAAAATGCTGAATGATAGCATAACAAAATAACGGCTGAAAAGCACTCGGTATTTGATATTAGGTACGTCAGAGATTCTATAAGTGAATTATGTAATAATTTACTTTAAACAAGTAAATTAAAAACACCCGAAAGTTCAAGGCTGAAAATATACACATAGTAATTTAGTTGTATCGTAAACAATGGAAGTATTAGATTTCTTTTAAGCTGTACATAAAGGGTAAGATGGAAAAGGCAAGTAAATTCAGAAGCTGAAACAAATGCTGAAAATTATAGAATATATAAATTACAATTTCAAATGACTCGTAGATAACATATTAAATAATGAACACAACAAAATAAAAGCTGGAAAGGCACACAGTATTTGATACTAGTTCTTCAGAAGTACAATAAGTGATTCATGTATTAATTTACTCAAAACTGTGAAAACTTATCACTCATTATAACAACTGGTATTGCCAAATTGGATCATCACACACAGTTAAACTTAAGGATTCTCGATATTAATCTGTTCTTTGCGAATATTTGAATAAGATAAGTTAGGTTTTACCTAAGTTATTATTATGTCAAGGAAATTCAATTCTAAAGAAAACAACAAACCGGTTTTCTATTACTGCATGATCTGATCCAAAATGGCCTATTATAAAATAATAAAACCAACCTCAAGCAGTCTTCTTTTACCTTAGAACCACCATGTAAAACTGAAATAAAATTAGCCTACATAAAGTGCTAGTTATCATTAATTGTCCATTTATAAATTCAGAAATCACTCGAAGATTTCACATAATATACAGAAGTTGATAGAAGACTTTGCTTCGCTAACCAGTCATCATCATCATCATCATTTCAGCCCAGTATCATCCACTGCTAGATATACACCTCCTTCACCTCTTGTTCCTCCTCTGTCCTCTGTCGCTCGCCAGTAAGTACAACTTAAGTTAACCACATAATAATGCAGAGCCAATTGAAGGCCCTCTTTTGCTAGCTTGTATGTACATTTCAGATAACTCTCGTAAAACATAGAAGTCGATCGAAAACTTCATTTCAGTAGACTGTATGTACAATTTAGTTTAGTATCTGGAAGAAATTGTATAATTAATCGGAGTACATGGTGGTTCATAAGGTCTCCTCCGGCACCTCAGAAGTCCCTGGATCTATAAGGAACTTGATTAGTACTCTACGGATTTTATTACGAGGTTTGAATTTTTAAGACCTAACATCTATTTCTAGACAGGTCATATCAACTTTGGAAGGATTTTAATCGCGAGAAACGGAGAAGCAATTTCTCACTTGCCCATCACTGACACTGCATATTTTTATAACTAAGATAGAATTTCCTTAATACTACACGTAGAGGCTGGAATAAATATATTAGACTAACTAATATGCAGCTTTCCGGTGCACGATAATGAGAAATCACAAGGTTGATTGATGTTTTGTCGCTCCGTTTCTATAGATACACTATCTCAGAGAGTTCCCAATCCACTTTTGGGCTTTGAGGCCCTCCGAGACAATGTTTCGAACAAGTGATTTTAATAAGTTACCAATTAATATGTCCGCGACTGTGCTCATTTTCCAAGAATAGTATTTACCAAGTTAAAAGAGCCTCCAACACACGAGGCGTCCAACGAAATTGCTACACCTCCTTTGCAATGAGATTGTCCTACCGACAGCCAAGACAGCCCAGAAGTATATTCTAGACTACGGAGTCCGTTCGGCAGTACTATATCATTGTTGGCTCACAACAAATTGCATTATAAAGAATGCAAATAGCAAATAGTTTACTAATATGTAGCACAGTATCAAAAGTCCCTACTCCCTACTTAAACTAGCTGAAAAGTTTGTTGCTTCACTCAATTTAAAACTCTTTGTTATTTAAAATATTTACGGAAATAGATTTCCAGCCTTGGTTCCATTCGTGCTATCACTTAAAACTAGGACGGGAGACTTCTACTGTTAGTCTCAAAACTAACGAATTGAACCAGTGCTTTTACAAATGTGTTATGTAAATAGTGTATATTAATATATAAATAAATAATCATCTAAATAAAAATAAGATGGATGTTCTTTCTCCAGGTTCGATTACTGCTTGGTGTGTAATTTGTTGTTCTATATTTCTTAAATCTAATGAATACTTAAAATCTAAATTATAATCTAAAGCTGTATCTAACTTCGATTTCGTGAATTATTATTTTCCCTTACGGATAATAATTCAGTACTGGATTACATGTAAAGCATTTCCCTAAGATCCGTTAATTTAACTGACGATTCAGTCTCTGTCAATGGATCAATTCCCGGATGATGTTGTACTATTTACTGAGTGAGGCAACAAAAAACACAGAAAACACAAAAACAAAAATGAAAATCAGAGAGACTCGAATAATGAAATATTCACATTTATTTTAAAAATATGTAATTATTTATCTATGTGAACATTACAATAATCGGAAATAGCTAAATGTCAGCTGGAAGAGTCTCGATCCCCTGCATGGAACAATCTAGGCAATCAAGATTCCCTAGATAAAGCACACATTACAAAGTGATTATAAATTAGAAACTTACAGACTCAGCCGAAGAAAACTTCACTATTCACTAATCAAAACTCTAAAATATAAATGAACCACTTATTTATTTATTATTTATCTATTTATTAATATTTTTATTTATTTATTTGTTATTCTGAAATATAATTTAATAACCTAGGTAACTATTCAAATTTAAGAAAAGACTAATTTTTAACCGGACAATCACAATTAAGCTAATGAGCTATTTTAAACCACTGCCGTGACGTCTCAACGATAATAAAAGATGCTATCCGATTCCTAACTCGAAACACTAATTTTTAACACTTCTGCGATAACTGCTAAAAACCCAAGCTATCATCCCCCTATCTATTAAAAATTAACGCTCTCGTTCGCACAACTAGCTCCATTCGAGAGCCCCGATCCGACCTACTTGACCCGCGTCCAAAGCTAACTAAACATTATTCTTAACCTTATCACTACGCGCGCACGACCATTCAGTTCCGTGATTCCGAGCCGACTATCCCTTCCCCCTTGCTCCTGCGCCGCTTGCGTCGATACGCTCGAGAGTCCACCTTTTTCTACCTGCTCGAGTTGGCCGTGTGCATTCTTCGCCGCATCTCTCTCCAACTCTCCATGAGCCATACTGTGCGTCTCCCTCATCAAACCCGTCTTGTTGTACCGAGGGCGGGGCTCACACACACAGCACACTTGTGAGTCAACGATTTCCAATATTGAATCTTATTCACATTATAGGTAGGTACAAGCAACATTACCTACATTATTTTTTTGTGCTTATTTTAGTATTAAGATTGTCAATGTTCCGTTCTGTGTACCTATGTTATTTTAAATCAATAAATTTTCTTTCTTTCTTTCTTTACGTGGTGATCAGTGACTATTCTACCGTCTACGTGAACGTGCCCTATATCTCATATTAATTCATACCATTACACTGTGTCTAACACTGAGAAGTAAAGAACTCATTTGTCTCATGTTGGCAGCCTTCACAACTTAATAGTTGGTAGTAGCCCTGTCTTCTGCGATGGAAGGCGTGGGTTCGATCCCCACCGAGAACAAATATTTGTGTGGTGAACGCAGATGTTTGTTGTCTGTCTGGGTGTTATATTGTATTCTAAGTATGTATTAACACAAACTGTGCTTGCGGTACCCTCATCCTTCGAAGCGGAGAGCAGCAAAATGCAAGCTGCCCCTTAATGCGTTCCGATAACTAGTCTTTAGTATTCAAAAATATAATTCGGTAAGCTATCTCTAGATCGTTTGTGTGTCGACAGCTCGAATGTTCCTCATGTATTTTGTACATTTTGGACATAGGTATTTGTTTAATTATAAGTTTCTTTGTGTGTGTATATATGACGAAAAAAATTCGGATTTTTTTATGATGTACAAAACAAACGAACTTAAATAACGTTATTATGCCCGGAAGCAAGGCACCCCACGACCCAAATAAACCCATATTTAACCAAATTTCCCATTTTACGATTTCCCGGATTAACAACGGTTCTACCACTAACATAAACCGCATAAAAACATAACCAAATTCGTGTTTCCACGCGCATAAATCTCGCCGCACTGACGGCACAAAAAGACGTTTCAACAAACTTGGATCATCAACCGCTGTCAACTCTATTACTTTGTCTCAAGGGCGAGATTTGAACGTTTTAGTGGAGGTATGACGGTGTAGTCAAACTTAGTCAGTTATTTTGTAACTTTTCTCATTGTGACGTGTCACCCCCCACCCCCCCCCCTTTGCCCCCCTAACGTGAGGTGTAATTAGGCCCTGAAGGGTAAAGTCATTCTTTCTACTTTGATATTATGGAAACAACTGTCTCCCTTATCTTATACTCTTTGATCGCCACTTTTCTGAATGTTTTTCATCCTCGTCGGAAATTGTTTCCTAAAAGCTGCTTTCAGGAACGACTATTATGGTTATGCTACACCTCATCGCATTCTCCAGCACTAGCTTGTAGAACCTCGGACTGGCACTGTGGACGCCGCGCCTAGCGCCTGGGGAGAACTTGGCTACTGAAGCAGCTGAAGCATGATATAATGTATAGCTAGCCTCACAGAGCTTCTTAAAAGTAGTGGTGGTTGCGGCTGCATGCAATCTGCCGACGGCTGCGGAGTATCGAGCATTCAATGCCGCGACTGTTATACAGGGTGAACTAAAGCAACAGTACGAACACATACATTCTGAATGCCGGCCAATTGCGAGTCCGACTTGCACACGAGGGTTCTGTACCATTATCTATAAAAATGGCAAAATAATCATGTTTGTGGTTAGGGATGCTATCGGCTCATATAATGATGACAGAAATATCATCTGTGAAAATTCCAGCGGTCTAACGATCTTGGTTCATGGAGAGTTTTCACCTACTAAACAAAACATTATATAGCTTATTATTTATGGGGTATATTTTTTACCATGAGCTTTTTTGTAGGTACACCCTGTATATTGTGCTATTACTAAAATATTTACCGGGAGGCTGTAAATGGATGCTTCTACGGTTTAAATAATACTTTAGCGGTATATTTTTTGTATTCCCTGAAAACGTACTGAGTTCAGTTTGAGAGAATTTTATATAACCTCGTGCGTGTGCATTTTGATCTTATGCAAACAATGTTTTCAAGGGAGCGACAATTATGCAATATATGTTCACAAAAATTTCATTGGTATAAATACTGTTTCAAGTTAAAATTAAAAATAAAATGGAACTCTTCAATATGAAAGTAAACAGCTCCTGCACACACACACTCAGGTAATGACAAGTGACGTGTGTTTGCGTTAGCGCATCAAATAAAGCGTATTCAATTACACTCGATAGCACAAATATTTACTATATTTACAGTTGAATAACAAAAGCTGAGTTTAGTAAAAAACGGTGCCGTCATAGTGGCAAAGATAAAGCCTCTAAAAAATCAGTTGTCTGTAAAGTCGGTTTACTGACGATAGTTGAACGTGATAACGTCATAAGAAAATACTCGCGGACTCGCGGACTCGCGGACTCGGACTCGGACTCGGACTCGGACTCGGACTCGGACTCGGACTCGGACTCGGACTCGGACTCGGACTCGGACTCGGACTCGGACTCGGACTCGGACTCGGACTCGGACTCGGACTCGGACTCGGACTCGGACTCGGACTCGGACTCGGACTCGGACTCGGACTCGGACTCGGACTCGGACTCGGACTCGGACTCGGACTCGGACTCGGACTCGGACTCGGACTCGGACTCGGACTCGGACTCGGACTCGGACTCGGACTCGGACTCGGACTCGGACTCGGACTCGGACTCGGACTCGGACTCGGACTCGGACTCGGACTCGGACTCGGACTCGGACTCGGACTCGGACTCGGACTCGGACTCGGACTCGGACTCGGACTCGGACTCGGACTCGGACTCGAACTCTCGGACCCGGACCCGGAACCCGACCGAACCCTTACCCTTACCCTCATTTACCCTTACCCTCATTTACCCGACCCGGGCTCGGGCTCAGGTAAATGGAACGACGAAACGACGTAACGACGCATGAGTCATGTTTTTTCGTGCGTGCAGGCCGGCTCCATCGATTTATAAGACGTTATCACGTCAAAATGAACGAGTAGCTTATCATCATCATCAGCAGCTGAACTGAATATACTGCTAGATTATCCCTGCCATTTAATAATAAACAATGACACAAGGACACGTCCTCAATGAACGTGCTCTGTGAAGTAAAAAAGTAGTAAAACGATATTATACAAAGAGTTTTATATTCAAATTCAAAATAATATTCAAATAAATTATAAATATACTACTTATCAGTAGTAGATAGAATAAATAGTGTGCTAAATAATAACTATTATTTAGCACACTGATAATTGTGTTGCCATCTCTATTTGTTGACATGAAAGTGATAGTGACAAGAGACTTTTAGCGCGCCGTTAAAAAGTATCCGGCATTATGAATGAGGCAGGTAGTATTTCCAAACGATTTCAACTTCTACCGCTGTTTTACGGCCACCATTTTATAAGAACCTTGTTGTAAATACTTGAGTATTAATTGAATGCAGTCTGTTCGTTCCAAGTCTTTCCGATTTCAGTTTGTTCGCGTCCTGTGCATCGGCCGTCAATGTCCATTTTATTTTGTACACATAAACACAACATGAAACTAAGGGGGTTCTCGCGGGGCGAAGGAACTTAAATCTAAAAAACAGTCTCTAATCAATGTATTTTTATAATGAGATCTACATTGGTTCCACTCCTTAGCAGTTCGTACTATAAAAGTGGAGTCAAAGTGCTTTGTACGAGAATGAGCTATGAATGAGCAAAATGTGTTCATTTAACTATGTTTATTGGTGATGTTGTCTATGAGAGTATATAATGGCAGAGCAGAGGAGGCATCGCGGGTGCTCGTCAGCCACAGATCGGAGCTCAAGCAGCCGCCGCACTAATGGATCCAGCGGGGGGTGGCAGCGCAAGTGATCAACTCACCATCCCACAATAAAACTAGATGGCGCTGCTGTCACGTTAACACTAGCTCCGTCTTTAAAAATTCATATAAAATACTTTAAATGAACAATTAATTAAAAATACAACACTACTATTTTACTACCACCTTAAAGTTTATGTGCAAGTGTTATCAAACGAAATGAACCAGAAGTAAACAAATAAAAGTGCAAAACCTAGCAACGTATTTTTGTGACTAAATTTGGCAATACAACAATAAACAAAAGTGCTAGCTAACTGTGTTAAAAGTTCAAGAAACCCAGTGGATGTTGGATTGCACAAATCGTATGTATTACATGCAAAATATCACAAACGATCTGTAATCCCTTCTATTTGTTGATTAACAAAAAAGTGACGGTCTAACAGATAAATGGATGACTCATTGTAGACCAAATAATAACGAACTTACAAAACATTACAGTAATTACGACGGAATGGTTAACTAATTTCGCCGCTTCAAGCATCGGCTATCTGGCTTAGCGGTCTGGCTGTACAACTTTATGCTCAACCTGAACGGATGGACTGAGTTCAAACCCTGTCAGCCCAATTATATATTTTGCACGAAAAAATTTATTCTCTCAACCACGCCATCTAAGAATGGAACCTGAAAATAATGTAACGTTTAGGCGTGCGCAAACGCAGCTAGTTATAAGCAACCATGAATCAGATATGAGCATGAATTCACTAGATGGCACGACTAGTAGCCTCCCGGATATATCTGTAAACGATGACCAAGTACAAAACCTTGCAAAAATTGAACAACTACAGGTTCAACTAAGCAGTGCACATAGCGAAATAGAGAAACTATCTATTGAAAATAAAGACCTAAAAAGACACAATCAAGATTTAAGCAGAAAGAATGAACTATATAAAAAAATTGGAAGCAGCCCCTCTAAGTTTGTTTCTCCGACATCTGTGTCTCGGAAAAATACTAAGCCATCACCTAAATCTAAAACACATAAACAAACACAAACACACTGTACACAAATTATGGAAAAAGATAGTAAGAAAGTTGAGAAAACACATAGAGAAACGCAAACAATCAACACTATCACAGTATCAGACAAAAAGAAGGATTGTTTTATGAGCAAACAAACACAAACCACCAAGCTGCCTGAAAAAGTACAGCATGAAACCAACTACAGTATTCGGAATTTGGCAAAAACTTGTCATAGCACCGCAGTAGATAATGGCTTAGCCGGACACAGACCTAAACTGTGCGTGATCAGCAGTAATAAGCAGAATAAAGTGCTATCCATCGCACAGGATACGATGCAGCCTAAGTTTAATGTTTGTCACTACCTCACACCAAATGGGTGTACTAAACAGCTCCTAAAAGGAATACAAACTAAATTATCTGACTACACAATGAATGATTACTGTATACTATTTGTTGCAGAGCAAGACTTTTTAGAATCTAATAAAAACACTGAATTGATTAATTATTTGAGAGAAATTCTACAAAAAGTTACGCATACTAATATTTTAGTATGTACACCAACTTACCAATGCGGAGTTAATAAAGAATCTTTCAACCAAAGAATCCAACATTTTAACGACTTACTGCACCATGACATTAAAACATATAACTATGCTTATTTAATTGACTCAAACAAACATTTGAATTATGACTACAGCATGTTTCATAAGCCATCTGGAGCGATAAGTAACACGGGACTACGTACAATTTTCCAAGACATATCACACTTCGTAGAAAAAATTCAAAAATTTATACCTTATAGAAACTCTTATAAAGTAGAACTTTCAACAATTGAACACGACCAGTTAAAAACCCAGTTTTTTCGTGAATAACCAACTTTATATCCTGCATCAAAACATAGCAGGACTTCTAAATAAGTCAGACATGCTAACTGTATGCCTAGAGGAACTATGTGATTGTAATAAAAGAGTTGACGTTTTATGTATTACAGAACACTTTATTATGGATGGATATGAACAGTACTTAGTTATACCTAACTACTCACTAGCCTCGTCTTTCAGTCGGAAAAATAGCAAGAGAGGCGGAGCTTGCATCCTGATACATAATGAACATAAATGGATAGAGTTGTCAAAAATATCAAGTTTCTCCGTGACTGGAACATTTGAGTGCTGCGCCGTAGAATTAATAGACTATAAAATTGCTATCTTATGTGTATATCGTGTGCCCATGGCAAAAAATTTTGAGACATTTATTAACTGTTTTCAAAAAACTTTGCATGAGTTGTCAAAAAAAACCTATGAAAATATATTAGTTGCTGGCGACTTTAATGTTGACATTTTAAAACGAAATAATTTTACATTGGATTTTAAATGTTTAATTTTTAATTTTGGTCTCAAACTTGCTCTGAAACAACCAACGCGGCTTAAAAATCGAACTTGCCTAGATAATTTTGCGCATAACTTCAAAAAACCATGCACGACTGAAGTTATAGAGTTCGGACTATCAGACCACACAGCTCAGCTTATTAAATGTCCAATAAA
This sequence comes from Thera obeliscata, assembly GCA_947578465.1. Taxonomy (NCBI): domain Eukaryota; kingdom Metazoa; phylum Arthropoda; class Insecta; order Lepidoptera; family Geometridae; genus Thera; species Thera obeliscata. The sequence goes on along the minus strand of OX387929.1, from coordinate 14,149,010 downwards.
TAATCTAGCTATTTTTAAATACTGGCGTGTCAAGAGGCGAGATTATTCAGCCGACAACATAGAGAAGTTTACAGATATCATAAGAAACATGTCTTTTTCTGAAGTATACAGCGAAAGGGATCCTAATAAGGCATATAATAAGTTTATTGAAACATTTAAACTATTTTATGATCTTTGCTTTCCCAACAAACTTATTAATTTAAGGATGTCAAAACCCGTCCGTTGGGTATCTCGGGGTATAAAAAAGTGTTGCATAAAAAAAAGAAAACTTCTGTGGGAACTAAGGAAAAAACCATCAAATGGAAAATTAAATAAATATAAAAATTATGTTAAAGTACTTAAAAAAATTATGAAGCTCACACAAAAAGCACAAAATAACTATAAAATAAAAATATCAAAAAACAAATGTAAAACTACTTGGGGTATAATAAATAACACAAAGCGTAAACAACCCAAAGATCCTATTGATAAAATTAAAATTGACGGTAAATTGATCACAAATTCAAATGACATAGCCAATGCGTTTAACGATTATTTTATTGACAAGGTCATTCCAGTCCATAATTCAGGAAAAAATGTAACTAAATTTATTAAAAGCTCAAAAGATTCAATGTTTTTAAAACCATGCATACCAACCGACATTCTTAAAATAATTTATTCTCTTAATAATACGAGTAGTGTTGGATACGATGGTATATCGACGAAGATTTTGAAGGTCGTAGCTCATTATATATGTGCACCAATCACTTGTGTTATTAACCTTAGTCTAAGCACAGGTATATTTCCAGACGCGCTAAAGGTCTCTATAATCAAACCTCTTCATAAAAAACAAAATAAAGAGTGTATGGAGAACTATAGACCCATTTCTCTTATACCGGTTATTTCTAAAATATTTGAGAAATACATCTATAAGAGAATCAATAATTACCTTGAGGCAAACAAAATACTGTGTAGCGAACAAAAGGGCTTCAGAGAAAATAAAACTATAAACATGGCTCTATATGATTTCCTCTTTCGTGTCACAAGCAATGTTGATAAAAAAACACCAGTCTGCTCAATTTTTTGTGACATGACCCAGGCATTTGATTATGTTGACCATAACATTTTGCAAAGAAAACTTGAATTCTACGGCATCAGAGGTAATGCCCTGCAATTAATAAAATCCTATTTAGAAAATAGAAAGCAGCGTACACAAATAACAAAGATTGACTGGGAAACAAAACGTGAACAGGTTTATGTCTCCGAGGAACGTACTGTGAACTTTGGCGTTCCACAAGGGAGTGTATTAGGCCCACTACTGTTCATAGCTTATATTAACGATTTGCCCAATACCACCGTCCAACCTATGTCATTATTTGCAGACGATAGTACTGCAACTATAACATGTAATAATATTGACTCATATAATCAAGACATCAATTTAGCATTGACATCGATTATCCAATGGTTGGATAACAATAATTTGAAAATAAATCTTAATAAAACTAAAATAATCCATTTCAGACAACGCGATACTGCTGCTTCCATAAATCTTGACATACAATATAATAATAATAAAATCGAAGAGGTATATACCACAAAATTTTTAGGAATCCACATTGACCAAAAACTAAATTGGAAGCCACACGTAGAGCACCTCTGCAAAAAAATTAACAGCCTTGCATATGTTTTGTATAAACTATCCCCAGTTGTTAATGAGGAGGCCTTACTTACTGCATACCATGGCCTGATTGCTTCAAATATTCGCTATGGTGTAATTTTCTGGGGCAACTCTACGGACGTTGGAATAGTTTTCAAACATCAAAAAAGATGTATTAGAACGATGTTTCGCCTTAAAGTTACAGACTCTTGCAAACCTTACTTTAATAAGTACAAGATCCTAACTATACCTTCGCTTTATATTTTTGAAACGGCCATGTTTGTCAGGAACAATCCGGACCTATTTTGTCGGCTGTCTGATGTCGTTCCTCGTAACAGACGAGATCAAGATAAGGTCTGCGTCCGTAACTCTAAAACAGCACTAATGCGCAAAAGCATCTTCTGCATGGCTTCATCTGTGTTTAATAAACTACCGTTATCACTAAGAAAATTTCCGACTTCGTTGTTTCAGAGGAAGCTGAGAGCAATACTAGCTGACAAATGTTATTACACTGTAAATCAATTTATGACGGACGACCTACTGACAAACATTACAATTACAATTAGTTGATTAGTTTTTTTTTTTTTTTTTTTTTTTTTTTTTTTTTATTTCATTTCATATCATTTACTTAAATTATTATTGTTATTTTTTTTTTATCATTGACATTTATGACAATGGTAGATAATTTTTTTTTTTTGTTAGTTTTTTAAGTAACATTGTTAATTTAAATTTTACATGCCCATAAGGGCAGAATTACAATGGATCTATGTATAAAAATGAACCATTAACAACCCTTTACCTGTAATTCTGTAAATAAATCCACTTTGACTTTGACTTTGAAAACAAAAAAAACATAATTTCGTTCAAAGACTTGTCAAATTAACCTCATAAACTTGAATAATCACTAAATTGAATTAAAACTTGTCAAATGATGTTCTTATAAGTTACAAATACTACTCCTCCTCAGTTTCCCTGATTGTAACAACCAAAACATAATTGATCCATTCGAACATCAAAACCGTTTAGCAAACAGACTCAGTTGGGCTCTGTTAGCAGAAAAAGGAACTATCAAGTTACGCAATCCACGCGCGTTTCAGAAAGTCTACTTATGAACTAAAAGGATAAAAAGTTCAAAGAGTTCTATGACGTCAAAGTATTAAAGAATAAAATGTGAGTTACCGAGCTCAATCAGTAAGTGTTGCCTGTAACTTGCACCACGCACTGCTTCCCACTTAACTGGAGTTTGTGCTGAACGGTTGAAGGCCTGCGCACACCTAGGTCGCTGGCGATGGCGATCAATGAAACACTGTCAAATATTGCTGTCAAATTTGACAGCGTTTCACTGATCGCCATCGCCAGCGACCTAGGTGTGCGCAGGCCTGGAGAGTCCCGGCCGGGGAGTGTCGTTTATGTGTCATTATTGTAGGTGATTTATTGTTTATTAAATTTTGAACGCTCACTGAGGATTAACTGAAGGTAGTGGCAACGGTACCTTTCAATCCAAAACATAGTGGAGAGTTGTATTGTCATAGAAAAAAGCTAAAACGGGCAATATTTTTGTTGCAAAGTGTTTATTCCAAAAAGAAGAAAAATGAGGTCAGTAAGTACTGAGGTAATCTTTTTGTTTCCAAGTTTCAAACTTTGAGTCGTTTGATTCCCCGCTAAAGCCTCGTCCCCACACAATAACTCAGCGAGTGGAGTGCTACGTCACGCGGAACATGGCCACCAACTTCGGATGAGGAGCGACCTCCCTTCGTGGCGCGGCTCCGTCTTCATAAACTTCATAATCCACGGCAACTTTAATAAACAAATATATACATACTAGCTACACGCAGTTTACTCAAGAAAGGTGGTAAATTATGTCCAATCAACGATTTAAATAAAATATTGGAGGCACAAAACTATCCACGATAGAGAAGCACAAGCACTAAAAGCCTAGATCTATTTGAATTTTGCAACTGAAACAACTAAGCTGAAAGGCAATAATTATTCTCTCTAAAAGCTATGCTTTGACTGCAGAAGAGGAAGCGGACTTTGGGAATTGGGAAGTGTGACGATCGCAAAGAGAAATGCTTATCAAAAGAAGCTCTGCCCTGATTCCTAGTGCTTGCGCATTTTGTTCGCTGTTCGTGTAGGCTTTTGAACACTGACCATTCAAAAACTAAATTATTTATTTACACAAAGAAACTTACAATTAAACAAATATTTACAAAATGTACAAAATACACAAGAAACAGTTGAGCTATCTGCAGATTGTTACAAACGATCTAGAGATAGCTCAACTAAAATTGAACTGAAAAAAATACCAAATTGTAAATCATCCTAATGTGTGTACGCTGCTATTACTTTGTTTTTGTTTGACTCGTACATAATGTGCTTATAATTATTATTCAGATTGCAAAAAACCTAACGCATTACGAAAAACAGTCACTTATCTCTTCAGAAGCTTAGGAAAGCGGAGTTGTTTCCCCCCCACCAAGGTCGCAGTATCGATGCTCGCCCAATACATTTGCATGTAAACAGCCTTCAACATTGAATAAGCTTTTTCTTGAAACAGCAACCATTGCCTGCCCCGAAGGAACCACTTACCACGTTGCGTTCCCAAAACAGCAGTGTATAAACTACGGAGTGTCGTGTTAATTCGCGTTCCGCTCGTAGTTGCGCTAAGCTGCTATGATTTAATAATTTTAAACGACTGTGCTCGGGAAAGTTTGGTAGTGGTTTCTGCTGTTTTAGTTATTAGCGAATAGTGAGGTTGAAGTCATTATTTTAATCTGCGGTTTAGTGTTTCAGTTGTAGTGGCTCCCAGAGCGGCCGTTTTAAGTAGGTTACTGGGCTGTGAAGAAATTACATTTCAGGCTACAGTGTAACTAACTATACTTTCACAAAGATGTTTAGTTTTTGGGACAGTTTTTATAATTCTTTGCCCCTCTCGAAATGACTAAATAAGTATGTTATCTTTTTTTTAAAATGTTTTGAAAGATCACAAGCCTACTCCAGGCAGGTGAGCAAGGGTGAGGGTTGTGGAGCCCTGTTTAATTAAAATGCCAAATGAATGCTACCCTCTGCCACCCTCGCTCATTTAGTTTTTATTGTGGTGAAGGCGCAGTGTCGTACTACTGGGCCATTGAGTGAACCCAAACCATCGTTTATTGTTTAGTGTGTGCTCGTATTGACGCTCTATATACATACTTTTTAGTCGATGTAGTGTACCGCCGTGCATAGTTATTGCCGACACGTTATGTATTGTTGCAGGAGAGCGGGCGTGCGGTTCCCGTGCTGGTGGTGGTTGCTCTCTCGGGGGTCCAGGTATGCGACCCCGACGACCAGGTCAGTCACTCTTCATGTACCCATTTCACAGCCTTGCTGTATCAATACCTCTAGGTCTGTTGCTAAAGATAAACTTAATAGCTTTTTGATTACGATTTTCAAGGCAGAGTTAGCTTGGGCATTCTCATCCAATCAACCTTCTGCGCGCCAACCATTGACTGCCTCGATCTAAATGGTGGCAGATTTATGTGTAGTAAATACATCTGACCATTTTTGTGCTTCAAAAGACGTTAGGCAGTCGGAGGCTTTAAGGATCAGCCACACCGCGGTGAACAGTTTCCAACTGCGATGGCGAACCATGTCGTGTCACAACAGTGGCAATAACGAATAAAGCCTTGCGCACATCTAGATCGCCTGTGATACGATAGAGTGTATCGTTGTCAAAACTTGCGGCATTGTGTGCGGATGTATATACGAAACCCTAAGTTGAAACTGATTGCCATTGCCACCGCAGATCGCCTGTGTCTGTGACTTTATCGCGAGCGAAACTATTTGTGGCAGTGCTTGCGGGTAATAATGTTTTCACATGGTACGATCCAGTCATAGCTGTTCGTCGTGGTGTGGCTTGACGGACGCTTTGAGGCGGCCTTAGTCACTACCGCTGGTCTCCAGCTTTTAGCTGACTCGTTGTGTTGTGTTGTTTAGAGTGTGCGCATGCGCCACGCGACGCGGCGCATCCTGTTCGCGACGTGTGAGGCGGCGCGCGCGCTGTTCGCGCTCGTGGCTCGCGAGCCGCGCGCTCACCCGCCAAGACAGTACTGCCACGCCTTCGAGACCGACTCGCCCGAACAGGTACGCTCCTTCCTCATCTGCCTCCACTTCTACGTCCGGTTCGGTTCGGAGCGAAAGGACAATCCAGCATAACACTTGTGGGTTGAATGCCAAAAAAGTCTAAATACCTCTTATGTTGCCTTCCTACGGTGCGTGGTTCTGCAGATCATCACGCACACAGAAAAGGATCCTGTGCTACCGCGCACCTCGGCGCACGAGACCGTTCCCATGGTGTGTCGTGCGGGCTGGTGCGGGCTGGTGCGCGATATCACGCAGCGGGGTGGGGCTATTACACCTAGGTTTCCGGAAGAGCGATATTTGTACTGGACTACAAGTAGATGCGGGAAGTCGATGAATGGAAAAGGCTCGGCATAGGTTTTCCTGGAAATGTGTAGGGGAGGCCTTTGTCCAGCACTGGACTTCTTCAGGCTGATGATGATAATAATATTAGAACGCTTTTTTATGTAGAAGAGCTCCATCCAAAGTAGCACCACGCCTATTCCTGCGGCCAGCAGCGTGGCTGTGTTTAGATTTGAAGGATGTGGGTGTAGGTGTAGGTAAAATGTTAAGGCTTTAGGTATATAGATTTTAATATGTTTGTCTCACGTTAATGAACCGAGCAGTGCATTGTAGGAAAACCGCAAAGCTATGTTTTGTTATAAACGCTGGGTACTCATAATGTTTGTTCCAACAGTATGTACGAATAGTATTATCCTGAATGTTTCAATTTGATAGTCAAATTGAAACATCTACATCTAGCATTATACTCTATCTACTAAAAGTTTTTTCAATAAGATCACAAAGACCACTCCTCAAAGGCAAAATATCCCAACGAGCACGCAGTCAAATAATTGGCAGAAAAGCCTCGCCAATATCCGTTTTAAATATATTTACGTATTAATTACAAGGAAAGTTGGGAATTTCCATAAAAGTCATGATTTTATAGTCCCTTTCTCAAGTCTAAATGGTCTCATTAACATTGTATTTGAATGTTGAAGCCGCTCGTTGTGCTAGTAGGTACCTACGACCAAACGTCCCCTTGCCTTGTAGCTCCGACCCTCTATTATTAAAGCTTTAAGATAACAAGAAGAAACCTCTGATAGCACTTGAATACGCGCAATCATTATTTCTAACAAAACTAACAGAAACGAATACTTCATCTTTTTATCTCGATTTTTTTATTTTTTGACGTGATAACGTCTTATAAATCGATGGAGCCGGCTGCACGCACGAAAAAACATGACTCATGCGTCGTTACGTCGTTTCGTCGTTCCATTTACCTGAGCCCGAGCCCGGGTCGGGTAATGGGTAAGGGTAAATGAGGGTAAGGGTAAATGAGGGTAAGGGTAAGGGTTCGGTCGGGTTCCGGGTTCGGGTCCGAGAGTTCGAGTCCGAGTCCGAGTCCGCGAGTATTTTCTTATGACGTTATCACGTTCAACTATCGTCAGTAAACCGACTTTACAGACAACCATTTTTTTTGAAGTGAAAACTTCTTTAGCGGCGTTGAGCACTTTCTGTAATGGGTATAAAATCTTAAACTCGCGTCAGCGCGTCAGGACACGTGACCTGATCAAAAAAGCGTAAGACGGATGGAGAGTAGACAGCTATCCCCTCTCTACGGCGCGGCGAAAATGTATGCCTGGGCCTACTGTTTCGTTTAGGCAGCGCAGGGCGCTTGCGCGAATGTTCGTGTATGTTACAGCGTGCCAAATAACAAACAAGCCCCCCCTAACCATTCCAAAATATCAAACATGCTCAACGTTAATAATCAAGTTTTCACTTCTGCCGGCACTCCCGGAGTGCAACCCGTATTTTTTTTATTACAACTAAGTTCGCTAACAAGCCTACGGCCCACCTGATGGAAAGCCGTTACCGTAGCCTATGGACGCTTGCAACACTAGAGGCATCACTCGCGCGTTGCTGACCCTTTAAATATTTTAAAACGCCCTTTTTGAAGAACCCCATACTGTATTCACTAGGCAAACACTCAGCAGGAAGAGTATTCTTTATCACCTGAGACAGTCCACTGTGAGATATGCCTGCCTAACCCACATTTGAAGTAGATTTGCCATAATGCACACATACAACCACCCACCCACACATACACCTAGCTATAAAACACATGTCATCAAGATTTTGCTACAAACCTCTAAGTTGAATCGTCACAGGCACATAAAATGAAAAGACCGTATTTTCTTAATTATAAATTTCCATCGTACTCTATTATTTTCTCAGCAAGTGCCGATAAAACGTAATTTTAAGATTTAATAGGCATAAAATAGGCCTAAGCTCGGTCTATATAAATGACTGCTTCTGTTGAACTCAGCAATGCATAACGATGCCGAGAATGGAACAGCTGGTTTATTCGTATTGAAGTGCTGGGTGAACTTCATAAGCATTTGCATATTTGCTTAAAAAACCCACAAAAAAAATATTTCGAGATATATGCTTAAATATTGCGTATACGTTAAATATATTTCGTTGTAGGCAAAGAATAGTCTATAATATCATGTAAAAATAAGGACAAAAAGAACAAGCATTATGACCCACCTGATGTTAAGTGGTAACCATCGCTTTTAGCAATGCATGACCTCGTAGGTCACGCACGTCAGGAACAATTTTATTAGGGCTCCATGCCGCAGTCCACGTGTTGCGGTCATAGTTCGAAAGTTTTAATGAACGTTCGTTGGTAAATCTCATTTTGCCCAAATGCATGTTCTGTCCCTAACAATAAAACATTAAACTATATTTACATAATAATGATGCTCAATCATCATCATCATCATCAGCCCGTTTGCACCCACTGCTGATAGGCCTCTTCTTTATTGCGCCACTCTTTCCGGTCCCTCGCGAGTCTCATCCACTAATGAGTGGGAATGCCCAGCACTTGCAACAATGTCGTTCGACCAACGGACGGGTGCTCTGCCTCTAGGTCTTTGAGCACCCCTTGCCCACCATTCTGTAGCTTTAACTTTGAGCATCATTCATGATGCTCAAAGTTAAAGTAAATTCACGCAATATTATTTACAAAATACAAATTCAAAAATGTTTTTAGCAGTGAGCCAGCTAAGTCCATATAGCTGTAGTGCAGGTTACGATCCTGAGAAGATAACTCTATTGTCATGAACTGCAGCTATAAAGAATTTCATTGCATTTTGTAATGTGGAGCTGTTTTATTAGAGCTACATACCACTCCACTCCACGAGTACCTCTATATAGAATAAGACTACTATAAACAATAAAACTAGACAAACACGTGTTGATGGGCCTAACACCAAAACACCATGATCACTTTTGAACTGGTGTATGCAACTGTGCCGAAATATCGGGAGTCAACTTAAAAATTTAATCATGGTAAATATCCCGTTGTTTCAAAAAAATAGTGTTAAAAACTATGATAGTTTCAAAAGTTATAGGTATCAAAATAAGTTATATTCATGAGATTTTGCCGTAAACTTTTGGGCCTTGTAAAATAAGCACCTTTGCTTGAATTCAAGTCAGGGGTAGAATAATAGTCTTATCTTGCTGGAAATCATAATCAGCATTACGTTGATGAGAGAGCTTCTGAAGAGAATTCGTGTGCTGTGTGGTGTGACCTTTATCCTAATATATTCATGACTAGGTCAGATTAAAGATAACTTTAATTAAACAATCTTTAACAACTAGCTACCGTTAGATTAATTAATATCGATTATTTTGATAAAACTTTTATTTTTAGAACGCCAGTGCTTAATGCAGTTCCTTGTGGATTTTAATCTCCGCATTTCACTGAGCAATATATACGACTACGAGTGCCGTTATTGGCTCCGCCGTAACGACTCTGCTATCGATACCTTCTTGAGACACATTATCATCGATTTTGGATTACCTTATGTCTGAGTGGTTTTCGTATCGAGCAACCCGATAAATTCTATATAACAAAATATGAATATTTTGTTCAATCGATTCATGTTCATTTCATACCAAAGTAGCCTAGCGTTGCAGTCAAGTTTGACGATGAAAGATCCCGTAAAGAGAATTTTCAGTATTTTATTTCGGTCCCTCAAGTTTTCATCCGACTCTACGGTCTCAAGCGATTGACCTAGATTTTATGGAACTTTTAAACTCTCACAAATCGGAAAAGCTTTATCGTCTCGTCTGGCTTCAACAGTTGATAGGCTTACAGCGGTACAGTGCTACAGCGGTACAGCGCACTCCACTCAGACGGTCGGAACTCGATGAAGGAGCGATTGTAGGAAGTTTGTAAACTTCGTCGTCTCCGTCAGTTGTGTTCGTACGCTGGAAATCTAGTTGTGGCTTATATCTTTTGAGGATTAGGATTTAATGAAATGTTAGTCTTTGTTATCTAGTGCACTGGATGGTTTATAGTTGCTGCAGTCATGCACCCTCCATTTTTAGGATTCCGTAGCCAAATGGCAAAATCGGAACCCTTATAGATTCGTCATGTCTGTCTGTCCGTATGTCACAGCCATTTTTCTCCGAAACTATAAGAGCTAGACTGATGAAACTTGGCGAGTAGATGTATTCTGTGAACCATCTACTCATTAAGGTTTTTACACAAAAATTGAAGAAAAAAAACAAAAATTTGGGGGGTCCCCATACTTGAAACTGAAACTCAATTTTTTTTTTCATCAAACCCATACGTGTGGGATATCTATGAATAAGACTTCTCTTACTTGGCCGCTTTTTTAAAGATTTCTCGTTTTGGTAGCATTAGCGTGAGACCAGAACTCGAACCCATGACCTAAGGTTCCATCAGCCAGGGTAAATGAATACTTTCTACACAAGTCGTGAGTACTCGATTGCAGGTGAATTCTTCCCAGCATCGAGTGGTCACAGTGATTGGAGCCATCAATAGTAGTTGACGACTTGATTACACGGCTCATCTCCGAATTACACGCTCGTAAATGGATTACTGTTTATTTGAGCTGTTTGTTTGCGAATGACGAGCGGTGAAGACTTAATGATTGTAGATACGGATGTAAAAAAGACGAAGTTTCGAATAGTTATTTAATGAAAGGTACACAGTTATAATCCATTGTGACGCAATTTCTTATTCTTTTGAATACAATCTGCCCATCGTATCAATGATTTATTTAGAACCCTGAAAAAGAAGTTCGAAGTTAAAGTTATTATAAAAAAATCGGTAAAGTCGGTTTACTGACGATAGTTGAACGTGACAACGTCATAAGAAAATACTGATGGAATGGTTGCATTTTTCAAAAGAAAACATGTAAATGTAGTATAGCAGCTGTCTACGCGGACGCATCGCTCACTCAAGTAGGAGAGAGACAGATGTCGAACGCTGCCGAACGTGGAGGCCAATTGTGCCTCTTTGTCGCTCGTTCCGCGCTCTCGCTTGCACTTCAAGCCTTAAATGGAACGCCTCAAAGCGAGGTAACGCCGCTTGAGTCATGTTTTTTCGTGCGTGCAGCCGGCTTCATCGAATTATAAGACGTTGTCACGTCAAAAATATAAATTGAATCCAACAATCTCGAAGCAAAACCTGTATGTTTTATTATTGCGTACGTTTCTACTGAAGTCAGTCAAATGCTCTATCTACTTTATAAATAAACGTACCCGGGAACTGGAACTGCACTACATCGAAGTTAGATTAGTTTCCACGACACACAAGCACGCAGCCAATTGTACAGGAGTGCTAATAGAATTAGTTGTGTACACATCGCCTTATCTTATTGACTTAGAGGGAATGAACAGCTTCAGGCGATAGTGTACCGGGAGAACATGAAGTTGTTACAGGTTAAACCTATCACAACATTGTCACTGAATAACATTAACTAGGAGATAAAGTGACCGCCATAATTGCAAAAGATCTTCTTTCAATAACTTGTCACAATCAAATCTTATCAAAAATCTAAATCAAAATGTATTTATTCAAAAAAATACAGGTAGGACAAACAAAGGGTTGGGATCTCATCATTTAAGTTGTTAATAGATCCTATAGGCCTATATTAGAAGAGATCCCTTCTTTAAAAAAATCTAAAAATCTTCTTCTATAAATATTTCATTTCATTTTCATTTCTGTGGCTCAACATTGCCTTGTTATTTAATTTAGGTTATACGTTGTACATATATAGGTAACGAGCTAATTTTAATAATAATTATTTGACAAAAAAAATACTTCCAAACATTGAGACTTCCGATCCGAGATCTTATAGCAGACATCAATCGTCTGTTGTTGTGTCTGTCTACTCTATCGTTTAATTTAGCCATAACTAAACTTGCACTAAAACACGTTCTAATTTATTACACCTCGTTCTTCAATATTAGTGCAACATAATGGCGCAAATTTACAAACTAGCTTGTATGTTGTGTACTTAAAAACAGCACCAAAATTCAATTATCCGTTGGTTTCGCGCGCTCACAGAGTTAGTTGTGTCCGCCGCCCACCGCCTTTGCACTAGGATATTAAAAGCTTCCTGTTGGACCAAATATGTACAATCAGTAGAATAAGACTTTAGCATAGACATAAATTGTATTAATAATGATGAAATAGGCTGGCTCTTTGGAAACTATGTCATTGGACAAAAAACACTAAGCAACAATGTTTTTTTTTTAATCACTGGTTATATCTCTATTAAATCTTATCACTGTCTAATAACGGTTAGATATGCGTCTGACTTTACTTTACTTTACTTTTCAAAGGTACTAGTACCAATAAATTTACGGAGGTATCTATTTTAAGTTCAGTAAGAGTAAGTTTCTCTAGATTGCTTGGCGGTGTGTTTGTTATTTGTATTCAATGTATAGTAGACAGTGTTTACCGAATAGTTACATGAGAAAGGTTATTCAAATGCATTGAATAGTACAACTGTCGAGTCGTGACTATAATCATAAATAATGTGAGCGATCATAAAGATTGTCATTCGTAGTCGCGGTCTGTATACGTCCCGGCGTGTAGTGGCGTACTTTAGCCAATATAAAGCCTTTATGGCCCCCCATTGTATTTGGAGACCGAATTAAAAAGCGATTACCATCTCACTACACACACAAGCTCGCTTTTTTCCTTCTTATGTCACTAGCTCTTTTGAACCAGACAGTGGTGTGGTGAAAGTGTTTTAAGTGAGCTTCGGACGATGCTTTGTGAAGCGATGGTGAACACTTAAAAGGTCGAATGGGCCTTATGCTTGTTCCATCAACAAGAAGTATAAAAAAACTTGAACTGAAAGATATTGTTTAATTCTAAAAATGCATAGGGCTTAATCATCGTAACGCTGCTCCGTCATAGTGATACATCAAGTTCCAAGCTGGTGCAGTAAGTGTGCGCGTGCATGCCTGTGCGCGCGACCTTGCCAACGCGACCACATTCCACGCCCGTCCTAGCGCACTTACCAACACTATCTCTGCACGTCACATCTCACTCACCTACTGACGCGACTTCATTCATCAAACCGCACTAAATCACCAACTACTTAACTAACAACAAAAAACTACTCGGTACTTATTACATAGGTTAGTAGGTATGCAGTGAATTCACCAAATAGATTTAATTTTTCACAAGCTCATCAAATACTGTTTCGCCAGGGTCGTCAACCGGTCGTATGCAAAAGTTCGTCGCCTTTTTAAATTAAAAAGAAACCACGCAGCACAGGTGCGCAAGCGATCGCCTTTTCCATTGCACGCACCACTTCTACCGTACTAAATACAGCGGATTCTGCGTCGGCACCATACTAACTGGTATGGTAATCTCTGCCTCAACAAGGCTCGAGTGCCAAGCTTCCAAGTTCCACAAACGAGTTTTATAAAGTTTTATTCAGTTGCGACAGAGCTTTCGAGGTGGACGGACGTGCGTGCGGTTGTGTTCTCAATAGTTAAGTGACGGTGTGTGATTGAGTGTTTGATTAGGGAGGTGTTGTGTGCAGTGACGTGTGACTGATACTTGGATTGTGTGGTCTCCGTGGGAGCTTTACTCTGGTATGTAGACGAGGCTGCTAGCTCTTCAAAGCCAAACGTTACTTGTTTGTGTTGATTTCACTTTGCAACTCGATGCATTTTACTTGTGCGAACACCAATGCATCGCTGGTATAACTTATGTATTGAATAAAGGGTTAAAAATATGAAGGGTTGAGCCATATGCTAGCTAAGTAAATAAGCAAGTGCATAAGTTATAGAATTAAACAACCAACAAAGACTTTCAAACATCTTATAAAACTAAAATCTAAGTGGCAAATAGTGCTTCAACGCTACCAAATCTAAAAGCACGGGCAAGAAACTTACAGATTTGTATGGTCACTGCTGGACGTAGGTACTGGTATACCTACTTCAGGAATTCCAATGAGATGGTTTCATAACACTGTCAAATATTATCTTCTCTTGCCTGGCAAATATCACTTTAACCCTCAACTAAAATCAAACCCACGACTTTCAGTTTTACAACGAAAACACCACCTAACCAGACCAATCCAAGCTACAAAACAAATAAGTTTTCGTTATAAATAATTGAAATGGCATCACAGTTATGTACTCGATTAGGCATCAAAGGAATTATACTCAAATCCAATTGAATCTTAACAATTTGAAACATCGTTGCTTCCTTTGTGATTAGTAGTTACTATAGATAGCTGTTGCTACTTCCTGTGTTTCTATTCTGTCCCGTTTGTGAGAGAGGGTGGTCTCCCGTCCCGTCCGACAAAACACTGACTACCTGATCTTTTAATTACTCTAGCTTTGTTTTTTTCCGCCATCGTTTTGTTTAACAGCTTTTGTTCGGAGTTCCATTGTTTGAGAGACCAACCGGCAAATCCATATTGCAGACACAGACTCGTAATGAAAACTTTTTTAATCCATGCTTTCAACAGAAATAAAAAATCTATTGTTTGTGCAGCAGAGACAGCACGCTTCTAAAGCACTGATCAATTGAATTGTTGGTTGAACCAATTCGGGTTGGAACATTGGGAAACTTGAAGCGTACGTATAGTTATTATAAAACACACTACTAAGTGAAAGTTATGCAAAAAAATTAACTGCACAGAAATGTATTAATTTTTGATATCATCGATAATCATCGATGTAAAAACGAAACGGCTATTAGGATTTCCTTTTTTGTATGCAGAAAGACAAACTTTAACTTTCTCTCTTCCGGCCCAGAATCTTTATCGTCAGATTTTTTTCGACTGATGTCAATACATTGTGTTACGTGTTAGACATCTAATTATGTTTGTTGCTTAAACAACAACACAAATTGCTACAGTCCAGTTGGACTAAAGAATTTTTTTTTGAATTTTTCTTTAGAACAGTTGTTGTTCTAAAGAAAAATTATTCTAAACATTTTCTAAATAATATAAAAAGTGCTGAATATCTTGAATTTGGCTAAACGATGTAAATTTAGAATCGTTTAATGCCAAAATCATAATGAGTCACGGTCCAGTAATCATAATAACTTGCAGTATTAAGGGTCTGTGGCCTAAGAGGCTGATGTCAGTTTATGTGAATAGGCGTTGGAACGTTATCTTACGGACTTAATAATCCGGCGAGTGTGCACAATGTGATAGCGGACGACGCGATGGCGATGAGGGAAAATAACCAAATCATTTGGGATGCTCTTATAATCGGATTATAAGAGCATCCCAAATGATTTGGTTATTTTCCCTCATCGCCATCGCGTCGTCCGCTATCACATTGTGCACACTCGCCGGATTATTAAGTCCGTAAGATAACGTTCCAACGCCTATTCACATAAACTGACATCAGCCTCTTAGGCCACAGACCCTAAATACTGCAAGTTATTATGATTACTAGCGATAAGAAGGCGGTCTTTTTATTAATTTGCATTATTATTTGCCTCTTTTCAGTGAACGTGTATAGTCTGTTTAACGCAGGAGATAAAGCAATTTCTTATGAACAAATCACACTTAAAAATCGAATGTAAATGAAGCATTGTTGCTGCATTATCATCATTTATCATGACTATCGTGAAAGAATTAGAAGCTACTTAAAGTATAATTCCAATTTTACTATTAATTATACATTATATTGCTCAATGAAATCATGAACTTTGAATAATTGATACATGACGCAAGTCTTGATTCTTTTACAAACAAGTGAATGTTTTCTTTCAACTCACACAAGTGCTCGCAGGATGCTGCAAATTGAGTAATGGCTCCATCGGGACTCGAACCGGCACCCACTAATTACTAACCTGTTGATGCATTGCATCCGATTCTGAACATTAGACGTAAAATATACTATAGAGCAGAGAAAAACTAATATCTAGCATGAGACAAATTAACATTAATATTTTGTTAGTTTTATTGTTTACAAACAGCGCGTATTTGTTTTCTAAATAATAATAATTATTCATACAAAAAACATAAAATCAGTCAAGAACCTGACGTGCATGACCTACGAGGCAATGCTTTGCTATAGGCGATGGTTACCACTTACCATCAGGTGGGCCATATGCTTGTTCCAGCAACTAGTTGTACAAAAAATACGACACTTAAAAGATATTATAAAACTTTTGAACTGCACTGAGACCGGGTTGTGCTGTACATAACCTAATCGCTAGGTGAACAACAATCCCTAACATTTTGTAAAAAGCTGCCAACAAAGATCCCGTCGTAGTGAAGACAAATCTGCCAAGTTTAGCCGCTATTAATATCCCGCAGGCTGCTGCTATGTAATTAAGATAAATGGCAGTGTTCCTGCAGTGCCTACATCTTGTACTTTCAACGAGAAAAATCATGTAAACATTATTTTATTTTAAAAAGAATATTCAAATCATTTTGTGCAAACGTAACGATTTCTGAAACAATTTATCAATACGAATTGGTATATTAAAAACGATGAAATATGCGATATATCACGCACATGAAAGGTATTCAAAGTTTTAGACTTTATAGTAGGTATTATTTGAATAAATAATAAGTATACCTTTTAGGCCACATAATAATATAAACGTTTTGCGGTGATGATTAGTGAAACGCCGTCAAATATCGCTGTCATTATTTGACGTTTCACTGATCACTACCGCAGAACGGTTATATATGCGCAAGGCATTAAACGTCTGATTAAACTAAGTGTAAAGAGTATAAACTATAATAACTGTGAAAAAGATGAATACTCTGCAGGTTTTATTTTATATTTAAATAAATTTAATAATCGAATACAAGGGATTTGAACCTACTTATGTAGGCTCAGCGTTAGATATTTTTTCAACTCTTCAACAAACTATGTAGTCGTCTGTACGTTTGAGCTTACTTAGTTGTCAGATTATCTTACTTCACAATGCCGTATTCAAAGTGAAACTTATAGGAACACTGATTTAGATTCTTTGCAATTTGTGCATAGAGCAGCAATTGGTTATATAAACTACATAATTATATACAAACATCGCACACATCAGACGATGCAGTTCAGACTTAGTGTTTTTTCATTCCGAACCAATAAATATGATAATAATTTTGATCTCCTATTTGTCGTTTATAGAGTCAAGGAGGCCGCATTCGAAAGACTTAATTGGCGAAAACTTCTTCAAAACCCCGAAAAGAGCTAAGCTCTTAAATTTAAAAAGAAGAAATTTGTGGTAATTTTAATGACGATGCAGTTCAGGTTTGTCAACCTAGAGTTGGCTGTAATGAGATGGTGACACTTACTCCTGGCGCATGCTTTTCCCTTGATCTCGCAATGAGAGTTGTAAACCTGTCTGTTCACGACAAAGCATCTCATTGCCAGATTTGGAATTGCTAGTCGCTGTTGCCAAATGTCCCAAATTAGCACGCAGATTACTCTGTATAACCTACCACGCCTAACATTAACATGGTTCTGTTATTACTAGAAGTATGAAGACAAAAGGTAACCTAAGCTACTCCTTCCTTTGATCTAAATGATAGTTACAGAGCTCAGGCACGTTATGATCTTTAAGTAAATCATAGCAAAAGTTTTTCCTGCAGAATATCAGTGGTTATACTGGGAAGAGAATTCACTGAGTCGAATGTGCTTAGTACATAATGTGTGGCGAAGTGGATAGCATGTAACACTAGCCGAGCCTAGCTGAGCCGTCTGCTGGCGGCGGCTGTGTAGTGAGGCGTGCCGAGACGCAACCATTTTGCGGACTTATTTTATTCCTCGAAGTATTCGCTGCGGCATCATTTGAGATATTCTATAGAAATGCTTATTAAAATGCTGTGTCTGATTTCTCAGAACTGGAATTCTGTTGTAATATTATAAGGGCTCAAGAGTATTAGCCTCTTTCTTGGACGATTAACTTCATTCAATAAAGACAGATATTTTCTATAATAAAATGAGAAACAACATTCAAAGTTTAAAGTTATTTAAGAAACAGAAAGTAACGGATAACATACATTTCCAAATGATGACATTAGAAACGTAAAAGCTGTAAACAGATGAAACAACATAATAAACGTCAGCAACACAAGATTATACCGAAAACACATCAAAGTTGGAACTGAGACCAAAATAAAGATCTGAATCTTTCTTAAAATAATAAAGGGATATTCAAAAAGCGGTTTACGAGGGGGAAGTAATCAATAAAGAGACGGATCAAAGAATTACCACGAGTGGTAAAAATAAAGTTATTGCCTTGTAAATATCCGCTGTAGGAGTTGGACGCTGGGTTAATGTTGCATCTGGTTCAGTAGAACATGCTCGGATGAAGGAAAATATAGACTTTATCAATCAAATATCAAAGTTGTAAATAAAAAATCAAATAATTCATGAACGTTAACTAGAAACATCGCTTTACTCTAAACATATAATTTTAAATGATAACTAAATGAAGGTCACTACTAAACAAGGCCAATAGACATCCTTTAAAATCTCATGGCACTAACATAGTCAGGTGTGCTTGCAAGAATAATAATGCGAGTACCCTATTAAAATATTCCATTACCAAAGTGATCCAGTAGAATTTGATATCTCCCCCAAACTACATAATTGATCACTTCGGCTCAGTCACGTGTGAGCCAGGTCTTCTCGGAACGCGCCGATTTAAATGTTGATCTTGTACCGTTACAACGTGGGCTGTGGGCAGGCTGTACTCAGAGCGAACTGGACGGGGAATTGATACGCTTGTGCTCGTTCAATAAGTTGTAAAACAATACGTCAGACAAGGCCATGGCTTGCATGCTCGGGATAATACATGCTAACCCTTAGATGCCTAATGATTTTTGGAGGATATGAATGGAAACTATCAGATGATGAAAGTCTTGTTCATGTGTGATTTAAGTCGGTCCAAATTACGGCATAATTAAGCTACAACATTTAAATATCTACTTT
This sequence comes from Thera obeliscata, assembly GCA_947578465.1. Classification (NCBI taxonomy): domain Eukaryota; kingdom Metazoa; phylum Arthropoda; class Insecta; order Lepidoptera; family Geometridae; genus Thera; species Thera obeliscata. The sequence continues at coordinate 14,130,013 of OX387929.1, read as the reverse complement.
AGTTTTATAGGATTTAAACGAAACGGGACTGAAAATAAAAGTTGCAAAATACAATCTTTGATCCAACTGTAAAGCTTTGCACACCTCTAAATCACCTGCGATGATGACCTGTATCTTTGTCATAATTATACCATACTGTTAAAGTTGTATGCAAAACCTTAGCTGAAACTGATTGCCATCGCTATCGCTATCGCAGATCACCTAGATGTGCACAAGGCTTAAATGTATCCCCTCAGTGCATCACGTCTCTCCGTATAGGCTTCATGCCGCTCCGTCGATCTTCCCCAAATCCCTCAAAGCTGCTCTCTGTATGTGCAGGCTTAGGACGCGCCTGCTTCTAATTGAATTTCCAGTGAAATTTGATTGAAGAGATTGAAGAGGCGATACCCCCTTGTAGCACAATGCACTCTGAAATATACAGCTTGACGCGCTTGCTCCTAAATTTAAGTTCAGCTGTACGTCAGGACTTGTTTTCGGAAAACAATTTTCTACGTGCCTGGTTTTAACCCCACCTGAAATAAGAAAATAAACTCCCATAGGAAAACCCTTGTCGCAAACTTGAACTTTGCCATACTCGTGTACTTGTTTACAAAGCTATCAAGTAGATACATGAAATAGAAGAGAAACCGAACAAGGGTGTTCAAGTTAAGCCTTTATTATAATCGAATGGTATAATTAAATAACCTAAGAAATATAATCTAATTTTAATCTAATGGCCATTATTATAATGAATTTCTACGCATTCCTAACTATACTATGCCTAATATTTTTGTGCAATAGATGTCTAGTTTCAGTTTGCCTGATTAATAGCCATAATATATGTATCAGCAACGTTTGAAACCAGAAGCACCTATCCAATATCCACATACAATCCATTTCTCATGCAAGATCCAATGCAGCGTTTGAACTATCACCTAAACCAACTTACACAGACTTTACGGTCAGCTCTCTATCGTAAATCAAGCTTTATCTCGTATGGCTTAAGTTGAATATTGAGTGGATGTCGAGAGATTGTGGCTTAAGTGAACTGTGTGAAGACAGGAAACAGACGGGCTCATAATAAAGGGGAAACTACACTGGTCATATGGAGGTTGACACTGCAAAAGAGCTTTCTTTGCGCTGAGAAATTGCAAGTAATTTTAATTCAGTTTGATCAGTTTTCATCGTTTTCTCCACTATTATCATCTCATGCGATTTATTTACTAATCTGTCTCCTTTCACAAACAATTTGCTCGTCCTATAAGATCCCATAAGAGCACAGTGAGACTAAAAGTCAAGTAAGGAGCGGACAAAGGGCGCTCGAGCAGCATGCCTCTGACCAGACACAACACAAATAAACCAACGCGCGGTCAACAAGCGCATTCCTGGAGGAGCTTGTCGCTCTAGGAATGTAAGGAACTAGCAGCTTCCTACACGGCACAGCGCTGGCTAGCGGTACGGGCACGGGGCTCTATGCCTTGCAGTAATACTGGACTCTTACAATACATTATTTATGATGTTTTTGCAATTATTAAAAGCAATTAAAGGCTCCGTGGTGTAGATGAAATACGGCTAATGGTTACCCATCTAAATGGACCACAGATGATAAAGATAATTTATGAGCGAATTAACAAAGTTAACGACTGCTAAAGTAGGAAAGTTATTTTCAATAGAACCAAAATAATTATTGTTCGATGATTTTGTTATCAATATAAATAAAGCTGCCGTTTAGAGAGATCGAACTCATCCCGCGCTACGTAAACAACACTTTTGAACCGATTTATGAAACTGCTATATAAATTCCCAGCTGTTTCGTTTGTGAAACTTACAAGTTGTTTTAAACAACACTGAATTATTTTTAGGTCCATCGATGTTGTTTATTATTTTTGTAAACAAAAAGAGTTTCCTTGTGTAGAAATGAATAAACTTTTAAATTAATTGTAGCTAGCCGTTACATTAAATTTATCAGTTTTTTGTAAAGCCATCAAGGGAACCATCATATTATATAGACCAAGTGGTTACCAGAAGAACCACACCAGAAGTCGAATGCCATACTAATAATGGAACTGCCTTCTGCATTCGCCATCAAACAGCCTAAACCTAGTTTATTTGGTACACTCAATGTGTGTATTGGTATAACACTAATAACTTTGAATAACTTCTACAATGTTCTCGAAGTGACGGATTCTGTTATATTTTTGCGATAATCTCGCAGTATAAATGATGAAAGCGACGAGAGCGCCACGTGGGATGAATTATTAATTCCAACAGCAAAACTGGTTTTAACAAAGCGACGATCGAATACATTTGCGTTTATTATGATTGGAACACTTTATAAACCTACACGAGTATAATTGACACACGGCACCCTTACAATGGCACTTACAATCCTTTCACCACACTCGTTTGAAAAAACAAGTAGACAAGGAGAAGGCTTCGCTTACTTCAGTGGAGGTTATACACAGTGTTCCGAGATAACTGACTCTTGGGGTATCTCACTACCCATCTACATCGCTTGATGTAAATGATTTAAATAGCATCAGGGTCAATACGCTATACGTGCGGAACTAAGTTAGCAATAGGTTTTAAGACATTTTTTTCATTGCCATTTAAACCACTAACAATTTTTCTATTCAAAATGACAGTTAGCAGCAATGAAAATTCATATTTTGATGGTTCAATAGTCATGCCTGTGGAAATTGTGGTTGGAATACAACTAAAACAGCGTGAGCTCGTCCTCAGCCGGTGAGACACTTTCAAGTATTTGAATTCAAAAGTGTGAGGTCATTGGTAAATTGATTTCTTTTCTAACGTTAATCCAGCATTATAAAAACTTTGAAAGTGTAATGTTCAGTCTTTCTTTCGAAAAATATAAATATGCCATTATCAATTCCTCGTCAGTTTGTAAAACCTTCGGTCCTGATTAATATAGTCAATATCAATGAATCCGGGTCATTGGCATCTCGATATTGCGGATGTTAAGTTCTCTGGTTTATTGAAATTAAGTTCAGCGTGCTTTATAATATATTCAAGTTTGATAGGTCCTACTGGCTATGGAACACTTTTTATTACAATGACGACATTTAAGGCTTGAGAATTCGTGTCTTCATATTTATTGCTCTCGATTATAGCCGTCCTATTTTGTTGGGTTGTTTATACAGTGCTCAGTTATTAGCGTTACTTTGCCCTAATTTTAGCAGATTATCTACTTTGCCTAATTTCCGTAGTAGAAGCGACATGGCCTACAAATCTGGCAGAAGGTCGTGTGTGCCATAGTAGATGGTATCCATGCGAGGGGAATATGTAATTAAGTAATTAAGATGAGGTGAGGATAAGGCGGCCCGCGCCACACGGCTGGTTAATATCGCCCTGAAATATTGTTAGGGGGTTTGCTTCGGATACACGGTAAAAGCTGTTTTGTAGAGCATCGTGTGCAGAATACTGTTTCGCTAACTAATACTTTCACTAAAGCGAACTTCACAAAATTTAATGTAATTTTTGGTGTGCTGGTTCAGTTTTGTAAAAAAACGGAAGACTTAAGATCTTACTATGGTACCTGCTTGTCTGTCCTTTGATTGTTAATTTTGACTCTTTGAGGAACAAAGTTTTAGAGCTATGGGCTTGAAAATTCTGAGACTTGATTGATGAGACCTTCCAGCTATATACGAGTAACTGACTATCATTCTAGTTTATAAGGTGGCTTGATAGATTTCTATTAGTTTTTTTAATGAATAAATTATTTTTTTATCTCAATTATATGCTAAGCCCGTAAATAATATTGATAAACTTCTATTAAATAAAACACTCTTATGCATCCAAGTAAACAAATAATGATATTGCTATTATATAATGTTTAGGTATATTATATTGTGGTAATTTTATCATTGATTTACTATTTACCGCCAGGATAAAATTATTTTACTGTCTTGTTCTGTGTCCCTGATATTTTCATTCGATCTATTTCTGGGCTGAATGAAGCCCGTTTAATTAGAAAGTAAAGACGGTGGATCTATTATTAAAGATCATTGGCCCAATATGAAATTTCGGCCGTACATCCTCCTCCCACACAAGTTCAAACCCTCACACAAACATTATCTATTTTAAGCTTGGAACTTAATCACTATACCTACACACTTCTAAGAATAATTTAGTTAAATTTTTATGCGAACGCATGAGACAAATTGGTATTCCTGTATAAAAGACCAAAAATGAAGACAAAAATGTATTTTTTGTAAAAAAATTATCATCATCATCATCCACAGCTCGACTTCACCCACTGCTGAGTATAAGCCTCTCTCTGTATGTGCTACTGTTGCCGGTCTTGTGCCAATCTCATCCAGGTCTTGCCTGCGATATTAACCACATCGTCAAAAAAATAATAGTCGTCTTTAATTTAATTTATTTACCACATTATCATAAAGATAGTTGACTGTTTTATATTTTTTTTACAATATAAGTTACTTAAAATCGGTAAAATTAAAATGTCAAAACAAAATACTATACAAAATAAAATTGATAAAAATACCTAGGTAAAAGGCAAAAAAAATGTCTAAAACTCAAATTTTATACCATATTAAATAAGATCTCAGGAACAGTCCGTGTCCAAAGAGGTTTCCAACAATTTCATATTCATAAATTTATTGAAACAGTGAGAAGCTGTATGGCATAGCACTTATCAACAAACATCCTCTTACCATCATACTTACAAGCGTTCTGTGAGGCATTTCTCAAAGTGAGCCCGAACGCTCAAACTCTTGAGAGTTGAGATATTGTTGTATGCCTAAAAATATGAATGTGGAATATAAGTCTATTGCCGCTGCTAGAATGCTAAATGGTTTACTAAGATAGAATGGGAACATGGTGGGTCCCAGGCCGGAATGGATCACGTCCGGATTTTATGTTTTTGTGGAATTAGCGGCACGTTCCATTGGATCCAAGACCCGTAATGAGCTCAGGAAACTGTAATTGGGAGTCGATTCGCCGCCCGATTGTGGGCGCTAATGATGATTGGCTTTGGGATATTAAAAGAGCTTTGTATCTGAAGGTAACCTCAGGCATAGGTATATTAGCATGCAGAGAGAACAATTTGCGGACAAACGAACAGTAGCTCTTTTTTACTCTGTTTGTAGTTTTCTATGAAAACATTTTGGTCAAAAATTGTCAGGACTGAAATGTTTATTGAAAGTTATTAATATCAAATTTCAGCGTTGTTAATGTTGTATAATATACAATTATTCTCGATTCCTGGTTTTTCGATATCTTGATATCGGAGGCCAAACTTCCGGAAATAAATATTTATTTAGATTACGATTATGTTTACTCTGGGAAGTTATTGCTTGGATTGGAGGGAACGGCGTTCAACTTGTAGTTATTTGTGTCTTTCCAAGTTCATTCGGAGTTTTAATGAAATTGGATTACAGGTCGTTTGCCTCAATAATCTTTTGAAGAAGCGCTCTTTGTGGCTTTGCACACTCCCACTTTATCACGTAATGTGTTAAGTCTTCTGTACCTGTACCAATTAAACCACGAACATCACTGCTTGCAGTACAGCTTGTAGATTTTTTTCTTAGAAGAACATTTTCATCAATTAGCTTTATAACTGCTAAAATCTATAATATATTTTTGCTCACACAATGTTTCAAACAATGTATTGTGTTTCAAATTTCATGTATGCATTGTTTTACATTGTTGTGTTGGAATTTGCGTGCAGGCAAGTCCCGTTAGAAAGCCATAACAATAATAGCTGAACGTTCTTATATTTCTGTCGCGGCGACCGGCAACCCTGGCTCTCAGGTAGCGCTCGTGCTCACGAGAGAAGCGATTATCAAATACATTTATAACCATAGTAGATCTTACAAATTGAACGAATCAGCGTCTCTCACATACCACCCACGTTCCCTTTATCAAGATTGTTGAAGCGATACTTCAATCTGTATGGAAATTGATAGGTTGAAAGATTGTTCCATAGTTTATTTTTACAACTACCTTAGTACCAGTTAACAAAGTAAGTATAGTTATGAGTTTAATACCAAGAAGAGTAAAAAGAAAAGGAATGGATACTAACATACAAATATTGTTTTTTTTTATTATGCTATAATGCTGTTTTATGGCAAAAAATTTAACATACTTATCTAACGGTAGATTTCAGTTCAGAAATATATTTGCTATGTATCAGATTACTAATCGCTCGTCTTATGCCCAATGCCTCCCCCATTCCCTGTCGTGGGCGACTGACGCCTGTCTTACACGCATATCACTCACAACACACCCACCGCAACACTTTACCTTTCTCCAACACTAATACCTTTCCCTGAATATATCGCGTTAAAGTTCACTTTGGCTTGGCAATCGATGGGAAGAACGAAGGGAGTTATGGTTAAAATGATAGGTAATAATGTTTGATGTGGTATGAATAGATTGAACACATTCTTGGTGTGTTTGCGTCTGTTTGTTTTGATGTCGTATTGACGCGGGATCATTCTTATTCATAGCGTTTATGGTAATACGTGCTATGTGTAGGTAGGCATGGTGTGCTTATCATTTCCGTCTACCTCGATTGGTTTACGATGAATTTATCTAAAATAACCATACCACAAGTTATTTGTAAAGACGGAAGATCACCTAGACACGATAACTTATTATTATTAGATATATAAAAATAGATGGTCAATAGTGTTATCCTTAGATTATCATGAGCCATCATCACTTTCTTGGCCTTAACCCACTTGAAGTGGATCGGCACTAAAGGCGTCATCGGCAAATGTGGTAGATTATTATTTTCCAGTAAAAGTTCTAGATTTTCGTCTAAAAGTGAATTTGTCTAAAAGAGGTAGTCAGAGATTTATGCGTATACACTTTTTGCAGTCAACTTCCTTGACCAGCATCTACACCATCTTATGAAATCCTCTCATGAAGTGCCTTATTGCTATTCATCATCATCACTGATCTTTACATGTCAAATTATAGACGTGGCAGGTCTCTTATCTCTGTCTCTCTCTCTATTATTCAATGCTATAATTTGTTTGCAGGCGGAGGAACTGAACACGCTCGTGGGAGATGCTTTCCGGATGGCGTTCGCGTCGCAACTGCAACCCTCCGCGCCTATCTGGGTAAGCTACCACCCACCAGCCACCATCTACCACTCTTACAGAGGCACTGTAAGAGTGGGGAGGTGATACTCTGCCTTATGACGTGATCGCGGTGAAGGAAAACATCGTGAGGAAACCGGCGTGTTGTAGAACCTAAAAAAGTTCGAGCAACACGTGTCAGGGGTCACGCAAAAAGGGCCCACCAGCGGCCTACTTGCGGAAAAAACCTGCCCGCACATCAAGTGCGCATGATAAAAACTTGCCAACTTGACGTGATCGCGACATTAGTAGGACTTAAGGCACTCATCTAAGCGATAGCGCCATCGCAATCAGCTGAAACCCTGTCAAATATCGCAGTCATATTTGACAACTTTGCAACTGAACGCCATCGCCTTAGATATGCGCAGGCCTTAAACCAACGTAAATAAGTGTTTGATGTCAAATGCTTGAAATGGTTGCGTATTAACGTTTGTCGAAGACCTGTCGTTTGTAACTTAATGCGGGCTACCTCCTGTACCCTGCTTGCCCCCGTTTGCCCCCACCAAGTAAAACGTGGTTAGTAAATGTAGGTCATTTAATCAGATACTTATATGAAAAATATGCAAATGTGTTTGTAACACGCAGTATTCGAACCCACTCCTGTCTTCAATAATTATTCACCAGCAACAACACAATTGTCGAGAAGAATATAATTATTATGTCTTCAAGAAGAGCAACTATTAAGTTGATTTGCTCTTCTTGAAAACAGAAGCAAAGTCAACATAAAAACTGGTCCTAAGAACTTCTGATAAAAAGTCATACAGAGACAATACAATTACAGACGAATGACAACTTTTTATGGGTAAAGGTATACGTCATCATTAGGTGTAGTAAGCGAACAGCTTTTATAGTAATAGCTGCATTCCTCCGGCTGTTTGTGGAGTGCGCCCACATGCACACATGCCCACATGCACATACACATACACGTGACGGAGTGCGCGGGGCCGCCGCGTGGTGGCGCCTCTTACACTATAGACGGTAGTTAAAGGTAATACCGTATGTTAAAGCATAGTCTTGATGAAAATTATGACTTTGTTTTAAATGACTCAACCAAAAAAATACATTTCTTGAAAATAAAAACGTTAATTTTACAAAAAAATTAATATCTCCCTCCGACCGAGCACACACTGCCCATACTTAATTTATATCATAACCAGGCAAAGAAGATTCAAGTTATTAGTTTACATTTTGTTCATAAAATAAAATAAAAGGGAGTCGTGAAAAAAATTTTATTACATAACATGACCATTTTGGACCAATTTAAAAAGGGTCATTACTCCCGACTAATTAACCTTTAAAAAAAAACGAAATCAAAATTTGTTCATCCGTTTGGGAGCTACGACACCACACGAGCCTCACACATACAAACACACCCATATAGATACGTCAAACTTATAATACCCGTCGTTTTTGCGTTGAGGGTTAAAAACAGATTGATGGTTCACTTCCCAACGGAAGTCAGCGATCAATCACCACTTACTACACTTACATTACCTACTCAGAGACTTACCTACACCCACTATTTGTGACGTTAAGATCTAAATGTATTTATTTTTACTAAAAGTGGGACGTCATCGTTACCACTTTTGTTACTAGATTGTAATATTGAGTTCAGACTTTATTGAAATCTTTCCATTTAAGAGGTTCTATCTCATAACGAGTTGGTTGAGACTAAAGTGTCCAGCAATTAATAATAATATTAGATAACAATAATAAATATTGTGGACAATTCACACAGCACTACCCAGCCCCGAACTAATCAGAGCTTGTACTATGGGAACCAGATAGCTGATATAATACTTGAATACATTTTGTTTGTAAATACATGCTTAGAATACAATATAACACCCAGACAGAAAACAAATATCAATGTTCACTACACAAATATTTGATCTCGGTGGGGATCGAACCCACGACCTACGGCGCAGAAGGCAGAGCAACTACCAACTGAGATGAGAGGCCAGTCCAATTACATGTTTGTGCGCAGTAAAACGCCCCCTTAATAGATTATTAGTAGACAAGAGGTTCTTGTGCTATAATTAGACGCATTACGAAGAGCTTTTAAGCTCCAGTTTATTTAATACACCAATAAAGCGGCTACCAGTTATTTTCTTAATGGTATATCATTATAATTTGTAATCTAAAACATACATTAAAACTGTGAACTCAATTCTGTTTAGGTCGTGAGTTCAAGTCCATTACAAAAATGCTCTGCAAAGTAATGCATTTTATTTAGGCAAAGATAACATACACATACCAAATGCAGGTCTTGTAATTTTCTTTGGGTCTCTAAAATAGAGTTAGTTTTTCAAATGCTTTTTTAAGGAACTTTGTATAGTCTAAGATCCCGCTATAGAAGGACCTTCACCGAGCTGGTATATTCTATACTTTCGATTGGTATAGAATTTGTCTAATGAACAAACCAGTGGAAAGTTAAAAAAACTTTTTTTTTAATTATTAATTAATCATATCCTGGACTGAAATTTGATAGGCAACCCATATAGAATATATTTATTGGCATGTTTAATTAAATATAAAATATGTTTCATTAAATAACCAGCTCGGTGAAGGTCCTTCTATAGCGGGATCCTATACTAGTAGGAAATATCTTTAAATGAGTTAAGCATATTAACAGTACTAGACATCTTCTACTTCTTACCGTGTCACTGATTCTTTCGAACCAAGTGTGTTGAAAGGATTTTAGGTGCGCCTTAAAGAAGCTCCTTTCGTGCACTTGACACATATTTTCGAACTTTTTAGGTTCTGCGATAAGCCGGTTTCCTCTTTATGTTTTTCTTCACCGTTTGAGAGCACTGGCATAGTGTACTTAAATTATTGGGCAGAAAAACTCATTGGTACACGACTGGATTTGAACCCACGACCTTAGGATTGGAAGGCGAGGCCGCTACCACTTGGCCACCAGCGCTCTCCTATTACTAGATAATATAATGGAATCACCAAACGCGATTTATTCCAGCATTTCTTCTATCCCTTCAGCCTAGTGAGTGAGACCAAATCGAATAACGAACTTGGAAATGATTCATTTATAATAAGCCCTGTGATTAATTCTCAATATCTCTACCAAAATAATCTCAGACCGCTATAGTTACAAATAACTATTATTATCGGGTCCCTTATTTCAATAAAGGCGTACGGCCTTATTACAATGAACGCCGTTTAGGAAGGCTGTATTTAAGAGGTGTTTCATGGGCCATGAGAACTGCCGTTTGGGAGATGGATGTGGTCACTTCTCAGATTTATTGTGAAGGCTTTTCGTTATTAAATGAGATGAATAGTGGGCTCGCCCCTCTATAATGTGATGATTGAGTATGATGGACTGTGATATTTATTTTACCTTTAGGCTACAAAATGCATCATATTCACTATATTTTTTATACGTAAAACAGTAGGTACTAAGTAGGTTTTCTGTGTGTAAATTCACCTTACTTCGAGGCGTATAGTTCTAGTAACTTTGACTTTGATTTCAGTCATAGAATAAGCTACTAATTAACTGTTTACCTATCCATAGTGTTTTAAAAGAAATTGTAAAATGTTTAACTGCATTGCTTGTAGATTGTAAAAACAGTATTTTTGAGAAATAACATAAACAGTCACTGATTACTATGTCAAATGCTTCCCAATCGAAACAGTCGTAAACTCTTTAGCTAAAGGCGTACGTCCACCACGCCGGCCGGTGCGGTGTGTAATATGAACCACTTAGCTCGCTCGTTGATTAATGTGTTGTTGATACACCCACTGTATCGCGGCGGTTATTTGTGGAATCACTATTGAATTTAGAATTTGGAATGAAGGCGAAAGAAGTTATTTAAGTTGCGTATACTCTTTTTTATTTGAAGTCGGTTCAAAAGCACGAAGAAACAAAAACTTGTAATGTCATGCTAATTAGGGAGCTAAATAAATATTAAAGGATATTTCGCGTTCATTTGAAAAGCACGCTATCTATTAACCCGTCTACATTCTTTATTTATGTTTCACGAAACACTTTCTAAATTAAACTTTTTTCCTGTGAATAAGTATTTTTTACACCACGCATAGAAAAGAAACTAACAAAGCGCTTTACTAACAAGATAAGTTTAAAAACGTGAGGAACCGACTTCATGGCCAAACTGCTGAACCAATTTTGTTGAAATTTCTACGGAACTAATCTACTAAACTAATTAAACCTTCCAGATAAAAAAATATTTTACAAATTGGAATGACGAATATAATTATGCCTTATCAAACATAATCAAAAATACAGCGAAATTGAGAACCTCCTCGTTTTTTATTTGAAGTCGGTTACAAAAGGATTTTACGCTGGTAAATATTGGTGGATTTCACACAGTGCCACGTAGCACCAAACTAAGCAAATCTTGTACTTAACGGACCTACAGCGGCGGAGCCAAGCCAGCTGCGCTGTGAGGCCTCCAGTGTGTCAGTAAACCATGGTTAAACAATATCTTAGCGGAGTGTCACTTCTATGTACCCTGTCTCGTAATCAGTTCTTATAAATCCCGCCCTATGCTATGCCTTACTGCCTTCTTGCACGCCAATCCTTCTGACCTGATCTTCTATCTCTGTCTCTCTCACTTCTTAAGTTAATTCGCTATCCTTGTCTAAATGAAAGTGACTTTCGGATGGTATGCCCATTATTACCGTTGAAATGGAAATGGACACGCTTGTTTTGTGATTCGAGCTTTTAGACTTTAAATTAACTGAAAAGGGCGAATACCTAAGTCTGGAAATGTTGGCATTTTAATTAAAATTGCGTTTTCACTTTCTCTTAGAAATAGCATAGTAGGTTCTCTTTTTGTTTGCGGCAGTATTTTTAACAAATTAATGGGCTTGCAAAGATGATTACAAAATAAAGGAAGAAATTTAATAATATTTACCCAACAAAAGTAATTAGGTGGCGGTTGATAAAAGAAGGTGGATGAATTGGGTCTTATTGGGTGTTATTAATAATCCTGGCGTAGCGTTGGACTAGTTAATCCGTGTTTTGTCACATTTGCTCGAGTTGACAATTGCATGTCAATGCAAGAGACAAAACACGGATTAACTAGTCCAACGCTACGCCAGGATTATTAATAACACCCAATGAGTTTATCAAACTGTATTTCAAGTATATGACATAGTCATAAACTGTATCGGCTGTAGCGTGCTTGCACCAAAAATAGATGACATAAAGTGACCTTCTAAAGGCAAGGTCACACCCCACCCGAGGTCGGGCTGCGCGAACATTGCCACAAATGAAACAGCCGTGCCAATGAGCTTTATTCTGTACCTTCGGGAGAGTGGTACTAAAGTGCTGCCACTGACAAAAGCCTGAAACCCATCTGAAAGAAAAGGTTTCGGTGTTTTATTCTTGCAATAGTTTTTTATTTGGATGTCAAACTTACACTAAAATCGGGTTTGTTCCAGATGCCATGCCTTCTTATGAAATAAAACAAAACACGCACTGTTTATTAGAAAAACAAAATCCGTTTATTGTTTTTAAACAGGATTCATTTCACATTGCAACACTGTTGTAAAAACATTGAAAGTTTAAGTTCTTTTTTTTACACCGAAAGGTTCTAGGTTAAACGCTGCTGATAGAATAATCAAGATGTAAAGAAGATAATAATGGAATGAATAACACCTGCTCTTGGCAAAGTAAGGCGCATCTCTTGAGGCTAACGACCATTGTGACTGTTTATGGAGGCTTTTTGACGATCACACTGACTTATGAAATTATCAAGACAACACAATAATCTGCCTTATTGATATTAAAAATAAAGAGTTGATGATAATGACCTCATAGTCGGGGGAAGCCTTATCAACTAAAAAATAAGCCTGTGTCAGGAGCATGTACAGTCGCGGTATGAAAATGTTCTTCCCCTTAGAGTCGGGTTTCGCTTGTACCAGTGCCTTGATCATGAACACATTTTGACATTATTTGTGACGTTAACTTATCGGTGTATTCTGTCTATTCAGTTTCAAAAGGTAGTATGTGAACGTGATACGTTAAATAAATCAAGTTGAAAATCGACGAACATTTTCATTCCGCCACTATACATTAGCCTTTCACCACCCTCTTTCTATCACGTCCTGGTCAAGCACATGGACGTGTATCTGATAACAGGGTTTATTCGTTTACTCTGCTACAACTAACTTATTTTGTTTAGAGTAGTTTATCTCAATGAAAAAATTTTGTTGAACCAATGTTTTGTTTGACTTAATATACAGATAGGGACAACTCATATTATTATGTTCCATATTAGCACATTGAGAACCGTAGCACCCAATATAGCGAATCGAATTTTCCCTTATCGTTGCAATGGGCCATTGGGCCGCGGGCTGCAGATTACAGCATTGTCCAGCCGGCCAGGCCACCGCCAGGTCGCCGCCAGGTCGCCGCCAGGCTGGCAATCAGCCGCGGGCATGCTTCCTATATCCGCAAATGAGACTCACAATACCAATGTTCGCATTTGGATTTTGAGATTGGGAATGATACAAACTGAACACAGATGTGAAAATCTGTTTGGTTGTTTGGCAAGTCACAATTCTAAAGAGCTGAATTTATTCCAGTTTCAAAATTTTAAACTGCTTCATCGTGATGTCTTTTTGTCATAGTTTTCTGAGCAATAGCGTAGCAGTTGTAAATGGCCATGTAAATTAAATCTTGACTCAGTAGTTTTATAAAAGGCATCTGTTTCTTTGAAAGAAATGTAATGTTTCTCTTCCGCAACTTCATCCCGTCTGGTTCTGATTGAATCCAATTGATTGAACTCGTTTTATCGCCCCTAGGGGAGTGTAATGTGGTGGAAAGGTCCCTTTGCCGCGGGGTTATCTCGCCGCTCGAGTCTGGCCAGATGGCAAAATACATGGTTTGTTTGTTTGTATCACTGATTATTTAATATGATTGGTAAAATGGAAACATGGTTAAAGCCTAAAGGAAGTGAAACCTTCAACGCATTATACATATTATTAGTTCTGGCAGCTCATCATTCATCGCTTAATGGATAAGCATGTTTATTCAATCACAAAATTAACAACTCATTCAGAAAACAGTTATGGACTCTACAGTTATTATTGGTGCGTGTTGTAAATTTATAAACCTAAAACGGACTTTTTTTATTTAGTTACTAAACAATTTGTAGCCGGCTAATAGTTACACCATTAAAATCTATTACGACCAAAAATGCCCATTAATCGTCGTGTAGATTCCATTATAATTTCAATTAGGTACGCAGGAGCCGGCGGTGCGTGAGTTTCGCTAATTATTTTACAAAAAAACGTTTCCTCTGTGCAATAAGTCGGGCCGTTGGGCCATTCGTGGCTCTGACTAAGGAAACAGGTTGCCGGCGCTTGTTTTTATGTTCTACCGGTACGTTGCCCCACGCAAGTCAAATCAAATCAATATTTCCTTTTCTTTTTTAAGCTTGTCAAAAACAAGGAAGAAAACATTGATATAGCTATAGATGGAAAAGTTTATCCTTAAGGCAGGTGACGTTGCACACACCTCATCCCTGGTTTCTAGTAGCAGCTAAAAGGCGCAGGTCTCTTGGTGCTGGGCCTGCTTTCCCCGTTGAAGTCAGCCAGGCCATGAAAGCGTAGTGCGTCTCAATCTGTTATTGGTTGGTAGCACGCGAACATAAATTGAATAATATCGGTCAGGAGATCTATGTTTATGTGTCTGAGGCCGCTCTTCAAGGCAATGCTCAAACAATTTTTTCAACTTTTGAATTAGGATTTTATTAACATAAGGATATATAGAGTCTATGCAGTGAGAAAAGTTTAGTGCACTGAAGTGGGGGATGTACCCACCAAAAAACTTTAGCAAGAAGTCAGATATACAAAAAACATGCTTAGTTAGTGGCTTGATTTACATAATGTAAAAGATATAATAATATCTAGATTTCTATTAGATCTTGAAATTTAATTTTTTTAACACATTGGTGTCCAAAACTGCACGTTCTCTTAAGGCCTGCGCACACCTAGGTCACTGGCGTCGGCGATCAGTGAAACGCTGTCAAATTTGACAGCGTTTCATTGATCGTTATTGCCAGCGACTTAGGTGTGCGCAGGCCCTTAGAATCAGCTAAGCGTTTGCCCAAATGTCAGTATTGCATTGAAGGCCTGCGCACACCTAGTTCGCTGGCGGTAGCGATCAGTGAAACGCTGTCAAATATCGCTGTCAAATCTCAAATCTGACAGCGATATTTGACAGCGTTTCACTGATCGCTACCGCCAGCGACTTAGGTGTGCGCAGGCCTTTAGAATCAGCATAGCTTTTGCCCAAATATCAGTATTGTATTTATAACTCAATATCTCTAGGTAGATTCGTCGTTTGTAAAAGCAATAATCCCTTGTCCATTCCCGATCGAAGACAAGACCAATTTAATATGTAAATCTTAGGGTACATAATTGAAGCGGCTCACAGCAACAATCTAACGTCGATTACCTGCCGGGTCGCAGGGAGCGGCCATCGGAAGCGACTTGAATTGTTAATGTCTCTACTGTCTATTTCTGCTATTTATTGGTTTTGAATTGTACCTTGGATACCTTACCTACCTACTGCCGCTGAATATAAAATAAGTAGGTACAGTCAGTTGCACTAAAATGTTTACAATTTCTAACTTTCAGGACATTTTACAGGGCAAAAACTAGAAAATCATGAAATCAGTCGGCCATCTCACTCATTTTTTCAATTTGTGCTGTCAATATCCATTGCAATGCTGTGGCACTACCCTGATACCTAGTTAGAACGGTATACATTCCAATGCAGCTGACTGTACTACGTAACTTATCTTCCGTCCCGGTCGACGTTCTTCAAATTTGGTACAAAATGATACAAGCCAGATTTGGAAACAATATCCTTGTCAGCAGCTTTGACAGCAGTTCGTTCAATGATCGCCACCGTAGAACGCTTAGATGTGCGCAAAGCATTAAGCAGGTACAATTAGGACAATACCACACTGAAAACATTATTTTGGGTAATGTAGCCTCGGTTTCAATGAAAAGCAAGACCTCTTTACACCACCTAAACCTAACTTACTAAAACTTTGGCACTAAAGCCGAGGTCTTAGATGAGTGCTCACTGTTTAAAGTCCAAAGTTGGCATTACCTTTGTTTGCATCCATAAGGCCGCGCTCCCAAGTGGCACTTTCACCCGTTGACCTGAAAACGTCGTAAAACCTTCGGAAGCTGTGCCGCTGAATATTTCATATTCCGTGTTCCGTGCATGGAGAGCTCAGCGGGGACGCTTTGGCACGTGACACTGGGAACCAGTGCAGTGCTGGATACTTCAACTGATGCTTCACCATTATGTTAGTAGGGTACCTGACTTTCTCAATACCTACGAGAAAGAGTATATTGTTTAAAATAAACGTGTCAAAGTTTTATGACTAGGCATGAGAACAGGCAGTTTTTGCACAGGTAAGGGGGTACGATTTCCATACAAACTTAATTTACACAACTATGGCCGAATAAAGTATTAATGTACACTAAAATAGCTGTAATAGGCTTTTACAGTGGTCCTTAATACCGGCCAGTTATATAAAGTTGGAGTGTCAGCCGTTGGTCGTGGCAGTCGGGGCTTCAGAAAAAAAACTAACAGACTTTTACGTCTATTTTGAAACAGTGATGTACAAAATTGACTCTATGCTAAAAGCTAGTACCCGTTAGAAAGAAAGTTTTTATTAATATTTCTGTTATCCTACAGTTTTCTCCAACTTTATATAACTGGCCGGCAATAAAGACCACTGTAAAATTCTATTACAGCTATTTCAGTGTACATTTATACTTTGTTTGCCCATAGTTGTGTAAATTCAGTTTGTATCGGAATCGAACAACCTTAATGAAAACTTTTATCTATCAGTTCTTCTACTAAGTCTTTGTAATGTAGACCACGAACATGTCCTTATCGCAAACTTTTTTCGCCCAATATGTTCGAATTTACGTCATCTCGACATAGCCTTACCATACCTCATATCAGGAGGCTATAAAATCAACCAGGTTTTTTTGAACAGTCTGTCTTCTTCTACTTCTTCTTATCGTGTCACTGAGTCTGTCAAGCAAAGATGAGAAATGCTGATGTGATGAAGAACTCTGTTAGTCTTGAAATCATTGAACCTCTTATAAATGTAAGCTTTGATCGGGCCCCGCACTAGATGGCGGATTGCGCCGGGCTCTGCGGCGAGGCGCGAGGGTCCGCAATCCCCTCACGAGCGCGGGATGTTAAACAGCTCGTGTGTGTGAACTTTCGCGATAAAACCACTTTTGGCTCGGAGCGTTGGCGAAAATATAGATCTTCAGGCGATTGTAAGAACCTGCTACGTTTTACATAAAATATCAATTTTGTGAGTGTTCGGCCGTAAAAATGTAAAAATGAATAAGTAATGTTAAGGAAATTTAAAAAAAACACAGCAAAGATAAACTGTACTAGCGGCCACCCGCGGCTTCGCTCGCCCCGTTTCCGTTACTTACATCCGTTCTCCGTTACAATGTTTTTTAAATTGTAGCCTACGTGTTATTCTGATGTATAAGCTATATTATTGTAAAGTTTCATTAAACTTCATGCAGTAGTTTTTACGTGAAAGAGTAACAAACATCCATCCACCCATCCATCCATACTTACAAACTTTCGCGTTTATAATATTAGTAGAATTATGCAACAATTATCTAACTCAACCACCCCATTATTAATCTTCTGTTAAACCCTTGTTATCCAATAGCTAAAATAGCTTCAAATAAATCGTCCTATTGAAAGCTTATCCGACTAATTCTGAATATGGATTTCGGCAGCAACTAATAAGTAACCAAAACAAAACCGAAACAAGATCAGTTCCGCCACTTTCAGTGTTTGTTGACACGCGATGTTTTTCCAAACTTTCTTCTCCAAACAATTTTTTCTCTTCTTCCCATGAGCATAAAGTTCATTATTAAACTTGTGATGACTTGATATAAATGTGGCATTGTCACAGGGCATTGATTTCCTATTATTGTTAAGATAATACCGGAGCCGCATTCCGAACTATGGAATGTGGATTGATTTATGAAATACTTACATTTAGTTTGTTTGAAGCATCGGGCATAGTTCTTAGCTGACGTGTCTCCATGAGCAGCTTTGTTTCAATTGCTCAATAGTATTCAATAGCTTCCAAAGCACCAAGCTAGTTTTTGGCAAAGCCATTCCACCAAATAATAAAAAAATCTTCATTGAATTTGGCTGCCATCACACCTGGTGGAAAGCGAGGATGCAGCCTAGGGTCTACAAGGCACTAGACAATGCGGTGTGCCATTGTGGCTGGCTGCACTTATGGCCAGTAACCAGTTTCATTCAAAAATTGAGTTGCAACGGCACACCACATCGTGGCCAGCCGCTAAAGTGCTGTAAGCCTAAGATAGAGCTCGCCTTAGCCGACTTTTAATTATTGTCTTGAAAATTCAATCGGATCGCTGAAAACGGTCTTTAGTACAGATTCATTAACATCGATGTGCAAGAAGCTCCAATGCATCGCTTCTTCAGTTAGAGCGGAGTGGTTGGTTCCAGTGCAAGGAGCTGAGCGGGAGCGAGTGCAGCATGGGCGTGCGGGCGCCGGACTCTCTGCCCGGTCTCACGCACCACTACCCGCACTGTGGAGACAGGTAACACCATATAATTTCATCTCTGTTTTAATTCAAATATATGCTGGCTCCCGAGCTTGCCTAAAGAGTTCCATCTTTTAAAATTATATTGTTTTAATAGCTTCGTTCCTCGCAGTCTTCGATTATCGATCGATCTATTTTTATATAATCAATAATATCAGGTCTCCAGCAAAATGCAACATGGGTATATCTCGACTGGTGAACGAGCCCAGCCCGAGCAGCTCCGAGGAGTCCAACTCCCCCACGGAGCTGAACTGCTACCGCCGCCTCGGCGACCGGCAGCCGCTCATGAAGAGGCTCGCCATGGGCCTGAGCGGCGCGCTGCTGCAACCATCGGATGATGACTCGACGCCTCTCGTCACCGACACTCCAACCACGTTAGTATAAATTACGAAAATCACTTTCTAATAAAATTAAGAGTTAGAATAATTGAGAATACCCAAAGCAAATATTTAGAGGCAAGTCTGGCTTTTACGTTTGGCATGTCCCAAATGTTGTAATGTTCAAACCTAACTTTGATTGCAAGCCCTGGAATACTATTGCTGCTGCTGTAATAAAATAACGTAAGTAAACTGATGGTCCAGTCCATCAGTTTACTTACGTTATTTTATTTCAGTGCACAATCATTAAAAAAAAAAACAAAGTGCTCAATGAATTTCATTCCAAATCAATAACTTATTATCAGTGGACATTCCACGCCACACTATCGTTTCAGGCCGACCAACCTTCCTCTCTGCATGAACGGTGGCTACATCAACGAGGCTTCGGAAGCAGAGTCCCGGACGCGAGAGTCCAACCGGGAGTCAGCTCCTCACACCCCGCGCAGGCATGAGACCCTGCACCATGCCGGCCATGAAGTGGACTTCAGGAAATGTGGGATCAACAATGGCAAAAATAAGTAAGCAGTCTTTGTTGTCAGTATTAGACGGGTGGTGAAATATCACAATTTGTTTGTCATGTTCTCGAAAGTATGAGCTTAGTTCTGAATTACGTCTAAATTTAATTTTGGTACAGCCATTACTAGAAGAGAGACCTATCTATGTCAATGTCAAATGAAATTATTTCTTTAAGTATTGAGAAAAACTTGGATGTAAAGAAATTAAAAAAATTAAAATATTGGCAGCTAAAAATGCCTGACATTGACACATCAGCGCGTTGGAAGAAGCCTAACCTATGTAGTTATGCTACGATTTTTACTTTTTAAAGGCTAACAGTTAGTAATTGAGATTAACATGATTTGTACATCCATTTCAGTAGTCCATCCGCCAACTGCAGTCGGACGACCTCCTCCTCATCAGGTGCGTCCTCATGCGGCGCGCCCGGTTCACACGCCTCCGGGAACAACAACGTGCCGCGGACGGAGCCCGAGCTCAGGCAGGCGCCCTGGTTCCAACACGGAATACCTCGAGAGGTAAGATGCCTGAAACGGACGCCCCATCTGTGATGGACTGACGACATTGAATAGGAAGTCAGTGGATGGAGAGGACCTAAATCTTTCTTCCAGGAAATGAATAGGAGGCCTATGTGTCCAGCACTGGCATTTTTCAGGCAAGTAATAATGATGGTGATAGGTACTTAGACAAGGTGAATATTTATATACCTATTGCTGTTAATGGTGATTGTTATATTTTTTTTTTATCTTAAACGTTGCTAAACGTTGCGCACATTTATATCACATAAAGATGCCGATCAATGTATTGCTGTCAAATACCGCACTGTTAAAAGTCACAGTAATATGTGCGGATGTATGCAGAACTTTATGCTGAAACTAATCGCTATTGCAGATCGCCTAGATGAACACGAGGCTCTTGATTTGGTCCCATTAATTGTGGTTAATTTTAGAGAATTCAAATTTTGATACTTTAATTAAAACAATCCAATCGCCTGCGCCAGTTGCGTGAGATAAAATTTAGATGGATGGATCCACATCCAATATCTATATGAAATAAGTAAGAAAAGTAGCTATATTAATAACTAGCCACTTACCTATTTCTTTGGTAAAAGTTTTGTGTTCTGTTTGCAGATAGCGCTGGAGGTGCTGAGCAGCCAGCAGGTGGGCGCGTTCCTGGTGCGCGGCAGCACCACGCAGGCGGGGTGCTACGCGCTGTCGGTGCGCGTGCCGAGGGACTTCCAGCCCAGCGGCATCGCGCACTATCTCATCCTCAGGACGCCCAAGGGATATAAAATCAAGGTGCGACACATTTAAGCGCTTTGAAGTGCTTACTATTATATCCCAGTCAGAACTGGATCACAAGATTTTGAGATTATGGGCAGATTGAGCAAGTCATAATAGCTCTAGGAACCAAAATATTGAAGAATAAAGATTCTTCTGAAGAGTGGCTACAAAGAAACACCCTCTATCCGGATGAACGGTCGACGTAGACTGCGGGAAGTTGGTAGTTGGAGAAAGCTCATTATGTTTGTGTTATTAATGATTTTTACGAGCTGATGATAAATATTCATTATTTTTCCAAAACTAGACTTTTCTACAATCAAGCTCGTTCATCATTTTTCTTCTTATAATAAACACTTCAGCTTTTTTTTGAACATTAAAGAAGCCGTACGTAAAACGCAACAGTTTTTCGCTTGCAACAACATTTAAATATCTGCTGACTGAAAGAAATATTGAATTTTAAACTTTCACCCTTCCTGTTTCCAGGGTTTCACGAAAGAGTTCACCTCGCTGTCAGCTCTGGTGACGCACCACAGCGTGATGCCGGAGCTGCTGCCCGTGCCGCTGCTGCTGGCGCGCGGGGGCGCGGGGGGAGGGGGAGGGGGCGCGCGGGGGGGGCGGGGGCGGGGGCGGGGGGGGCGCGCGGAGGGAGCACGCCGACATCGACGCCGTGGCGCCGCACGCACACCGCCACACGCCGCATCACCACGTCGCCAACTTCCTCGCGCAACTCGATGTCTAGGAACCCACTGTGAACTTTGGACTACTATCACCGAGATATTAAAGAAGCACTTTAAAACAGCGGGGCCAGCTCCGTCCCGCTTGCGAGCCTGTGTATTCGTGGCGCTTCGTTCGTGTATTAGCGCTGCTCTAAACTATGAATGCCGAAGTCACACTTATGTGAGTGTGGGACGTATCAACAGTTCAAGTGGCAACAGTGAGAAACCTAGCGCGTAGTACATAGATATCGCCTTGTAAAATCTATAGAACCCACCGTGAACTTTGGACTTGAACTAAAAGACAGGATTGACCTCCAGTATCCTAGGATTGCAGACGAACAGTGTTCTGTGTGTTCTGTGGATCCACGTTCTGGCGTGAAGCTGTTTTAGCAGTGCAACTAAACCGTGTTTGTGATGGACTACTTTAGTAGCAGTGACAATTCTCAATACTCACATAACCCATCTGTAAATCCAGCACCGGGAGCCTAATTCTCGGGCCGACCAAGATTTTCAAAGTCCCTTAAATACACATTGGCATTGCACAACCCCGCACTTTTTCTACGTTTTCCGTATATCGTAGCTGTCGAGGATTCTACGATGAGGCCGTCGATGAATTACTCTAAGAAATCTGTCATTCCCTCTTCGAAATGAAGCAATAAAATAAAATTGCAAAATGATCCGAGATGAGCCGAGAATTAGGCTTCAGCTTGTGTCGGTGGATGGTTTAAGGGAGTTGTATCTGAGATTGATCTCTTTGGAACTGTGTGTATTTTTAATGAACTTTTGACTTGAAAACGAAAAAGTTTAAAACTTTTAAATAAAAGTGGATTGTATATAAATAGCAACCCACCAGTCTAGTATATAAAATTAAAGTCAAAGTACCTACACTATGACTTTAGTTAAAATCACAAAGTACGTTGTAAATAAGCTTTATGAGAATATTGTATTATGCTCTTACTTAGTTCGATCAATTCATCCTTATACAGGGTTATTCATAATTAGCTGCAAATACTCAGGAATTAGGTTCAACAAATAAAATAAAAAATATTTATGAAATGATTTTTTAGCCGTAACAAAATTAAAAAAAAAAAATTGATGCAAAAACTTAAATCAAAACATTAAAATTGTTGAACCTAATTCCTGAGTATTTGCAGCTAATGATGAATATCCCTATATAGAATTGATGGCATTCAATTGATTTTATAATTAAATCTGTAGATAGCTATGTAACTGACTCAGTTACAAAGCTAAAAACTTTCATATATTCGCTATAACAAAATCATTAGATTAAATGATATCAAAATTATAGTCAATAATAAGTCATTAAATTATTTGTGTTTATTTTGTTACTAAATATAATGATTATTATTAGTAAATATTATAATAATGTGATACAATATCAAAATTTAGGGAGATAATATAGAAATCAAATATAAATTTGTATAATAATCAGGTATAATATTTGAATGATAGTGTCAATGATAATAATAGAATTGCTTTTTTTATTTTCGATTCCTGTGTAGATTGTTTCTAGTCTACGTCATTTAAAGTCAAATATTAGCTCTTTTTGTCGTATAATTATTAACTTGTCTTATTTTAATAGTGTTTGTTATCACTTCAATTTGTTAAAAAACATTCAACTTTTGTTTTAATTATTACGAGTAAGATTACACGTGATAATTATTATATTATTATCAATTAAATTATTATAAAAAGAAAGTGGATATTCTGTGCAATAGTTTGTACACAAGTTGCCTTTTAGCGATACTATACATTTTTGGCTTTGCAAAATTTTTATGACTAAAACGTATGTGTTCAACATAAAGTTTAACTTTTTTAGTACAAAAAATAATTATGAGTTCAGGTGTTATTACAAAAACTATATGGAAAAAGAACTAGTTCGATTCTTTTATCTAATGTGTTTAGCTCAGCGTGACCTCTAAGGGAATAATATAGGTTTTTATTCAAATAATGCTATTGTGAATCTGTTTCCTACTTTATATAATACACCTTTATGGACACTGCCTTAGAACCATGTTTGTATGAAACGTTAAAGTATCGGTAGAATTATTAGACTGTTGATGTTAAACAATATTTACTTGTCATGTAAAATATGTTATATTTAATAACAATGTATCAATTTATGAGCTTCGGTTATTAGGAACCATTTGTTTTAGTGAACGCTTCAATAAAAGTATATACAATTACATAGCTGGTATACAGTAACTAATAAATCTGTAGCCCTACCACAAGCTCTGCCTGGCTCTGGCTCTGGTTTTGAGTCTGTACTCGCTCACCAGTGTATTATATTATACTATGTGTATGACGTATCAACGTGGGATTTATTTAGTCAACACACAGATTCAAAGCCAGAGACAGAGCCAGACAGAGCTTGTGGTAGGTCTACTGATACCTGCATCGATTAGAATAACCAAATTATATCTATTTTTATCTATCCAAACCCTAATCATACCCTAGGGCGCCATTTTAATGTTCAATGTAGGTGTGTGTTTTATGCAAAGTATCAATATAATAATATATAATACGAGCTGCAGTACAATCAACGCCAAAAGTAGATTGGTGAGAGGCATTTCTGGTTTATAAAGATAGACTTATTCTTAAATCAGCTCACTTTAGATTTTGAAGATCTGCTTTGAGCCAACATTTCTTGGAAGTTGCCATACTTTTGACACATCCAGATAAAAATATAATTTCCTAACTGGAATTGCCAATCTACTTCTGATGCTGACTGTACCTACATGATATAACAGAATCTCAAAATCAAATAAAAGTAATATCTAATAGTAATTATCATTTTTGTACCTTTATTAATAAGCATTTCAAGTTGTATACCACCTTTAATAAATCTTGTTGAAACACAACAATCAAACTTATTTATTTATGAAGAAAATTAAACTTATTACTAAAAAGTTAATGTTTTTTCTTCTATTTTGGGTTTACCGACCATAACTTCACTGTTGGACTGAAGTTTTTCAGCCATGTTCTCGGTAATTTGACCTCCTACAGTCCTACTTATCAGAACCTGGTTACGTTTACTTACCATGCTTTTCAATTGTCTACCTGGCTACATTATCTCGACTTCATCTCTCTATCCTAGGCTTCTTCTTCCACTAGAAAGAAAGAAAGTAAATTTATTTACTTAGAACGCAAAAATAATTAAATAGAAAGAAGTTTGCGTGGTCTCCATTCCCGAACATTATAATATATAACTTTCAGTTTATGTATGAGACCAAAAATATTATTTACTGGCCACGTTCCAGCTCCAATAATCAACACAAGCGGACTTTAGGCATAAAATCATATTTAGGGCTTTGAATCAAACTATATTAAACACAATTGCATTTAGGTTTGGACTGTAATATAAAGACTTACAACGCCATCTGTTGTAACCAGACCGAATTTTATTAGTATCCTTGAGGTACCGAGTGGTTCTAGGTCTCGTAATGGGGTTCATCCTGGATAAACAGTAGCCCACAACCTGCTATAGCTTCCACTTGATAGATGGCGCTACCAGTTTTAAATTGGCTATACGAGTACAATAAAAATAAATATTGTGGACAATCCACACCACACTAGCCCCAAACTAAGCAGAGCTTGTACGATGGGAACCAGATAGCTGATTATAATACTTGTTTACATTTTTTTCCAGTACCCGTATAACCAAAATATTATCATACAAACGAGTTCATTTAGCAGTATAGACCTAATAGCTCTAAATTAAAAAAAAAATGTGTGTAATGTGACGACATTGATAAGAACGCGGGAAGTCGGTGGATGAAAAGGGCTCAGAATCGTTCTTCCTGGAAACGTATAGGAGAGTTCTATGTCCAGCTGTGGACTTCTTCAAGCTTCTTCATGATCTTTAGCCTAAGGTTTGATCTCTAGTCTCTGGTTTGATCAGTAATACCCCTTTTTACATTTCGCAGTTAAATAATAACAACCATTCTTATAAACGCAATTTAAATTTAGTCATTGTTTAAAGTTAGCCCTGTCACTTTTTGTCATTAACCAGTGGTAAGAGATGGCAATTGTTTAAGCACAGCTTTTGAAATATTTGTAATAAGTAAGGTCATACGTGTTGAAAGATCTTAGATTTATTTCTACTAGCAGTTGGTAACCGAGCTTCGCTCGGAATTTTTTTCGTTATATTATCATCTTTACTGGTTTATTCTTACTGAACAACGCCATCTGCTGGACATGCTTTCAGTTAGTTGCTCACAATCGTCAAAAGATGGCAGAAGCAGTCACATATTCAGTTTATGTTTAATTATTGCACTCGGAAAGAAATAATCATTTCCTTAAAATGAATCCTAGCTAGATCAATTTATCGCCCCCGAAAACCTCTGTATACTAAATTTCGTGAATATCGTTGGTGCAGTTTCCGAGATCCTAATCCGAGATTTAAGGTAGATTTAAAGGTATAAGATTTTATAACTTCCCATTCAGCCACAAACAGACGGAAGTCTATGATTTTAATTTATAATGTTTGATGAAACGTTTTGCTCACTTAGCTATCCCTCTCGGCTCATAAAGTACTATTACGAGAAGTGGGAGTAGAGCTGCGCTTTGCGAAGTTGGCACTAGGATTCTAGTTAAAATTCTATTTGAGAACCTCAAACAGTTCGGACAAGAAAATTTAATCATCATCATCTGCTTGAAGAAATCCACTAGATGGACATTAACCTGAACAGTCACAGAGCTAACAGACTCTGAAACAATGAGGGCATAACTATCGTGGGAAAGCTAGAACAAGAAAAATAGAAGAATCAAAAGGAAATAAAAAATTTATAAAGCCCAAGTAATTACTAAGTCATATCAAGTAATGAATGAAAACAAAAAACCAACAGTAACTTACCTACATAATGAATGAAATGGCTTGTAAAAGTGCGCGAATTTCTCTTTCTCAAAGTTGAAATTATCACATTAAAACTAAACGTATTCCTTGCTGAAAAGTAAGTCCTAAGTAACCAGCCAAAAGTAAAGTACCAGGGGAGCAGAATGAACAAGAAGTTCGGTAGCCAACATAATAATTTCAAACTATGATGTCTAGAATTGTGTCTATAATATTTAGTTGAACTACTACTAGCTGGCCTAGGTGCGCATAATAATTATGTCGTACATGAGTTGACATTCAAAGTTCTGAGAAGCAAAGATTTTTAACGAACACCAATAACTGGCAATAAAAGTGAGCCAACGCTGAAGCTGAAATAAAAGCCAGAGAAGGAAATCCAGGGGAATCGCTCCACCAGGCCGCACTAAGCCAGCTCCCCGCCTCCGCTGGGCGCGTTTTAAAATGTAAAGTGAATGGACCACTCGTGGATACTGTAGAACATGCTGTAGCAGGTATGAACGGTGAACGCCTCAAGTAGAAACTACAAGAAGCTGAAAGCCTCTTTTTTACAACTAGCCAATATAACATGGAAGAACAACCTAGTGCTAAGTGGTAATCATTGAAAATAACAAACAGTAAACCTGCAAACTTTATCCAAGAATTAAAAAAAAAAACACTGCTTAGTAGTCTAGAAATTGTCAGTTTTGTAAATTATAACTGCCTATCTAAAAACTGGCCTAGATTTAGGTCTAGTTGCTTATTGGCATGACTGGCAATGGCTTATTACCCAACTCAGAGAAAGCAGTTCAAAAATATCCTTTTAAAATCTGCTTACTAAGCCAAGTTTTAAGTGCTCTATATTACTTTATGTCTCTGCAGTCGGGGGAAGGCTTGTGCTCGTTTGACGGACTGCTTTTTTTATTCTTCAGAGAGTAACTCTTCAAATTATATATTTTTGCATTTCTTTGTCTTCCTTTTGACTCTGAAGAGGGACACGGCTTGTGCAGTTTATTTGAATAACTTCCGTGCAGTCAAAGATGTACAAACAATAAAAATAAATAAAGACAATGCTACTTATTAAATCACTATTTATTTACAAAAGATTTGTTTGCAGTTGGACAAAATTGTAAAACCTTGAAACTACTCATAATATTATCATCTAATAGGTGAGTGATTAGCATGAAAGTAATTTTTGTTCATAATATTTTCCAATTCGATAAGAAAATCTATAATATGGCTATAATAATCGGTGGACCACAATTTAATTGCAAGCCAGCTCTCTTATCAATAATATAGCGATGCTCACTTTTAGCGAAAGAACCATTTCCAAGTTGTACTGCAACACATCCAACCGTGAAACTCTGAAGATTGAAACTCAAGCATGCCGTGCCTCCGGCGCCATGTGCTATAATGATACATTACCGGCATAGTGCATGCCAACCCAGTATGAGAACTTTAAAGAATGTGCAAACTACTCACTAAATAATAAAAATAAGAAGCACAATTTAACGTGATTGTTAGAGAAAATAGGCAATTAAACATTAATATACCACCATAATAATGACTTTGACCATAATAATGGTTATACTAAAAGTATCATCAAATCAAATTAAATTAAAACTCCTCTTTCACCCAAAACGGTAACATGCCTCATCCTGACATCCACACTAGGTTTTCCGATATTGCGGGTACCAATAACTAGGAGTGCCACAATATCGAAACCTGGAACAAATTACCAAATTAGTTGCAGATCACGTGGTGATTTTACCTTCTGCCGGAATCATTTCAATCAGTTGTATATGCCATATAAAAGAACCTATGTCTACTATAAGCAAAGAACTATGTTCAATGCATAATACACCAATCACGAGACGTAATTGCAGGTAGTAGTGTGCGTTTGCGCGGTGGAAAAGATTTGAATTGATTCATGTGTGTTTGGTAGTTTTAAATTTGCGTCCAGTAGTTTTTTATTCCCCTAACAAAAAAATTAGAAGAACCATTATTTTCATGCCGATGCCATAAAAGTAGATAGGTATTTCACCCATATAACTTATAACATGGATAGTTTCGTATCCGAGCTAATAATTCATCCACGAGCTTACACTGAGCTGCAGTCTAGAAGCGAGCGTTCAATGCATAATCCATCCGGCAGATCCCGCCGGGCCGCGCCCGCTGCTGCTTGTATAACCAACAGAAATGCACATGCACCTTACAATGTATGTGTAACAGACTAGAGGAATATAATATCTGCCAATATTTATTTATTAATCTCGCACGCCTTCGCTAATGTCAACATGCAAACATTAAATCCTGTTACCCATTATATAGGGGATGAATTTCAAGAATGTCTTAATAAACGTCTAAATACGTAAAACGTCTAAATAAAATTGTCAAACTCATAATTATGAGACAAGGAATAAGGGAAAGCTTGTTTTGCCAACAACTAGGCTAGCAATAGTACATTGTTACCCGAGTGTTGAAAGTCACGTTTTTTGAGTCCCGAGACGGGTTTGGCGCCAGAGCGATAGCGAGGGCGCCAATGGAGCTTGAGGGACTTAAAAGACTTTCACCCGAGGTAAACACTGTGCTTTTCATTACGAATACAAGGAAAGTAGAAATAAAAACATGAAAGAAAAATTCGTGAAAATGAAGATTGAATTGCCGCCTTCCCGGTTTTTTTTTTCTTTTTCTCTGGCAGGCCTTCGGCTTCGGCTCGCCAGCATTATTCAGCCATTATTTTCATTCTCATAATTTAAAAAGTTGTAAATTGTTTGCTCAAATCTATGTTATTTTAAATAAATAGTTAAAGCTATATATTAATCAAGTAATTTAGAAGATATATTATTTATTTAATACTATCTTTATGTTATTAAAATTTTACATTGCGCTTTAATTAGACTTTATAAAAACTTCTTACCGTTGTAATGGGTTTCCAACCTACTTGCTGAATAAAAAGTTGGAATTTCAACGACCTCCTTGCAGTTAGAAAGACTTTAGAAAGTTGGAACATGGTTGAATAAAAACGAACTTGTTTTTTTTATAATTTGACAGCTGTCAGTAGAAAGCGATTCTCCCTAGGGCTGAAAGTTTTACTTTCAATTAGGCCCCTCAGGCAACTTCAGACCTACTTTCAGAGTATGAGTAATGAAAAAGTTAATAAATCATTTGTAATGAACTGTGTCAGGTTCTACAATGTTTTTCCTGACGCAGTTATAGATTTAAATGAAGGAGCCTTTAAAACCTTTATTAAAAAAACACTTACTGAGAAAGCTTACTACAGCATTGATGAATTTATGTCAGACAAAAAAACCTGGTCAAAACTAAAACCAAAAATTGTATCTTAGTCATAATTGCTTGCTAAATTATTCCGATACATACCTGTGTCAATTACCTATAGGTATAATAATACTATTATGTAAAACAATATGTTTGTTAATCTGACTTTTCTAAGTGCATTGTATTCATGCCTATCGAAATAAATGAATTGAAATTGAAATTGAAACGCAGCCTTAGTAAAAGCCCAGAAAGCTACCATCCTACTTCTCGGAATTTTAGTTTATGCTTTTAAGACCAAAAGAGACTGAATAAATGGACGATACACCTATTTTATTAGTATTATATCCTTGCCCACTACTACTGTCGCGTACTTACCTAAGATTTTGTTCTTTTGGTACGTCACGTGCTCAGTTATCAAAGTTTTATAATAATCGCTTGTATAATAATCACAGTAAACGACCCTCCAGTCACTGCTCTATGAAGAATGCCGCACTTATCAAATTTCCTCAGGTCGTAACTTCAGCGGAAGATTTTAATTTTCTTCTCAAGGTAATTTCTCATTTACTGCCGCGAGTTTTCGCAATAAACCACGTAATAAGACACGTTTCACAATTTGATGCCTAATTTATGATAATGAACTGAAAATTAGATGATATCTGCGCGCTGCTATAAGTATTTGAAGCTGAGATTGTAACGGCTTTTATTGCTTCTATCTTAGCGCTGTTCACCAAGTCAACCACTGCTGGGATTACTTAAAACCAGCATCTTGTGATATACTCAAGTATTTTTTTGGTAAATCTAAACGATAGATTCTAAAATAAAATAATGATTTTCCGGTGTTTGTATTAAATAAAAACGCACTTTATGACTGTGTAAAACACTCACCTTCATTCTTAATAGACTTATAACAGAATTTAACTTGGCTGACCGATAACTCTGTTGCCATCTCAATTTGTTGTCATAAAAGTGACAGAGACAGGAGACTTTTAGCGAGCTACTTTATCAGGCTTTGTGCGCATTATAACGATACGTTTTAGCTAAGGTACATTGTAGCTTATATGACCAAACTTTCCTACCCCGAATGGGTCCGTTCTAACCAGAATCTACTAATGACAATGGTCATGAGCTAAACATTCAGGAGCTATGCTTACACTTTTAGTTTCGGCAGTTTGCACACTTTTTGTAGGAATGGCCACTGTAAAACCAACTTGTTCTTTTATATAAAACAACGATTGTATTTTCTAACGTTAGTAGAGCGAAACCGTTTAAATATAATATATTATAATAACGTAGAAAACGTGTTGTTGCACTCTAACTAAAACAGTTTTAAAATACATTTTACAGAACATTGTAATCTCCAAGGCAAACAGCGTTGCACAAACCCAGCAGTCATTGTTTTAGAACTCGACCTAGTTCCCAATTCTCGTAGGTGACAGTCAAATACAAACTGTTCTAATGCTCTAATACTCTAAGCCGAAACTAAAGCTGGAGTATGACGGGAACTGCCGCGACTCGACTCGCTGAAGCGCCTAGATACCAAATCCATGCTAATTTTATCACGAGTTTCAGAATTATTCATAACTAGAGTTTTTGTAATTCATACGAGCTGTTATAAGCAGCGGAGATAAAACTGAATATATTATGATGTATTTCATTGATATTATTTTTCGACGTCAAGCAGTGGACTGATATAGGTTGTTCATGATGATGATTTTTGCTTGATTGCTTGGTGCAAAGGTGCATATACTATAAAGGAAAAATCTATAACTCTAAAATATGCTGGATGTAGAAGATAATAATTGTTGATACAAAAAACTAATAAGAACAAAAATATTTGTGGTTTCAAAGAATAATCAGAACATAGTTCACAAAGAAAATTTGTATTTGAACAAAGTAAAAAAAAAAAAGTTCATAGTTCTCGCAGTTGCAGTTTGGTTTTCATAGAATCAGCTACCGACACAGTAACGACGACACTTTTACCTTTGCGGCCTCAAACAAGCTGCGTCGTACATATTATAGGGCAAAACTACGTGTATAGAACTGACAGGTAAATTTATGATAACCGATGGTGAGGTCTTTTCATAAGATATCTTTGATGTACGTAAACTTGATATCAGTACGTGATATTTGAGAGCAATTTGTGTCTCACTTTTTTTACTAGTGTTGCAACGTGAAAGAAACGTAAAAGTACGGTGTCAACTTTCTGTGGAGTAAATCTTGTAAGTTTCTGTCCCCGAGTCCATCAATCCAGTGGCCGCGGCGAGACGAGTTCTTGCCACTCTTCACTGATTAATTGAGCTGTCGTTATTCTCGAGACTCATTCGAAGGTGCTCAGCCATAATGGCTTTCCGAATCATTTGCTTGTGAACAAAGGACGGTATTGCGGCATTTGGCATCTGAATACTCCTAATGAGAATTTGGTTTGATTCAATTTGGCTTAAGATTTGTATAATTTTCTAGAAGTGTCGCAATATTTTGATGCTTGGTTTTAATATTACAATTATTTTCTAAGGGTGCTGGCTCTAGCAAAACACAGTTGAGTGCTTTAGTTTTTAGGGTTCAGTTACTCAAAAGTCTGCTTATCTATCTACTGTATAGGAGACCTGTTTATTGGTAAAGGAAGAAGCGAACGAAAGTCGAAAATAGCCTTTAAATATTTATTATCATTTCAGGTGTCGCGGGGCTGAAATTTATATTCAGAACTCTGGGAACATGAGCTTGGCTCGTTCTTGTCCGTTTTATTTGATTACATTTCAAGATGGTCTGAAATGAAGCAGCTACAGCTATTTTCTGAAGCTACTCGTAGGAGTATAAAACAAAAAGTTTCAAATGAAATGACGGCGCATTCCCGCGGCGGAAGCAACTCGTCTTTTTGTCAGCGACGACGACGACGACGGCGGACGGTCACCGATATTGTTCACCTTAAATACCTTTTGTCTTCGCTGCAATGGAATTTTATCGTGGCATTTTGTAGAAAATACAGCGAGGGATATAAAATGAGGAATTTAATGACAGAAACAACTCTGGTCGCTCTACTAAACTCTACGCAAATAAAATGTGTAAAGTATGTACATAATATGTCAGTTTTATTTTGAGGGACAACTGCTTGTTCTTACAAACGGCTGCATTGCTATCATGACATACTACATGTAATTATCTACATTTTTACTGTAAACCACAGAAATTGGCAGTCTTTAAACCTTCCACACGCTTACTATCGATATTGCTTGTATCTTAAAGTGGCAATGCAATAAGGAACATTTGAATGCTGACCAGTATCGTGGTATCAAGAAAGTATTAAGTAATTGTATGCCAATCTCAGCAGCACGCAACACTGCTGCCGCAACACCATTGGTCAGTACTTGTTCCCAATATATTTTCTATAGGTTTATACGACATATTTCAAGCTCGGCTGCGGTGTTGCGGCAGCAGTATCACTTTGACGCCGTGACAGACCTGGGGCTCAATTCTAGACCAGTGACTTTTTTGTCACGGTAGATAACCCATTCCATCACCAGACCACTAGACGTACGGAGACGAGGCATCCATTCATGGTTGATACACCTTCTTCCAAAGAGTGGAACTCGTTGCCGGCGTCTATTTTTCCGAATACCTATAATTTGGTAGTTTTCAAAAAAAGAGTGAATAGGAATCTTCTAGGTGAGCGCGCTACACCGTCGATCGCATCATCACTTAACATCAGGTGAGATTGCGGTCAAGGGTTACCCTATAAATTGTAAAAAAAAATATATATATATCACAAGAACTGTCAGTTTCTTTAGTGAATTTGACAGTTATTGTGATATACATATATCTACCGTTCAAAAAAGTCACTGGTCTAGAATCGGGCTCTAGTAGTAGTGACGCGTCCGCCGACGGTATGCGCCTCTAGAATGACTGGCCGAGGCTATTCGTCATCCAGTAGTAAGAAGTGGGCCGCTCTCCCTATATCAAACTACAATACGTTGACAAGGCTGTATGCGCGGATGTCTGGCCGCAAGCCAACCTACGAATGTTTATGTAGCTGTGTACTTATAGCGGTTTATTTATCATATACACTGCACTATGTTTTTGTTTATGTTTTTGCTTCTGTAGCTCAAAACTATCGGCCTAGTTTCACTGACTTTCGATATTAAAATTATCTCTCATTCATTCGACACTCGAAATTTATCCGAGACTAGAAAGTTCTACTAGTGCACCTATATCTTTGCTCCCAGATGCTTTGTGTTCTGATTTGAAGCAGGGTGCTGGTACAATTACAAGCACATGGGACTTAGTACATTTACGTGTCCGTGTGATAGACGAGCAATCAAATACCTTAGAAGACGTGCATGTTTTCGGTAGACGATGGATACTTTTGTATGGTAATGCAACTGTTTTTTATAAGCCGAGTTAAGCCTTGCGCACATTTAAGCGTTCTGTGGTGGCAATCAGTAAAACGCTGTCAAATATCGGCTAGAAAACTATAGTTAGTACATAACTAGTTATTAGATTAAATATTTTAAGTTTAAGTTAAGTTTCAAAGTGGTTCTTGAGTGAATAAATTTAAATTGAAGTTCTTGCTATACTGTCTAGGCTTTTGTTCTAGGCGGTTGCTGTGGATGTTGATGTACTGGTTTGAAGTGGTGGTTGATGCTGTATCAGCCAAATTGGAAGGTGCATCATAAGTTGAGCCTTACTTGCTTTAGGCACTCTGCTTATTCAGTACTTAAGACGGGCAACTTTCAGATCAACTGAGGCTTCTACTGGTTATGAACCTGCAACGTCTAATTAAAACTTCCAACTTTGCACTACTACGAAACTTTGTTTAGTTTGAAACTCTCTCTTTTATACTACGCAGAGCAGAAGCCCAATTTAGTTCAAAATGACGTCATAAACGACTAGAACCCAAACAGTTACAACCGCGTGAATATCTGTTTTCAACAGAGAATTACATTATTTCTACTGGATCTTAATGTTCTATTGCATAGGTAATACTTAAATAATAGAAGAACTCGAACAAAGGAAAATGATTCCACGTTTACTGCTGCAACATTGTACAAACGTTTGAAAGCTGCAAAGTACACCTCGCTACAAGGTTGTTGGCATAAAATTTCAATACAAGACGGTTCGAAGCTCGTCAAATATTGATGCAAATATAGATAAAGATATGGTGGGCAACCTACACAGCACAACTTAGCCCCAAACTGAGCAAAGCTATGTGAAAAAGCTATGGGAACCAGATAGCTGATATAATACAATTATATTTTTTTTTAATAAAAACTTAGACAGTCCCGTAAACAAATATCTATGTTCAACATACAGATATTTATTCAGTTCAGATTGAACCCACTGCCTTCTGCCCTTCAGTGCAGAAGGCCAACTACCTACTGCCAACTGAGGTATGAGAGCAGTCAAAATACGATAAACTGGAGTCGTACGGTATTACAAAGTAGATGTACTTCGGTTGGGTTTATGACAGGTGTGTTATGGCGATATATGACATGTACTATGGACGTGTTGGAGCTCATATTCGTTAGCTCCAACATTTACCTCTTTTCGATATGATAAAACTATTGAGAAAGTTTGTCGACATCATTGCATATGAGACTCACACATGACCACATGGTGAGACTCGCACACGACATTACATTACCGAAAAAAAACTCGATGATATAATGACACTTTATATTTTTAGATCTTTGGAAGTCAAGATCACCGATTGCAGGGCTAGGTTCTACAATAAATACATGGATAGATAGAAAATTCTCTATTCTTCTTCGTCTTATCGTGTCACTGATTCTTTCGAACCAAGTGCGGTGAAAGGATTTTAATTCTTTATTGCACACAACTTATAGATACATAAAAAACTTAAAACATAAATTGGTTACGATTAAGGTGTTCAATTTTATTATAACTTCTAT
This sequence comes from Thera obeliscata, assembly GCA_947578465.1. Taxonomy (NCBI): domain Eukaryota; kingdom Metazoa; phylum Arthropoda; class Insecta; order Lepidoptera; family Geometridae; genus Thera; species Thera obeliscata. The sequence goes on along the minus strand of OX387929.1, from coordinate 14,094,356 downwards.
ATTATTTTCTTGAGAATATCAGAGAGGTTAGTCCATAGTAGCTACGAAGGGGTGGGTCATGGGTCAGGCCAGACGTGGTTACAATCCTGCGGTTACTAACTTTAATTCTAGCACACTTCTATGATGAAGGCCGTGTGTATGGTGGTAAGGATAGCGATTTTATAAAGCCTTGTACACCGTCTAAGCGCTAATATGTTCACTGTATTATTTATTCCAGGGTTTCACTGACACCACCGCAATTGAAAAAAAAATAAAGAGGTGGTCTAGTGGTATCAGTCTTGCCTTGCGATCCTAAGGTCGTGGGTTCCAGTCCAGATCCAGTCGTGCACCGTGCACCATTGAATTTTTCGTTATAGAAGTACTACTAACTTATAAAAGTTCGAAGCATGGTGTCAAGTGCATGAAACGAGTCTGTTTAAGAGCGCATCGTGCGAAAATTTGAGATTTAAAAAAAAAAAAATCACAACTAAATAAATAAGTGACATTTTAAAAATCGCAAAAGGACTAATTGTAGACTATACATTTGAGATTAATTCGAATTCAGCGTTAAATAGAATGTCATGTTAAATAGTATATTTTTTTACCACTCTTCAATTCGAATTAATCTCAAATGTATAGTCTACAATTAGTCCTTTTGCGATTTTTAAAATGTCACTTATTTATTTAGTTGTGATTTTTTTTTTTTAAAATCTCAAATTTTCGCACGATGCGCTCTTAAACAGACTCGTTTCATGCACTTGACACCATGCTTCGAACTTTTATAAGTTAGTAGTACTTCTATAACGAAAAATTCAATGGTGCACGGTGCACGACTGGATCTGGACTCTCAAATTTTCGCACGACGCGCTCTTAAGGCACACTTAAATCCTTTCACGACGTGGTTTAAAATGAACCAGTGATACGATCAAAAGAAGAGGGTTTAAAACAAACACGCTAAATCTAAAGTCATATTATAAGAAATATTACGCAGTTTTCTAGAATAATCCAGGTTTTTGGCTTCTCATGTTTTAAATTTTGTTTTATGTCCGAGGCGAAAGGGACGAAAGGGAAGAGGTGGGGAAGGGGTAAAATACATGGGGAGGGGGTATCATTGGTATATATACCTACCTAGACTCACCTAGCTTTAAGACGTTTCAAAGTGATTCTTGAAATTCAACTGAATAAAGACTATTTTAATTTTGATTTTATAATCACACCCACGGAAAATAAGTATAATAAATAAAAGCATAAAAAATGTTGGGTCAACCCTACCGCGCCCTCGCCCATACAATGCTCTTCATATCTCGCGAGCTCCACGTCATCTAAGTTAGTCGGACACAATCTAACTTGACACTTTCGTAATTCCATCGCCTTCCAGACCCGCCCAAGGACCTGATTAATTGATAAAGTGCACGGACGTGACCTACGGGATTGGATTATGCACTTTGGAGATGGCTTCTTTGACAACTAAATATAGCAGCAGTGGCCAGCCTTCTGAAATTTTTAACAATAAATACTTACCAGGATAAACCTTCAAAACTCAAGAAAGGTTTTTGTTCTGAAAAGGAGTTGAGGCTGCCGAGAGGTTATTATAAATAATCTTTAACTTCGTTGTAGTTCCTTGATAATGTCTTGTAGCCTTTCGATGATCAAATAATAATTAATTATCTGACGAGTTTTTGAGTAAAAATAATTTTTATTCTCATAGATTGAAAAATTGACAAAAATATACAATGAATGGTTTTTTTATGTACAATCGACTAAGAAACTGGTTCTGAAGATCCAGTTTCAGTCTCCTTACATCCAACATGTAGAAGGAGATTGTATAAGCTTCATGTACGTGATGTGCTTAGCGGTAATAAACTCACTTACGGAGATGGGGTTTGACCAAGTACTTCGGATACTAAATTCAAACCTGAATTCTAGGACAGCGTTTGAAAATGGTTTGCAGAAAGTGAGTTTTGTGAATAACATCTGCAGGTGGACACCACCCAGCAGTAAACAACTTGAATTTCAATTTTAAACGGCAGCTGTTTCAGCTATTTCGTACTTGTTTTGTAAACGTATTTATTATAATCTTCGAAGCAACTGCAGTCTGGCTCTGGTTTTGAGTCTGTGTGAGTGTTGACTAAATAAATCCTACGTCAAAACGTCACACACACAGTATAATACAATGGTGAGCACTCACACAGACTCAAAACCAGAGCCAAGACAGAGCCAGATAGAGCTTGTGGTAGGCCTACTGATTCGCTGCTTGGAACATAAAAGTTATTCCGGATTATCAAGTTAGCTGGAAAGATAATACACAAGTTGTAGCGACTACGACAAGCGATTCAACTTGTGTAGTAATTGTTTTCGGTGGAAAGCGCGCGATCCCGCCGATCGCAGCCAACTTCAAGTTAAATTGAAAATTTCAACTTGTTGGCAAGTTTCCGTGACGTCACGGGTATCTTACATGAAACTTGACAACCTTAGAGGTGTTATTTACAAGGTAATCTACAAACTTTATTTTTATAAAATAATACGAGCTATTTATTTTTATTTTTTTTACAGCTCAGTGTTTTATGGTATCAGAGAGTTAGATGACGTTCATCATTTGGATGAGTGACCACTAATGGTTGTTACATTTTTACATCATAGCGCTTTCGTGCTTCGGAAGACTCGTAAAGCTACCGTACCTACAATTCAAATAAAGACAGCGTCAGCTTTATTTTATTCATTGTATGATATCCTCAAAGATTGTATTATTTCCACAGCACGTACTTAGCGCTTAATAGTCCAAAACATTGATCATACCCAGCATAAGAGTATGATCAATGTTAGTGCGAGGGCGCGGTCTATTATTATGAGTCGGCGCTGGCAACTCTGTTTGTAATCAGTGAAGGGAAACTACACGCGTTTATAAAGTGTAAAATGAGAGGCTAAGGAGATCTAACGCGAAACTTTGGAGCGATGTTCCTTCATTAATTACTGTATGAGCACTAAGTACGAACTAGAATATTGAGTACCTAACTCGTAACAAAGTTAAACCCAGATGTTTCATTATCATCAGCATGATAAAGTCCATTGTTAGGCCTAGACTTACTTAATGAATTTGCAAGAATTACGATTTTGATCGTTCTCCATCTACTCAATACTCAAGTCTCGCAACATTATCTATATGAGCAAATGAATAGTTGGACCAATTTGGTTGAAAATTGGTGGAGAGGTATTCCTATCTCCTATGTTTCCTGGTTCTAAACCAGAAGATGTAAGACATAAGATACTTTTTATCCCGAAAAAGTAACAGGAACGGGGCGTAACGGGAACGGTGCGAGCGATGCCGCGGGCGGCCGCTAGTTATGAAAAACGAAATGGTACCGAAACTGACATTTAATTCACTAATTTTAGTGAAATCATATATCAATTTAATGTCATATTAAAACCAGACGCATTTTATGTAAAAGTAACATCGATAATTTTATACCAAATCCAATAATTTCATGATTCGATAAACAACCCTTAAAATTTTAATAGTAATATTAAATTCAATGACGCGGCAAGCTGCTGATGCAAAATACCTTTACTATGAACAGTTTACGAGCAGCTTATTGATCATTTACTGATTGATTTTAATGTTGAATCAAAATGTGTGCTTATTCCGTCCGACTAAATTAACCCATCTGTAAATACATTCTGATAAACATTATTCGCTAGATTTTAACATAAGTTTATGATAAAAAGTAATCAAAAAACGTCGAAAAACTAATTATTTTATTAGAAATCTTTCTTTCTTTTCACAGAGGATTAACTTGTTTAACACAAGTAGTAAAAAAACCTTATTTAGAGTTGAATGCTGAATGTCGCTGCCAAATATTATTAAATATTAAACAAATAGCAATGTTGCCAGTTGTTGGAGCAGAGGTGGTTCGCTCTGTCAAGTAGTAAATCAAGAAGTGACCGCGACGAATTAAGTCTACTATTTCGCATCTGGTTTTCTAATAAAAAATAGGCATAACTAATAATAAAAATAAGATAGAAACAATTTCTACAAAAGAGCGATAACCTTAAAGCACTACAAAGAAAAAAACCAGTGATATGGCAAGGCAAATAAATAATGTAACATACATTTATTACAGCTTCAGTTCCAAAGGACTGGGAATCTTTAGCGGAAATGTAGGGGCGGGCCACATGTGCCTTATTTACGAATTCCCAACTAAATAGATAAAACTTTGGTATAATATGAATCTGAGTCCCTTTCTCTGTGCGCGCGGTTATTGAACCGAATACTATGGCAATACTATCTACTAAGCACACGTGTATAACAGTTTTTAGTTTTGGCCGCATGAATCGATCTGATTAAAAATACAAACTCTGCTCGGAAAATCCTGTAAAAATGGAACAATGAGCAAAAAAATATGAATTAGGCGGCTATTAGTTTTCTCCGAGCCAACTCTTTTCAAAACTTATTACACGAAGCCCTCATACTCTAACTAATTGCATCATTTGTTAAAATATTAAAAGAAATTCAACAATGTACAAATATCAAAATGTTTATATTTTGCCATTGAAATAATGGCAAAGTAACCAGTTTACCTAGACCCGTTCCATTGTAGCAAATCCGTGTTTTGTTGTGAACTTTTCCACGGGAATAGAAAAGTCGAGGGTTTTCATAGTCGGGTGCAGTGGGGTCGCGGACCGCTTCTTTACAAGTTTTCAGCGGAATATCAAATTTGTTCAAATTTTCGTCGCAGCGCTGGATAAAGGGTATTGTGACATTTTGCGTACTTACTACAATATGCCTTTGTGAGTATGTTTGAGCAAAATAGTGTGCATTATGTGCACGGTTTTGTTAAGTAAGTCGAATTTTAGTATGTGTATAAGGATAAATTCAATTAAGCGAGGAAAATTTTCTCGAAATGTTATTTTCATGATTGTTTTCTGTTAAGCCTTGTGACGTCTAAGCATCTCGTGGTGGTTATCAGTGAAACGCTATCAAATATCGCTTAAGGCTTCGCACAACTAGGCCATGGTGATGGCGATCAGTGAAACGCTGACAAAATATTGGTGTCATATTTGACAGCGTTTCACTGATCACCACCACAGATCGCTCAGATGCGCGTAAGGCTTTGATGTAAGAAATTCGATGACATGTTCAAATAACATTCTGCTATTATTTAATACACGTCTATGAGTACATACATACACCAATATAAATTGATATGCCAAAGTAAGACAAACACGAAATCGACAAATTTAAATTAAATCTAAATTAAATTTTACACATTTTCCTCTAAATGTGTTAAGTTTCAAAGGTAGCGGTTTAAAACCTGAATTAACGAAGTGAGAACTTGCTGAACTGCTGTTTTCTCTAGTTTAGTGAGAGAATCATATTAAATTGAGTTAGATATCCAAGGAACGGAGCGAATTTGCCAGTTCCGATATTCAATATAACCTTATTAAATTCCCACCTCTCCAATCAGATATGCAGATTGTAGAACGAGCTTAATTTCCTTCGATATAAGAAGTAATGCAGTTAGCGCGGGATTTGAATGGCAATGGATAGAACTATCGGGGAAATTTGCAAGGAATTTATACTAGCGATTGCATTCCTTGCCATTCAAAATTCACACTTATTGAATTGCAATTCGGTAGGATGTTGGTTCATGATAATAATTATGATACCTACATTTCAATGTGGCTTTAGACCTCCTTTGCTTTGAGATACCTATTTGAATAGAAGTCATGCCTACCACAAGCTCTGTTTAGTTCTGTCTCTGGCTCTGGTTATGTGTCTGTGTGAGTGTTGACTAAATAAATTCTACATCGAAACCTCACACACGCAGTATAATACTCATGGTGAGCAATCACACAGACTTAAAACCAGAGCCAGAGACAGAACCAGACAGAGCTTGTGGTAGGCCTACAGGTATTATGAGCAGGTGTCAGTAGGTATGCAGAATATTGAGAAGTTCTTCCCTTATCTATCTATTCCTAGATTTCTCATTTAAAGAAAATAATGTCATAATCGTAGTTAATAAAAATTTGTCAAGTAAAGCGGGATTTTATATACTCGTATGTAACTTCAAAATACTTATAAAATGTTAGTCTAAAGGTAAAAATAAACTAACAGACTCTAGAATGAACCATGTGGAAGGTTCTAGACTTAATGAAAGGTTCCGATGCACTTGTAATTTAATCTCGCGCTGACGCTAACGGCCAATACTGAATCTCATTATACAGATTGGCTTAGTTAGCTATTAGTTTATAGCTCGGGTGTAACTACTCCTTATATTATATTGTGCGCTGCCATAGAGGTCATGAACCTTGTTATACGTATACATGGTGAATTTTACCATTGGTCATATTTAATTTCTTTTTTATCGAGTACCTACTCAAGATTATTTTTGAGGTCTAAAAGGGATAACCCGAGGTAGTACGTTTAAAAATATTTTCATTTAAGTATTGTTGAATATAATGGTAATAACTTTGGTAATGTTTTTTAAAACTGACATATTATTTTTAACTGCCACAACAACAGACTTGACGTAGTTTGAGGCACGTCCTACCTATAATTTACTGCTATGCTGTATTTTAATGTATCCTCTTAACTCATTTAGTAGTAACTCTGCCTTCTGCGCCGTAGGCTGTGGGTTCGATCCCCACCGAGAACAAATATTTGTGTGGTGAACATAGATGTTTGTTCTCTGTCTGGGTTTTATATATTCTATGTATTTACAAAAAAAACTGTTTAAGTATTATAATTATCCGCTATCTGGTTCCCATAATACAAGCTCTGCTTAGTTAGGGGCTTGATAGTGTTGTGTGATTTTCTAAAATATTAGCTAGTGTAATTAGTAAATAACTAGTTATTAGATTAAGTATTTTTAAGTTTTAGTTAAGTTTCAAAGTGGTTCTGAAATAAATAAATTGAATTGAATAAGTGAATAAGTGATTTATCCATAATATTTATTTATCGCTAGCAGATTAATAATCCAAAATAGTTGTAGCAGGATCGTTGAAATAGAGATGGAGCTGACCAATTCACAGTAGATATGGATAGCTAGCTAGTTGGAATGGAAACCGGTTTGCTCATGCATAAACCAGTGATTGGCGCCCTCCACTGAGATGGAATACTCGAAACTAGATATTATATCTACATGCATGTCTATTAAATATACATTAACGTTACTGCTGCGTCTGAGTAAGCAAGAGTTAAAGGCCAGTGCACACCGGTGAATGATAAGGCTTAGAATAATAAATCTTTTCCAACATTTTTAAGGAATTGATTGAATCCAAACTAATCCTAGATCTTAAACGTATACGTAGTAACGTACGCATCGTATCTTCATACAAAAACCAGGCTCGCAATAAAAACAAAAATTTAAACTTGGGTTGCAGATATATAATTGCTAACATTTGGTGTGAACGCATGCTAAGAATAGTACATTGTTACCTGAGTGTTGTAAGTCACGTTTTTTGAGTCCCGAGACGGGTTTGGCGCCAGAGCGTAAGCGAGGGCGCCAATGGAGCTTGAGGGACTTAAAAGACTTTCACCCGAGGTAAACACTGTGCTTTTCATTACAAGGAAAGTAAAAATAAAAACATGAAAGAAAAATTAGTGAAAATGAAGATTGAATTGCCGCCTTCCCGGTTTTTTTTTTCTTTTTCTCTGGCGGGCCTTCGGCTTCGGCTCGCCACCATTATTCAGCCATTGTTTTCATTCTCATAATTTAAAAAATGGTAAATTGTTTGCTCAAATCTATGTTATTTTAAATAAATAGTTGAAGCTATATATTAATCAAGTAATTTAGAAGATATATTATTTATTTTATACTATCTTTATGTTATTTAAATTTAAATTTTACATTGCGCTCTAATTAGACTTTTTAAACTTCTTACCGTTGTAATGGGTTTCCAACCTACTTGCTGAATAAAAAGTTGGAATTTGGTTCAACGACCTCTTTGCAGTCAGAAAGACTTTAGAAAGTTGGAACATGGTTGAATAAAATAGAACTTGTTTTTTTTATAATTTGACAGCTGTCAGTAGAAAGTGATTCTCCCTAGGGCTGAAAGTTTTACTTTCAATTAGGCCCCTCAGGCAACTTCAGACCTACTTTCAGAGTATGAGTAATGAAAAGTAAGTTTTGTGTTATTCCTTCTTTGGGGTTACTAAAAGTTTTTTTATTTATGATTGCTTTTTTTCATATAGCTACTACGTGAAAACAAAGGTCTCATGTGGACAAAGTCACGAGTAACCATCAGTAGTATTCTAATCTTATAACAAGTTCTAGTAAATCTCCCAGTTTTGGCGCAGATAAGCCAACTTCATTACACCGGCAGTGCATCTGCAAAGTTTGTATAAACTCCGCTCTGAGAATCGAGACGGCTTATTACTTCTCGATTGTAACTTGAAAACTTGGAGTAGCGTCGAGCCGACCAGTGATCTGGCTTGCTTTGGGCGGCTTCAGACTAGCGGTTTATCGGTCCGTTTCTGTACGCACGTGTCAGAGTTTCGTAACACGCACAACTTGCACGAGCATTGACGCGTATATTATGTATAAACGTGTACGAGAATTACTAGTAAAAGCAAGTATTTTGCAGATATTTTGTTTCATGGCAACATTGAATGACTCAAAACCTATCATTATTTTGAATCTTGTGTATAAAATTTGAGGAAAACTAAGCCATAAAACAAATTGAAACAAATGTTTCGAAAAAAATCGAGATAAAGTTCAAAGGCACGAATTTTATAATTATAAACAAGTGTGTGTTTTTTTTATTTTTATATTATCTGAAAATAGTTTTTCACATTGACCTAGTGTAACAAAATATTTGGACAGGACAATCATTTTTACAAAACCGTATTTGAACCCACGGCCTTACGATCGGAATGACAGGCTCAAACTATTTATCTGCAAAAAAACAGTTTTTTTTAAGAAATAAATAAATGAAATGAAATGAAATTTTTATTGAATAAACACAAAAAACAAAGTAATAAAAGATTATATGTTCCAATATCACACGTGCTACGGTGCTACGCCGGCACGTAGCGCCGTAGCTCGCTCTACGGAGCCGCTACGAGTTCAAATGATTCCTATTTATTATGGAAATTCTCAGGAAGAAACTTCTATGATCTCAGTTAGAGTTAGCATGGCTCTAAATCCGATTTCAATATTAGAAAGAATTGCCAAATTCAATAAAATTTCAAGAATCGGTTTGAGCTGTATTACAACAGTCAATAATTTACAGATGCATTTCTTTATTTATTTAATCAAGAAATTATAAGTCTATGTATTTTGTTAACTCCTTAGAAATTATACTCAACCTAAAAAGTATCTTGAATTAAACCCTTTTAAAAGTAATTAAATCATAAACTTAATATAGAAAAATATAGCAAAATAAAATTGTTGAGCGTTATACAAACTCTTTCAAAAGCCAGAAATAGGCACAGTACTTTATTGTCCACATAAATATGTCTAAACTTTCTTTATCTTCTCGTGTTACTAGTATTTTGAACCAAAGTGCACTGAGTGTGGTGAAATGATTTAAAAGTGCGCCTCAAACTGGCACCTTTCGTGCACTTTACACATACATGTTCTAGATATTCTTAGATTTCACGACATGCCTGTTTCCTCACGATGTTTTTCTTTACCGTTTGAGAGTACTGGTTAGATTTTGTACATACATTTTTAGACAGTTAACTCATTGGCACATGACTGGCCCACGACACCAGTGTTTTAATCTTATGTAATATTGGATTTTACATAAGATGTCGTCGTACTGTTATATTATGTCGTCTATTCTTTTCCAGACTACATAAACTAAATGTTCTACTACTTGTGCTAAAATTCAAGTAATGTTTGTTAGAATGAGTTAGTCGATCGGATCGCAGGCCGGTCACGATCGCACGATATGCGATCACGTGCCGCGCAATTACGCTCCCACTGTGATGCTACCTTTATTTATCATCGCACTCCACAAGGTAATTGGATTTTAGTATTATATTCTGTAAGCTGTGCCCTATCGTGCATGACCTAATCCCGCTTGAATATTTACACTTATATAAAATTACACTTCTCAGCTTGACTGCAACCTTCCACTCCGCGTCAATGAACGTACAACTTACAATTTCTACTTTCACATTCATGATTTTTTTAGAATTTATGACCTTCTATGTCAAGTAAAATAATTCAAAACTATGGACGTGTAAAATGTATTATTTTATTTATTATAATACATATTATATACAAGGTTTATATTATTCCAAGTTAAAAATAAATCCCTTGAGTTGGTATTACAGAGATACAACTTACACAGCCACTCATGGCCTCAAATACCTTCATGTTGAATTAGTGCCAAAGCTCCAATTACTATTACATACTCGTATTTAATATTATATGATAAAAACGTCGCCGGCTATTGGTACTAATGAGTACTTATTACTGGCATATCAATTCAGTAGAGCAACCAATTGACAAGTATTGAGATATAGACAAACAATGGATGTGTGCCACAGAGTAGTCAACGCAGTAGAAAAAATAGTTAATGTAGACATTTCTAAGTAAGAAGCTGAATACAATCTGAACCACATTACATGACATTAGTTTACATAGTGCTCAAAGTTTTTTCTACAACTTGTAAAACAATATCAAAGGGTTATACTCTGGGGTTTGGTCCTGAAACAGGGGTTCTACATTGTCCCAGATTACTTGCGCCTTTGAAGAACTAGTCCAAACTCCAAGCCAATCGGGACCTGCATGACTTTGAGTCGCGTCTCGTACATTGTAATATTTCACGTGAGTACAATGCAATGCTCGAGGGAAATTACTTGTTGCACGTTAACGAGCAGCCGTCATGTTTCATTTAATATATTACACCATTTTTATGTATTTGTGAGATGAATTAACAAGGATTAATCAAGGGGGCACATGATATTTATTATGGAAATTGAAAAAAAGCTTGTCGAATGTACAGTAGATATACATTCGATCTCTTGCTATATTTATATGTATGAGAGTTGATTATGTCATTATGCTACTTGTTATGGATTTCAGATGAAGAAGAATAGACGATTTTAAAAGTCTCAATCTCATTGGCTTACATTAAAATACGTTCACACGCTGCAAGTACTGAAGGAAGCTGGTGAACTCAGTTTTAAAAATGGTTGTTGTTATGTTGGCTGAACTGTGGCAGTGAGTGAGCTCGAATGCGTCTCACGATCGTCGATAAACGGTCACGCGTGACGACGCGACGCGCCGTGAAGAGACGTCATCGTACTAGCACAGACAATGTCATTCATTCGCTTCTTATCTAGATTTGGACGAATTCTTGGCAATATTTGTGTAAGAGAAAATAATTTTACGAACAAAAATCAAACGATTAGGTTGATCTAAAACCTTAAAATTAAAGAGTTTTTACACGTTTTGAACTGAACTTTGCGAAATATGGAATAACGTGTATGTCTTCCACGTTACATTACAGTTAAGAGGCTATTTCTCGTTTTGTTTTCTAATAGAATGGGCATAACGTATAATCTAATAATCCACGAGTAGTCTAGTTTATTTATTACTGCATTCAAAATAAATCTACTCATGCCGTATGAGTATAATAAATGGTTCAGTAAATTAATATCTAGCGAGCATTCCCAAGCGGTGCGATTTATCATAACTAGCTCTTTTATTTATAACACGTTTTAATTAGTGTAGTCTCAATCTCAATTTATTACCACTTTATTAACTTGATATTGTTTTAAAGAAATTTATTGTAATTTCAATGTTACATACTTAAAAATTATAAAAGTGGTGTACCTACTAGGCAGGTGGTGTAAGTACTAGGAGTTTTTGTATAATCGATTCTAAAAAGTACAGCTGCCAATTTTTTTTTTTTTAATAATGTGGACAATTCACACAACACTATCAAGCCCCAAACTAAGCAGAGCTTGTACTATGGGAACCAGATAGCTGATATAATACTTGAATACGTTTTTTTTTGTAAATTCGTACTTAGAATACAATATAACACCCAGACAGAGAACAAACAACTGTGTTCACCACACAAATATTTGTTCTCGGTAGAGATCGAACCCACGACCTACGGCGCAGAAGGCAGGGCTACTGAGCCAACTGAGCTGAGAGGCCAGTCAAAACCCTTTAGATAGTGAAACAAATAACAAAAACCACCGCAGGCGTTGGTCAAAAGCGTCGTTTGACAGGGTAATTGGCTTCCTCCACAAGCCTCAGAGGTCCAAAGCTGGATTTAAAACTTTCCAAAACCTGTCTATCCATAGACCGCGTCATCGTCCAAATTTCCATCCAGGTTGGCGGAACTTTTTAATTTCATCTGGTGAACCGGCCGCGGCGCCGCCCGTTATGAGAGGTGAAACTTTCAGATTAGTTGGCCGGTTACACAGTTCCTTCAGTTTTTTAATTAAACTGAAGTGAACCTTGTGCAGGAGTTGTTTAGGGTCATGAGTAGTTGGCGATGTTGAGTTTGATTATGAAAAGCTTTGGCAATGTTTTACGATATGCTATACCGCAACTTTTTTAATGTCCCTTATCCGTCATCAGGTGTGATAGCAACCAAATGCTTAGTTACCTAAGCATTTGGTTGCCATCACACTTATGCATTTGGTAGGTTAACTTTTGTATTTTTTTTAAGGTACCTATATTAAAAAGAAACAAAAGTTGTAAACGTCAATTTTTTACAGCCTATATCATAAAAAAACTGTAAATACTTCATCATAGGTCTATGGTAAAAGCATACGTTATTTCCTACATACGTGATAACTAATGAACATTACTGTTTAATGAACAAGGTCAAACAAGCTGCTGGAGTATTCCATTTCCAAGGGAACCTGGTCCCTTTCACTTACATAGTTCACGCGAAGTGCAATACCAACTTATGCACGACAACGACTGTACATATATACAGTGTTTAAAGTTTCATATCATCAGAGAGTCAAATCAGTTTAATAACTAATGAGTTTTTACACTGTGTGAATCATGGTTGTTTTCAATTAATACAATGAAATTGGTCGCCATGTTTCTGACATCGTGAAAGGCGCATTTTGTCATCACCAGGCAAGGAAGGCATCTAAGGAATATTTGATATTCATTTAGGTAGAGTAAACATAGTTTCGCATTTTTGTTTTTGCAAGTCACTAAATAAAATGCTGGTGTTCCTGATGATTATTACAGCAGCCCTTCCAAGCTTTTATTTGATAACCAACAAATTCTGACATCACCATATTTTTTCCTCTTTTTTTGTACCGCATTCATTAACATAATTTTGTAATGCATGCAAATAGGTACGTACTGATAAAATAAGCATAAGGTACTGAGTATTTTGAACAAAATCAATTGATCACTTTACAATCTGTAGAATAGCTGATTAACTCGGTGCAAGTGGCTCCGAACATCGAATAAAGTAAGCTTTGGTATTGTACGAACTGCATATTTTTGAAAGTACCCTCAATTATTATTACTTTTATTTGGTGTGTTTATCTATCAAAATAATTTAGCGGTAATGTTTTTCTTATGTAAATGTTAACTGTAATCTAATTTCAATATGCAAATGCTCACTGCATTTATAAGCATATAAATACTTGTGTAGTATTACACAAGTAAAAAGCTAAAAAGTTAAAATGCTTTTCTTTCTTTTCTTTCTTTTTTCTTTATTAACTCTGTGTTTCTCAGTAAGTGATTGTTAAATCTTATGAGAAATAAATGATCTTAAACCATAAACCATTGTGAGCACGAGAAGGGAATGTTCGAATACCGCTATGAGACTTGGAGCTAGGGTGTCCCGCTAGTTTCCGGGTCGCTATTTGCACAGTGCGGTCGGGAGCAATGTGTTTGTTTCGAGCTCGTCGCTTCCTTCCGGGGCTCGGCCCCAGACGGTGCCTTTTGTCTGTTTATGATGGTAATGCGGTGATAATAGCGCCAGTAAAGTATGAGGGTTCATGTTTTTGAACAACAGAGTACCAACACCTTTGTAACAAAGGTCGCCTGATTCTGAATCTGTTTTTATGGAGTTCTGTGGTATTTTTACTGCAACCTTTTTTGTCTTTAGAGTTTTAAAGGCAAACATTTGAGTATCGCTCGTAGACCAAAATAAGTACACTAGTACTATGGTAGAAATGCACTGCAAACTTTTTCTCAAAGAGCTCTTTCTCTGCAGCTGGTTGCACCTTGAATCACGTCATAGTGGAAGGGACGCTGACTCCGCAATAAGCCGTTGATGTATGGCTCCCTTGCGTATACAGGGTGTAATCGTTAAGTGCGCACAGGCGATTATTCCGTAACTATTGCAGATATGAAAAAACTTTAAACTGATATCGAAAGTACTTTACCTAATGAATAAAATGACATTAATAACTTTTTAAAAGTAAAACGAGAAATATCCAAAAAAACTACATTAATCACTCCCATACATTTTATTTCTTAGTACCTAAGTACAAAATTTTGTGTTCAAAGCATATGTTCGAAGTGACGTCCTCCTTGTGCAATACAATGACGAGCTCTATTTACAGTTTCTAAATGAACTTTCCTTAACATTTGCGGAGTAATTAAAGCAATTGCACGACGTACACGATTCTGTAACTCTTCTAGGCTGTGTACTCTCTCAGCGTACACGTGGTCTTTGACAAATCCCCATAGGAAGAAATCACAAGGCGTGAGATCCGGGGATCTGGCAGGCCAAGGGGTTGCACTAATATTGGCTATTAAGCCATTATAATTGTTTCGTAAGAAATTCATTACAACAAAAACCTTTCTACTATCTCATACTAAATGTATGGGAGTGATTAATGTATTTTTTTTGGATATTTCTCGTTTTATTTTTAAAAAGTTATTAATGTCATTTTACTCATTAGGTAAAGTACTTTCGATATCAGTTTAAAGTTTTTTGATATCTGCAATAGTTACGGAATAATCGCCTGTGCACACTTAACGATTACACCCTGTATATGACGCGACTAATAATGGTGGTGCGGTACGACGTGGCGGCTCCCCAACCCGGAAACTGGCCCATACATGATTTATTGAAAACGAAAGGACGAAAAGGCTTCGAACGTCTTTTCCGGGTTCAGCAGGCACAATAAACTAGGATTATTTTATTAAATTACTTCAAAGGTTCACAGCTCGTTTTTTGCGAAACATATTTTTTTGTTTTTCAGTTTTCTTAAATACAGTAAGTAGGCATTGTTTGTGGTTGACTACAAATAATTGCAACACATTTGGAACCAAGTTTGTCAGATCATGCTTACATTTTGTTCAACTGCGGTAGTTGTGGCTGTAGCTCAGCTGACTATTTATTTCGTATACGGTAGTTTCCATGGCATTGATTGCCTGTTTACACTTGTAGATATGTCGTGAGCTCCCTAATATGAGGGTCAAGTATGTCGACAGCTGCGCCACAGAAATCACTTTTTCGTCATATTTACTCATCTGTTATTTCCTCAAAGGAAGTAATATGTGATAAACCTTGATGATGAGTTACGTGGAGTTCTGATCACGAAAGTTTGAAATAAGCTTATTCCAGTCTTACTCCATCCGTCCGAAGCCATACCCTTCTGCATGCTTTTGCGAAAAATTAATAAAAGTTCCGGTTAATCCGTCACGTGCGGCGAGTCGGAGAGGCTTAGCGGCCAACTGACGTCTTGCCTCTATCGGGACCACAGACTGCAAACACAAGTAGGTTAAGTTCATCAAGAGCTGCTTGAATAAAGAATGAGCGCTGACTCCTTACTGTAGAACAAGTGTCTCGGGACTTGCAGTGTTTTCGTTAGTCGCAAAATAAATGAAAACTTCTAAGCAACATTCTTGAACCTTTTTAATTTGAGTTCCCGACCACATTCTACTGCTAGACTAACTAGCTAAGCCCATAAAAATAGGCAAAATATAAAAATGTCTTCACCAAAGGTTTTTCTAATTTTATATTTACGAGTATGTACGAAAAAAAGACAAAGACATTGTTAAAAAAAAGCGCTATTGCAATTTGGCACGTAAAAAAACTTTACTGCGCTGTTAAAAAAGACACTGTGGTAAATATTTTTGCTTTGATTCTGTATTAGAAAATTAATTATGATTAAATTGAGTTTTTCAGTAGTTGTTGTACTTGAAGAGTTTTCTCTGTGGCGCTCGGCTCGCGCTGGGATTTGCCGATAGATTTTAATTAATATATAGTTTCCCGAGTTATTCGAGTTTGGAACTAGATCGCGCCGCCTGCGTAATTAGAATTAATGTCGCTACTGTGTGGCACCACCTTTACTTAAGGCCTGCGCACACCTAGTTCGCTGGCGGTAGCGATCAGTGAAACGCTGTCAAACATCGCTGTCAAATTTGACAGCGTTTCACTGATCGCCATCGCCAGCGACCTAGATGTGAGCAGGCCTTGAAATATGACAGCGATATTTGACAGCGTTTTATTGATCGCGATCGCCACCTAGGTGTGCGCAGGCCTTTAGGCCGCAGTGCTGGGAGCTTCAACTGTCAGTTAAGACAGGTATAGAAAGATTCAATTTTCACGTTCTCAGAGTAAATTAATCTTGTTTATTTTGTAATGCATTGACCGTGACCAAATAATGAAAAATAACACCCAGTAAATATTTAAACAAAACAAATAAGTAGTAGAAAATGTGTGGTCTATTTTGAGGTACAAGAAGATTATACTAAGACGAGAAGTCTTTAAAGTTAGACCTATTCTATGAAGTCTAAACTTCTATAGAATCACTGTGATGAATTTCGAACCAGGCAAATTTCAGTATACTGAAATAATATATAGTTTCTTTGTATTTTATTTTTGTTCCAATTTTCAAAGATATAATAAGAAAGCCAATGTTTTTTTTTCATTAAGCTTGTTAAAATAATTTCGAACAAGGTCCCATACCATGACAAGTTCCGAGACCATCGTACTTCCCTTAGAGTTGAAAACCTTATAAAAGTGCTAAACGAGTGGTGGTGTACTGTACCGGTAGAGGCATTACATTTTTAATGAGAGGAAATCTTTATTGCTGAAGGCGAGAGGGACAGAAATCCCAATTTCAATGTCGCAGCGTTTTATTGTTTTTTAGACTTTTTACTATACACACTTTTTCTTTCACTTTTCTGTGACAGTTCTGTGACAAAATCGTTCTGTGTGAAAATTCTATATTAAGTAATTTTGCTGCACAAAATTGAATAACACTTGTAGCCTGATTTCAGTAAGAATCATATGTAAAGCAGGCGCCCTAGTTTTTTTCTTTGTTTCAAACCTCCCGTAGCTGCCAAATGTGGGATCGCGAATGAGGTCGCGGGCCTTTGTTAACTTCTTTCTAGTTGCTTTTATAAGGTTGCTGGTTTTGAGTACGTCTATGGCTTTTGACATCTCGCCAAATGTATTTTGCAGTAATTTGTTTAAGAGCTCGGAAAGTTTTGTAGTACTCGTAGTTACGGGGCTCTGAATCGTGCGTGCTTAATGTAGCTTAGCTTGTGGTGAAACAAAAGCTTTATATTGTGTGGAAGGGTATTAACACTTTATTCTGACACAATAATTGTTTCTGTATTCTAAAGTAGATTATTATTTTGTAGACTACCACGATTCTTACCAAATTTGCGACTTGCAAAAACTACAACAGTACAACATTTCATGACAAGTTATGATTAATGTTAGGTGTCCTAGTCTACATAGTCGTGACGCTTGACGAGCCCTAGATATCCAGTTAGGCCGATGATAAAGCTAGCCAGTCCCTTCTCAACTGAGACGTTTGTGACGTCCAAATCCCGAAGGACACTATGTTTTTTGATAAATTGTCGCCATGTTTTTAAAAATATGGCGGGCTCAGTTTTTACTTCAAAACAAGACACTAGTTTGATCTCTCTATGCGTAGAAAAATATTTATTTAGTTTCGGACCTATTCAGAGCTGTTATTTTTTGTACCCAAGATAATTAGTGAACACGCCTTCTTAATTAGTGAACACGCCTCTCTCGTGTCTAAATCTGACAGACGCCGTTATTTTGTTTCAATGCGGCTGTTATAAAACGGGATCACATTTCTAGAAATTAAAAGCCTGTGGAGATAATATTTGTAGCTTGGTTTTTTACAAGAGTAAAAAAGGATAAAAGAAAGGAACAAGACAGACCATTTTCTTATACCAACATAATTATACTTAATACTACTCTTACTATGCTCTTTTTATGTCGACATAGCATACTTTTTTATCACCCAAATATACAGAACAAACAAGAATCATAATTGAGACGTGAATTTTATATATAAACAACTTAACAAAAAAACTAAAATTAAATAAAGGCGATGAATTAGTTAAGAATCATATTTAATTCACTTATCATAATTGAGAGTCTTTTTAGTTAAAAAAAAGAGAATCCCAAAAATATTAACACGTGAAAATGTGCCTGTGATTATTGTCTTTGGTATTTTTAAAAGATATTTGAACGGAATCAAGTAGATAATGATTTTGTTCCTCAACTCGCCAAGAGTCACGAACTTGTTCAACTCAAAACGATAGGTCAAGAATTTAACAACGTTTCGTAGGCAGTGAGCCAACAGCTATACAATCACAGTCCTCGGCTGTTCACATGGCACATTGTAGTTCAACAAAATGTTTGCTATTATATTTATGACGTGTCACGGTTTAAGCCTGTTTAGATTTATACAAGTTATTGAACAGATTTTATCATCACATTGGTTTTGTTAGTGACTCTATTTATCTATATTCTATAAGAATATATATATATAGATCGTCAATTCTATGATGTAAAGCACTTGGTCTTTATAATATCGTCTAGTCCAGTCTGTTCATTGAAACCATTGTTTATTATTATTCTCTGCCTTGTAAGCTTCATGCAAATGAAACCGAAGAAGCCTTCAAATAGGAAATACCTACCGATAAAAGCCTGCAAACGACAGCTTCAAAAATGAAAGAGGAAGTATTAGGTACACTCCGCGCCACGAGGGTGCTCACAAATACATTATTTATGAACTGTCAGCGTATTGTGCCGTTTTGAGAATTTACAAGTACAGAACGAAATGTAGCTAAGTACACTTCCATACGTTTAACTCGGAAACCTTTTACTTCCTTTCTTCCTATCGTATATTAAAATTACTTTCTTGGAAGGAACACAGCCACAGAGGTGCATAATAATATATTTTTATTTATTTATTTGACTCTTAGAAAACAAACAGCTAAAAATGCGTAAATGGGGTATTTCGTAAAATTATAATTCAGTAGGTAAATGAGCTCTGTCTGGCTCTGTCTCTGGTTATGGTTTTGAGTCTGTGTGAGTGTTGACTTCATAAATCCGATGTCAAAACGTCACACAACACACACAGTATAATGCACTGGTGAGCACTCACACAGACTCAAAACTAGAGCCAGAGACAGAACTTGACAGAGTTTATGGTAGGCCTACACAGGTGTCTATAGATAGATTTACACTTCAATAAACACACAATAGAGAGGTTAAAAACAAGTAGAACGTTTTTAAAACTGTTATCTCAACTTTATTGGTTTTTTCAACAATGCAAGTAACAACAACAAACAGCAACCTTCACTCAACACTAACTGAATACCATCTGACACACTGCCCGTCCCGATTGTACGGTATAAAAGGTGGAGTAGATAGTAGTGGGGTGGCATCTCACGGCACTCATTAAAGTAGCCGAAACAAAGGAAAAAACTGTCAACTTGCTCCGAGTTTAATTGCCTTAATAAATCTGAGGGCGGGGGAGGAGGTCACGAAGAAAGTCAAAACAGTTAGAGTCAATATGAATATTGGCAATGTTTTTTTATCAAAATGATTCTTAATATAACTATATCTCAAGCTGGCCCAACATTTACCTGTCACCATTTTTTTTTATTAAATCCGGCGTTCCTGTTTATTATCTTCTATGAATTTGGATTTCCCCATACTGTCTCCATCAAAAAACCTATTCCATCCTATCTGCATGAACTATTTGTTCCACCGTTTATTTTAAACGAGCCGGTATGACCGAGCTTCGCTCGGGTTAAAAAAAAATAGTATTATTATTTGCCAATAGATGTCAGGAAGAGTCGTATCTTTATTGGCTTATTTTTAATTAACAACGCCTTCTAGCTTGTAGTTAGTTGCTCACAATCGCCAATAGATGGCAGGAACAGTCGTATATTGAGTTTATGTTTGATTATTGCAAAACACCAACTTCTCGTCATTTTCTAAAAATGAATCCTAGCTAGATCGATTCATCGCCCCCGAAAACTCCTGTATACTAAATTTCTTGAAAATTGTTGGTGCAGTTTCCGAGATCCTAAATATAATATATATCTTATACCTTTAAACGAGAAAATCTTGTATATATATATATCTTATACCTTTAAACGAGAAAATCTTGTATATATATATATTTAGGATCTCGGAAACTGAGCCAACGATTTTCATGAAATTAAGTATACAGGGGTTTTCGGGGACGATAAAACTATCTAGCTAGGATTCATTTTTAGAAAATGTCCCCTTAATCGTAAAGTAAATAATCAACTTTATCATAAAATCATAACTCCTAGCGCCATCTGTTGATTAAGTCATGAGTTAATCTGTTGATTAAGTCAGAGAATGCCATCTATTGACGAGTAGTGGAGTTTATTATTATTTCGGTAATATCGAAAAATATTAATATTTAATCAGGATGTAAGTAATTCGTATTTAAATATAATTCACAACAACAATTTACAAAAAAAAAAAAAACCGAGCGAAGCTCGGGCACCAACTGCTAGTATATATATATATATATTTAGGATCTCGGAAACTAAGCCAACAATTTTCATGAAATTAAGTATGCAGGGGTTTTCGGGGGCGATAAATCGATCTAGCTAGGTTTCATTTTCAGAAAAGACCCGGGTTAAAAGTTATTTTAATAATAAAAAAATTTAGCGCCATCTCTTGTCGAGTAGTCGAAATCACGAATTAGTGTCACGGAGAACGCCATCTATTGAACTTCTACGTAAACACTCGACACAAAAGTTCCGGAAATTTTCATGAAAATTAGTATACAAAAATATTAATAAAAAACCGAGCAAAGCTCGGGCACACCAGCTCGTATATATATATATATATATACAAGATTTTCTCGTTTAAAGGTATAAGATACAAACCAATAATGCAACCGATGCGACTAATTTTTCCATCTACAGAAAAATTTATCCGCCCAAAATAATAATAAACCATTTAATTTTTTAGCTTGTCAAAATAATGGGACTGATATATTATACGATAATTAGAGTTATTCCGTAGTTAATAAAATCAGCGTGAAAAAATACAAGCTTACTTTCTAGTGATTCATTAGTCCCTTTACAATTGAAATTGTGAGGAATGATACAATATCTCGATGCCGTAATCAATACTGCCAGCACTATGTATGGAATCCATAAACAAGTATCTATAGATTCCAGCAACTGGTGTCAACCAAGTTAGTGAAGCATAATCAATGTAACCAAGATAATCAAAGGGTTTCCTAGAACAACGTCCTCTAACCTACAGTGTGGAATGTCACACACAATACATGCAATATTGATAGTACTTTGACAACGTTGCGATCAATACTGGAATACTGGTTTAAAATATCCAGTAACACAAAATATGAAGAACAATTGAATTGTTGTGCTCTAAGGTATATAGCATTCTATTTTACTAAGCGTTTTTGGCTCCACCTTCATCATGCGAACCTCTAAGGAATGGAACTCATTGCCGTCGACTGTTATTCCTGACAACTACAATCTGGGCCTCTTCAAGGCAAGAGTGAATAGGTGTCTTCTAGACCATCCTGCTTCATCGTCGGCTACATCGTCGCTTACCATCAGGTGAGATTGTAGCCAAAGGATGGTCTATAAAATGTAAAAAAATGAAAAATATGCTTGTGATACCAGGAACACCCAACGTTTCCAACTGCATTATAATTTTGAGTTGCTAATATTTTCATTTCATTCTTCAATGTTTCAGTGCTTTATAAGACATGGTTTCAGGCAGAGCGCATAGTTTTTTTTCATTCCAATAGTTTTGTTCGTTAGATCTTTAAATAAAATAATAGTCCCATTGTTTTGAGTGTAAAATGTGTTTCTAGTATGGATTGTAACAAAATGTAATGTTCGTTTTTTTTCTTCATTGGTTTCTGGAGATCGCTAATGTAATGGCCTTACTCAGAGAGATCTCTTTCTCAGTCCAGATGCAAATGGAACTCTTTGTACAGAATCTTAGGGGATTTATTTGTAAAAAAATCTACCGGAACACGGCTCACTGTTTTAGGGAAAAACAAATTATTTTGAAGTGTAAAGTGTGCAATAAGCTAGAGAGCTATATAAATACGACGCAGGTCGAAACTAATATAATATACGAGTATTGTGTGAAATTCAATTAGAAAATAATGTCGGTTCACTTCAAAGGGTTTCCGCCACGGGCCATAGAAAAAAACCCCAGTCCCGGCGCAAAAGAATTGAATCTCAGATTTTAGATAATTATAAGTAGAAACAATATCAGGTGTCACTATTTCCTGATTTCGTGGCTAACATGGTTATTTTGCCCAGAGAAGTTTCATAAGCGCCACATGTAAACATGACACTTTGTAGGAAAAACTACTTGTTACTGTACTAATTGACATTGAATTGGCAAAAAATGAATAAAACACACACATATACCCTAGTACATAATGTTGTTATTGAGGAACAAGGACGACATAAGTTTATTCATACATGTTTCAAGTGTGCATTAAGAACTCAACACTCAGTCATTTAAAGCGCGCTCAATGCGTTCTTTTACTTAAACAGTAATTATTAGCAT
This sequence comes from Thera obeliscata, assembly GCA_947578465.1. Taxonomy (NCBI): domain Eukaryota; kingdom Metazoa; phylum Arthropoda; class Insecta; order Lepidoptera; family Geometridae; genus Thera; species Thera obeliscata. Next base: position 14,071,592 of record OX387929.1, on the reverse strand, counting down.
ATATCTATGCATATATTCATTGTGTTAAAATAAATACTTTGTTTAAATGGAATAGTTTTTTAAACATACCTCTTGGGGCGGTTCAATAGAACGTACAATATGTACCACGAATTCTCGACGTGATTGAAGAAAATGTTCAAATAGAACATGTCTTCGAAGTCGCCGAAGTGACCGTGTACACAAAACACAATTGTCTGCCATATCACAAGAAAAATCAAAAGTCCAGGGATTAATGCCAAGTCGCCGTAAAAACAAAATAAATCAGGAGGAACCAACCACGAGTCATATCAGTGTGTACGTATTATATTCATTTTTTGCAACTACCCGCACGTTTGTGTTGTTAATGAGTGAATTAATGCAGTAAAATTAAGTTTTTAAAAAAATGACATAGTCAGGTACATTATATTACATATGTGATAATGTGTTTATATGATGTGTTTTATTAGTTTTTTGCCAATTCAATGTCAATTACACACAGTAACATGAAGTTTTTCCTAAAAAGTGTCATTTTTGCATGTAGCGCCTATGAAACTTCTCTGGGTAAAAAAAACATGTTAGCCACGAAATCAGGAAATAGCGACACCTGATATTGTTTCTACTAATAAGTATCTAAAATCTGAGATACAATTCTTTTGCGCCGGGACTGGGGCAATTTTGGCGGAAACCCGTAATGACGAAAGACCGTATAATGCTACTAGGCTAATTAAAAATACAGTTTAAATAGAGTTCAAATAACTTCAACTAAATTGCACGGCTGGTTTTTTAAAATGTTTGCCAAATATGCAAACATTTCAACAAAATTGAAAAATTGTATACTGGTTCTAGTGATTTGTAACAGAAATTATAAAGTTGAACGTTTTAGTCCACTTCAGAATGATAGATGGAACTTTGAATTTACTTATTTATGGAAGACTGCTACCTCTGATCACTTTTGTTCAGTAGGCCTACCATGAGCTCTGTCTGGCTCTGTCTCTGGTTCTGGCTTTGAGTATATGTGAGTGTTGGCTAAATAAATCCTACGTCAAAACGTCACACACACAGTATAATGCACTGGGTGAGCACTCACACAGGCTCAAAACCAGAACCAGAGACAGAGTTAGACCTAACTTGTGGTAGGCCTACTGATCAGAAAACATACAATAGTACTACTACAACTACTACGCATAGAACGGATGTTCGGCCTTACCCAAAGATAAAAATAAATGTCCTTTTTAAAATATAATACAGATGATATGATGTCAAGTTAGCACCACTACAGTTAGTTTAGTAAAGCATGCCTGACACTGACTGCAGGCAATTATAAATCTGTAAGAAACAGCAACCAATTCACGCTTTTTAATTAACTTTCCATCAAGTAATAGACTGCGGTTTTTCCTTCGGTTTACCTAAACTAACGCAATATTTTTAGTTAAATTATTTTCGATTACACTACTAATTCTTTTTTTAAATACAAGGAGTAAAATAATAATATTAAAAAAACTTTTTGTTTGTTACTAGTAATACGAGTAATTATTAAACAATGTTTTGCTCGAGTTTAGAACAGTTGCCATACCTCTTAAAAACTTCCTGAAACAGCATTGATGTTTTGCCTGCGTTGCTTTGCCCAGCTTCTATCAATTTCGAAGATCAAGGAACTGTAAACCACACAAACCACAGTGATAGACATTGTATAGGATAAAGTGATGCCTTTTGAATGTAGCTTCCGTAGAAATGTGAGCTTCATGACTTGCGCATAGCATGAGGCCATTTACTGATTCTCAGTGGTGGTTTTTGACCAATTCTGAGAAACACGTATTCCACATTTTCTTTAAACATTAATAATAATTACGATACCATTTGCTGTAAAATTTATTTTAGATTCTAGGACTGTCTTTGAACCCACTAGTAAATATAAAAACAGTTTTTGATACCACTCTACACCGGTCTCCCATTATCATGTCTTTTGTTAAGGATTACAATTAACTAATACACACCAAATTTCACCACATCCCGAAATAATGAAAAGCTGTTCCGCACTACACAATACATCAAACGCAGACGAATATGAACCTTATCCTGACGAAATAATGACCACAAAATAAAGCTTCGGCAAGGATGAGCTTTATTCTTTGCCATGGAATAGTGAACTTTACAATAAGGAGTAAAGGATTGTAGTTGCTTGTGGCTAAGCTAAGTCATTTAGCACGCCATGTCTTGCGGTGTGTGAACAGTAAACTCTTATGAGTTAGGAAGGAACAGACATGCGGTGATGAATTTAGCTCACATACCGTATCAAAAGCTAAATAATGAAAACTAAGGCAATAATTCACAGTTGGAGACTGAATAGTTCCCCATCACAATAAAAAAACATGGTCAAAACAAGACGGGGCTCTTTAAAAATGCCGATTCATGCGATGTGTGATGAATTATTGTGATGAATATTTATTTGTTTACAAATAAATAAATAATAATAAAAAAAAAGATATCAGATAAAAAATTCATTCAAAACCTTCCAGACCATCTATTCTATTCTTCTATACCAGACTTTCTATTAAAAACCAATTTAATTCACAGCCCAAAGCGCCGGGATATCAGTTAGAATTTGACGCTAACTGATGTCCTTACGAATTACTTCACAATATAGCTGCTGGGAAAGCGTGTTCCATATAATACTGTCCAAGGCACTACAACGTCTTGTAAACTAAGAAAATACCTGACAACCTACCCCCGACACTGAAAAAGATGCAAAGACCTGTATACTTACTTCACAAAAATAATGCATGCAGTTTTAAATAGTTTTCAAGTAAAGATGCACTCCCTGCTTCCCATGCACTCGCAAAGCAGCGCTTCCATCAATTTCCCGCGAGTGGCGAGCGCTTTACAGCGTAATGGAGCGATCGCTGCCACGAGATGCAGCTTAAATGTACGCTTTAGAAATATTATACGTAACATGAAAATGGATTCCATTCTTGTCTTCGTCATGACAATGTGTTCATAGTGCTTATCTGCACTGAACTCTTTGCTTATGATGTTTCCCCCATATTTATAAGCGTCAACTGCCATATACTTATATTTAATAACAGATACAGTTAGAAACCATAGATATATTTTAATCGTAACTGGGGGTTGAAGTTGTGAAGCTGTTTCGTTTTCATTTCGTTTCCGTGGTAATGGTTGGCTTTAAAACTAGGCTGGGGTATCACTAACTTATGCAAACTGTAAGTTTATTACAACGACTGTACATTTTACTAGATCCAAGCCAGCAATAGGCAAAGTGCAATGCATAAAACTGTCGTAATACGCGATCGGATCAAGCGTTAGTAATTCACTGGCTTCGTACGCTTTACATCGGCGCGGCATCGTAAACACGTTTTATTGAGCTCTGTACGTGGCGAGCGATGAATATTAAACTAAAAACAGAACAAACGATGCATATTCCATTTCCATATCGAGTTTTGGTGCGATACCATTTATGTTAGGTTTTGATAGGCTATCGACTGTTTTAACATAATAGCTTATTTGGCGCGGTACATTGACTATGCAAGAATTCGGACAGAGTAGAGATATAAATATGAACATCGACACGCCCAAAATCATTATGATTAATAGGTTTTGCAATTTTAACAGTGGTGGTTTAGTGGTAGTGGCCCCACCTTCCGATCCTAACGTCATGGGTTCAAATCCAGTCGTGTACCAATGAGATTTTTTGTCAAAAAAATTATGTGCACTATGTTAGTACTCTCAAAACGGTGAAGGAAACATCGTGAAGAAACCGACGTGTCGTAGAACCTAAAAAAAGTTCGAGAAACACGACGAGTCACGCACGCAAAAAGGGCCCACCAGCGGCCTACTTGCGGAAAAACCTGCCGGCACATCAGGTGCGCATGATAAACTTGCCGAAGGGCCCGCCATCGGCCTACTTGCGGTAACCAGTCCGCACACCGTGCGTATGATGAATTTGCCAGTATTCGACATAACGTAAACCCTACGTTGTAGATAGCTTTCAAACAAAAATAATAAGCATTAACAACACTTCAAAGCCTCCAGCACAGCCTTTAGCGTGCGCTTCCGCCGGATATTAGCGGCAAAAACGTGCGCGTTGCTGCGTAATTAACTTCTATGTTTGTCTTTAGCGACCGTCACTCGGCATTAGGTACAGCTAGCACACTGCTCTGCAAAAATCATGCAACAGATAGGTCTGTCAGCGTTTGTCTGGATACGTATTCACGATAATGCCAATTGGCCTAAAAATGGTTGTTAAGCTGGAGACAGACTTCTTGGATATTTCTAGAACTTCCGTGTTCCATAAATCAAGCCTCATTGACATTTCAATGTAAATATAAAAAAAATGTGGCGGCAAACCCGGACAACTGTTTGTTCTGCCACTCAAGTAACATGCCTACAATTGAGATCCATCTTATATGAGCCATCATCGTATATTATTATATGATGATAATTATAGATATGATGATGGAGTGGCCTCTCTTTTCTCCGGTGTGTGGTTGTTTGGTCCAGTTCTCACAGCTAGTTAGCTACATAGCATTTACCTGCGCCACGCCGGCCGCGGGCGTGCCCTACTAAACATACGAGGTTGTGTTACTGATAAATTAGTTTTATACATTACGTTAATAATAAATTATCATGAGGGCATATTATTCGAAGAAGAGTGACCTTGCAGTGTTACTTAGAAATACTAAAGAAGAAAATGTAGTCAATCTATAGTTATTATGGACTCATTTCATGTCACCAAAGACCACTGACAAAAACTAGTACTGAGAATTATCTAGGTTTAGTACATCTCTGTGCTACATTTAGTTCGTGGTATTAGGCCCAGAATATGAAACGACATAATCAGAAGAAGCAAGTTGTTTTTGGTCAATTCAATCTTGGAGATGGAGTGGATAGATGGCTAACTCGTGCTTTTTTTAACCGACGTTTAATAAAAAAGGAAGTTCTCAATTTAATTGTACCTTTATAAAGTTTTTTTTTGATGAAAATACCCAGTGTTAAACAAGGCCGGACCAGCCAGTAGAAAGGCAAGTCAGGAGTACCCTGAACCAATGAGATGAAGAATGTCCTGAAAGTTAAGGTTGTATTCCGATCTCGGCACTCGGCTCGAAAAAATCGGCGCGTGAAGGTGAGATCAAAATACAACCTTTAGTGAAGCGTAAAAAGTAATGGGATCGTAGCAAGTGGAAGTAAGCTCTTTGTGAAGGGCTCGTCCGATTGCGTACTACCACCATGCTTATTTTTGCCGTGAAGCAACATTGCTGTTTAAGTTTGTGGAGGCCGGTGACATTATTGGCTCGTGGGGCTGAACATCTGTGTGCTTCAAGTTGATGGACGCAGGGCACGTCCCTGATATGTGTGACCGACGAGGCAATGTTTTTATTAGGCGATTACGGGCCATACGCTTATTCCATTAGCTAGATGTCTAGAAAAAAAAAATAAAGTAAAAATCAGTGGTCTGCCTACCTTATGTTACCAGCTAGTACCAGAGACGTTGAGGTAAACACAAACCTCTATTTCCAAAGTTAGAAACGGAAACCGGCCTTTATTGTATTTTCCGTAAACTTATATCAATCTTACGAACACTGATTAAGTTACCAACTCGAATAAAGAAATAAGTTTTGATGAAGTGTGCAGCTGTCTCCTGACCAGAAGTGGTTGTGCTTCTTGAGAACTGCTCACCGACATCGACGACGGGGCTTGAGCGGAGCATCAATGCCTTGCAAAATATTTATGGAATAGAACCAAGCCTACCTATTATTTGTCAAGTGTTATCTAATATATCATTTTTGCTTCTCTTTTTCTAGACTGTGATTTTTTTTCTTTATTGTTTTTCCCCCTGAAGTGGGTTTAGATTAGAAAATTCTTCAAGTATTTTGACAAAATACTTGAAGAATTTTGACAAAATTCTTCAAGTAGCTAACAAAAGGAAGGTCTTAATTTTGACAAAATTCCAACCAAAACAACATAAAAATTTGAATTTAGTGGTGTTACTTTAGGCAATTGTTTTTGAGTGTTCAATAGGAAATGTGTTTCATACAGGCTCCATCCACCGCTTTCCGTTTTTGTCACCATGACATACGGCAACCCCTTCTTGGAAACTGAACGCTAGGGAAATATTGCGTGTTCCCACATTTCCCCTTGTTTAGGGGGAAATGAGTTACGTCACTTCCGCGCCATAAAGATTATTCACTCACTCCTAATGTTCTTCGTGTTTAATTGTATTTGAATGATAAATTGTTTCGCGATTTGTTTCAATTACGGTGTATTTATTTATTTATAGCTTTTAAGACGTTTTAAAGTGATTCTTGTGATTTTTTGTTATTTTTGATTTGTTTAAAGCACTCGGTCACTCGGTTCAAAACTTGTGGGATATTACAAAAATTTTGAAATTGTATACTTTTTTTTTATACTAGCTGATGGAACAAGCATAATGGCCCACTTGATGCTAAGCGGTAACCATCGCCTATAACAAAGCATTGCCATCATGATTTGATTGGAGAACTTGTGGCTTTTGAGGTTGAAAGGACAAGTGGAGACAACACACCAGTACACAAAGTAAAGCCTACCGATACATGTATTGTCTGGGAGACGTTGGTGCCAACCAATCAATATTAGATGCACTGCACATAAACAGGAAAATCTATATATTAAGAACTATTAGATCCTTGTAGTACATGTAACAGTGCCTCAAACTATGTTCTTAAAAAAATCTACAATAAAATATTTATATGGTTTTCATCACTCCAGCACTTTATTTTATCAGAAAAATGTTATGAATACTTTCACGAACATAAACCCAAATTATAAGGTTGCATTAACATTCGCGAACTTTATGTTATTGTAAGCACAAGGTTGATTTTTATTTCTTCATCGGCTTTTATTCGAAAAACGTGAGTTTTATTATTCGCTGCGCCATGAATAAATATGTTTTATGATCGATGTAAAACCGAAATTATTTGAGGGTACAATAAAATTTACAATCATGTAAAAATTGTGTTGAGGCACTTTCGATCTTATGGCTCCAGCATTAAGATTACAAATTATATTTGTATTTTCATGTTTCTGGTATGAAATTGTATTGTTGCTGTAGTGCAGCTCTTTCGGCGTAACAAGCAATATTATAATTAGACAATATGAAAGCTGTTAACTTAACTTATTAATGTAATTTAATCATCAAATAAATTTATTCATAATAATATATTCAATAATACTCCCTTGTATTTGTATTGTATTTGTATTTGTATCACAAGTGAGCATAATCATGAAATTACAGAATCTCATGATTATGCTCAGTGAAAGAAATAGATTTTTGCTTATTGTTTGGTTCAACATTTTTATAAATCCAATTCGTGCAAAATAACAAAGAATCGTGTTATGCTCGTTTGGTTTTGTGCCCTTTTATAAACTCGACTGTGCCCGTGATCCAATCGCCTCGTGCTCTGATAAATGAAACGTAATGAAATTTCACTAACAGCCTCTCTCCAACACAAATAACCAAAGCAATCACTGACAAATCTTAAACGAAACCAATAACTCAAGATTCAAGGTCGATAATTGATTGGAGTTGGATTTAATTAAAATATGGCGCCTTGTGTACGAATCAATTACATTCAGATCATCGTTCTAATTGCTCGATGGTATGGAAATCATCTTGAGATGTGGAAATTTACTGACAATATTATCGGCTTGATAATTTTTGCAACTATTTTGTGCGAGAAATAACTAAATATCCAAATAATTGCTTCCGTCTGGTTCTACCTCTTTTTTAACCGTCTGCATATAGTTCAACTATTTCTTGTGTACTTTGTACATTATTGTAAATAATATGTACTTGTCTATATGGTAAGTTTCTTTGTGTAAAAAAAATCACTGTTTTGTTTAAAAAAAAGATTTTCTTTTTTATAAAGGTTAATTAGAAGAAAGTCCCAGCACCCTAATTTTTTTATTCTTAATCGTATTAAGGCATATTTTAACTGAATTGCGATAAAAGGTTTTACATAAAAAAGTTTTTCCCCAGAGAACCGGAAAAGACATTACGACTTTGACCCCATATTCAATTGTGATTCCTGCTGCGAGCACACAACAGAAAAATATGTTAAAAACCTGAAATTCCACCGAAAAGTCCCGAATAAATATATCTGGAAGACGGCCAGACGATAGCGTGGAAACTGCACTTTATGCTGAAGTAAAATATGATTACTTTAGAATCTTCTGCGGGCCTAGTCTAGGGTTGCCACGCCTGTCAGCTGTCCTACATTTTTTGGCTTTTTTTCAACCAATAATTACAAAAAAAAAATTAACAAAGAGCACTTTTTTGTTTTCATAATACAAGCTAGTTTGGTTGATTATTTTGTTTCAGGTGTATGAAAAAAACTTTGACATTGAAAAAAGCTAAAAATTCTAAATCTCTCGAGAAAACTTGGATAAAACACACAAAAGTGAAGTTAATAAAAGGGTGTGCCAATTATTTTTTATACATTTTTTATATTGCGTTTGAAATATAAAAACATAACCTGAGATCTGCAAGGTTTTACGAAATAGGGTGAACCCTACCGAGGCCGATAGTTTTAGCTATCAGCGCGCTGGTAGTCGCTTTGAACGACTTTGCAACGATGATTTAATTTCAGCGACACTGAAAATGTTGCATTTTTCTTTGTGCTTCGAAATGTTCATTTTCAGCTGAAAACCGGTGATATCTTTTTGGAATTTTGATGAATATGTAATTTAGTCCCTGTTGCATGATGCTGCTGCTTGAAGATTGGTCATTGTTGTATTATTAGTTAGATTATATTACAATAGCGAAGAGGCCGAGTTTCCGACCGAGATGGAGTGATTTATTAGTAATAATACAATACTGCGGAAAAACTTAAAGTCCTAAAAGCCAGCAGTGGAGTACTTCACGTTGGATGTCTTCAGTAACAGCCGACGACATCATTGCCGTCTGAATGAAGACAATTATGTAACAGTTAAGTTTATAAATTTCATAACATAAACTTAGTTTATCAAAAGCTAATTCCCGCACCGCAATATATCCTTATGAATGTTAGTTGATGCGAAAGCTAAGACCTCGTGAGAAACTTTACTAATATCACTCTGTCTATTCTTACTAACTTGAGTAACGCAGCGACCGACATTTTGTACAGCAGAAAGGAGGACATCACACAATGGACGACGTTGTAAACAATGGACGCAGCTGAGTTCATCGGACCTATAAAACAATTTTTTAGGTTATTCGTTTCTAAAAACGGCTTTTCCTCTTCTTACTGCCCTGTGGGGGTCGGCATATTATATTCTCCTCTTACTCCTCCTTTACTCTTTTGCCAATATTGATAAACCAAAAAAAACTACAAATAAATGAGATGAATTTGCAGTAGGTAGAAATAGGTCCATCTTATAATAGGTTTCAGTTGACATCGTCATTCAGTTAGGTACCTAACTCGTAAATTTCGACATGAATGGACAGTTACCTCTGAAAATGGTATCGAATACTTAGGTGATAGTTAGAATATTTTTTAAGATTGAATACGTTTTAATCCTTTGTTTCAACTTTTTTATAAAAAAGAGCCTCTCTTTCAATCTGTTTGGAACACCATAATTACACTGCATTCGTTCAGTTGCCAACACAAAATTCTTTACTCAGAAATCGAAAATTCACGACTCATCTATAAACCAAGGAACCTTCTAAGATATCAATGAAAATGTATGTTCTAAGGTCGGAGAAGTGCATTAGTGGGGCACATTGGAGGTCTACGTCACTTCAAATCGCTTTTCAATGTAAATAGAGATTTATCGCGTCGGTTTTTGATAAATAATGACGTACTTCAAACCGGTATATGTTAAAATTTAGATTTTTGGACGTTTGTGGTTCAATCATGCAGTACCGATTGAACAAAGGATGAAACACAGAATTATATTAAATGGAGCTCGTGACTTGGTATATAGGCTACATTTTAATGAATGACTGCCAGCACGCGAGCGAGCTAGTATGGAATTATTGCGAAAAAAGCTGCATCATCGGGTTTCAAAGCTATGATTTTATTGAATAAATATACTCCATAGATTTTCACTTTGAAGAGATTTTCCTGGAATTTCGTGTTTGGGTGCCACTATCAAAAATATTGTGGAAGAGACAATTCGCAAACTATCAGCGAAATAAAAAGGCCGAGAAATTTTAACCGAAAAATTTTACACCGAGAACAAATATTTGTGTGGTGAACGCAGGTGCTTGTATTCTGTCTGAATGTCATATTATAATATTTATTTATCATATTATTTATAGACACCGTAGCATATAAATAACTTTAAAATGGCATTATTCGTTCTTCGTTGATAATAAATACTGATAATGTGGTTCGGACAATAATAAGTGACGTAGGTCTTGAGTGCATCAGTACAGTCTAAGAACTTCTAATACTCTGTGTGTTAGTGCTGGGCACAGCGGGACAGGGCGGGGGGCGTTGGGAGTGTTACATAAAGAGGTTTTACTTGTCCTAAGAATAGAAACTCGCTTCGGTCATGTAGTAGATAGATGTACTCGTATGTACGTGCATCGTATTTGCCCGGAATATTGCAGGTTTTGTAGGAGGAATTATTATTAAATATACTTAAAAAAACTTTTAGTAAGTTTTTTGCATAAGAAATAATCATCAATTCAGATTTAAAATTAATAAATGCTTTCGACTTTGACTTGAACAAAGTCTATGAGTAGTCAGTGGCAGAGTTTTTCCTGAAAATGTAGAGGAGGCCTATACCCAGCAGGGGACTTCTTCAAGCTAATCATCATCATTTTCTTGTCCTTATCCCACTATATGTGGGGTTGGCATAACAGGTTTTCGTTCTCCACTCTCTTCTATTAGCAGTCATTTCAGTAGTCACTCTTCTATAATTTTTAAGGGCTTCTTCAGGCTGATAAAGTCTAAGACGTTACATAGGTACATAAAACCTGGTGGTTTATTACTTCTCTTCAAATAGTAGTTCCTACGATACTATTGTGTGTGTAGTAAATGTGGTGCTGGCGAAGGATAGAGAAAATTAGTTGGACAGAAAAGTTACGAACAAAGAGGTCTTAGAGCGAGTAAAGGAGAAGAGAGTTATACTTGAGACGATACAAAATCGAAGAGGAAAAATGTTTGGACATCTTCTACGACATGACAGCTACCTAAAGAACATCATTGAAGGGAAACGGGGAAGAGGAAGGCCAAGAATTAGTTACTACTAGAGTGAGTCAGATAAAAGAAAAAGTCGCTGTCATGTCGTATACGGAAGTCAAGGAGGCCGCATTCGAAAGACTTAATTGGAGAAAACTGCATCAAAACCCCGATAAGAGCTAAGCTCTTAAATATAAGAAGAAGAAGACGATACTATTAAACCACAGAGCGCTTGTCACTCCAGCTGAAACCGTATATTTGGTAGCAGATAATCGAGACCGCGCCGTCAGCAAACCGCTGACTGCAGCTGACGGCTGACGGCGGTTATAATCACTAGCATGGACTAACTATTGTTGGTCGTAATTCTACACAATTTAGTTTATAAATAGATGCTTTTCTGAATATTATTTCAACACTGATTCATCAGTTAATAAAAAAAAATATTAACTTCAATGGTTGCCTCTACTGATGTTGAGTGGTTCCTCACAGGGCACGTCGTACTCCATTGCACAGCGCGTTAAAAAAAAACGCTCAATGATGGCGAAATTGACGAGCTTTTTTGCTCACAGGTATTAAAGCGATAGCTTCCTCATACAGAAATTGCAAATTCAATAATATATCTGACTGAACTCAAGAAACTGAGGATACAGATTGTAGGACCCTCACCTAGATTTTTCCCTCGTTTTCGTAGTCAACATTTTGAGCATAACATATTTATGACTTCTCACAATTTTTACAATGTCAGTATAAACGGGAACTATTTCAAAAAGAGCCAACTCCAAGCCAAGGAATACCTCCGCCTGATTTAACAGCTCGCGTTCCGAAGGATTAGTGCCTCGTCTCAGTTTAATGGTGCGCTTATTAGTCTTTGTTCTTCACTTGTTTAGTGTCTGCTATGAGGTGCTTTACTGATTATGAGTTTAATAGTTTTTTCAGGCAACTTTATCCCTGTTTTATCTTTGACCATGAAAACCTGAAGAAATAAAAAAATACTTAATACTTTTTTGCCTGCACTTTATAAAACTTGCATCTTTGCTTCCCAGCCAGTGGCACGAACGAGCTTTGTAACAGAGATTGGTTTATAAAAGCTTTTCAAAGATTCATCCGCCAGATGGCGGTATAAGCAAACTGTTAACATTGTGTATCGAATAAGGAACTTTGTTGTTGTTTACAACATGCAGCGACTTGAGCTTTGGCGAGGAAGTGCCGGCAAATATGCAACCGCTATATACCAACCAACATGCGGATAGAACTGCCAACACCTTGTTAATTCGTCAAGCTATTTCAATGACCTAGGTTTTTTACTGATTTCTTATTTGTTATTAGATATAATTAATATAATATTGCTTTATTGTACACAAAAATAATAATATTAAAACATATATGAAATTAAAGGTTCCTGTAGTTCGTCGAAAGGTAAAATGCGGTTTACGATTTATGACGTATAAAAAAAAACTACTGGCTAGATCTCGTTCAAACCAAATATCGTTGAAAGTTTACATAGTAATGTACAACATATATTTTTTTAGTTTTATCATACTCTTATTTTAGAAGTTAGAGGGGGGGGGACCAACTTTTTACCACTTTGGAAGTGTCTCTCGCGCAAACTATTCAGTTTAGAAAAAAACGATATAAGAAACCTCAACATCATTTTTAAAGACCTATTCATAGATACCCCACACGTATGGGTTCAATGAAAAAACATTTTTTGAGTTTCAGTTTCAAGTATGGGGACCCCCAAAATTTATAGGTTTTTTTCTATTTTTGTGTTAAAATCTTATTGCGGTTTACGGAATACATCTACTCGCCAAGTTTCATCAGTCTAGCTCTTACAGTTTCAGAGAAAAATGCCTGTGACATACGGACGGACAGACAGACAGACAGACAGACATGACGAATCTATAGGGTTCCGTTTTTGCCATTTGGCTACGGAACCCTAAAAAAGAACAAAAATAATTCTAATAGACATTGTAGTGAAACTTCAGACGCTCATCCATAAATACAGTTTCAGTTATTGGTAACGTTTAATGTTCCTAAGATTACAAGATCATCATACAATTTTGCCACTTTATAACCCACTTGTAGGCAAGTTTGAGAACGCCAGTTTGGTTAGTTTCAGGTATTTTGTATCAGGACATAACGGCTGCCTTTTATTAAGAAACCAAGGCCGATACCGCGACACAATCGAGTTTGCAAGTTTATTTCATGCGATTTTATATTCCGCCCATAAAGTAGGCAGTCGGAAAAAGTCAGTGCCTATATAAGCAGATATACCTATGTATAATAGCTTATTTACATAATTGTGGCGAGGGCTGCTGTGTGAAACTGTGCCTTTTGGTGCAAAGAGGCTTCGGGCAGTTCATAGCTCAGGGCCAAAAAAATACCTACTTAGAGAATTTTCGAAACGAAAACTCGGTCTTAATTATTATAAGAATGAAGTGATACCAGCTCTACATCATTAAAAATATTAGCGTTAGTCCTGATTTCTAGAAGTCCGGTCACAAGCGCTAAAAAACTTTATTTATATCGGATCATCCGTTGGTGGTACCAAGTTACTGAGGCCGTATGCAGAAACAAGCTGCGTCTGAGTCGAGCCTCAAACGCATATTTTTTGACGGTTCTCTATTGAAAAGTGTCAGAACATAGTAACATAGGCGTACCACAAGGTTCCATATTAGGACCACTACTATTTTTGATCTACATCAATGACCTGGGCAACTGCCTACCAGACTGGGCAATGATAAGTTTGTTTGCGGATGACACGCACATAGGAATAAAAAATAAAAACTTAGACATTGTTGATGAACAAAAAAATATCGTGTTACAAAAATTAAAAGTTTGGTTTGAAACAAATGGGATTATACTAAATGCTGACAAAAGTTCTGTTTTAAATTACTCTTGTAAAAGAAAAAGTAAAAATGACACTATTGAAGAAGTGAAATTTTTGGGATGTACTTTAGACTCCACCTTATGTTTTGATAGCCATATAGACAAAATATGCAAGAGATTAGCCAGTGCAAATTATGCACTGTTTAAACTGAAACCCACAGTTGATAGAAAAACTCTCATAGCTGTCTACTATGCCTACTGCCATTCAACTATGAATTATGCTTTAACAGTATGGGGAAATGCTACCCAAATTGAAAAAGTTCTCATTTGTCAAAAGAGATCTATTAGAATAATATATGGCCTACATAGATTAACTTCAGTCAGGGCTTATTTTAAAAAATCGAAGATCTTAACAGTTATATCTCTTTTCATAATTAACTCGCTCATAGAAGTACATTTACAAAAACATAATTTGCCCATGAAAATGGATAAACACCAATATAACACTCGGAATAAAGAAAAATTGCATGTCCCAAGAACCAGACTTGTTAAGACGTATAAACAAGGTCTCTGTCTAAAACTTGCTATGTATAATAAGTTACCTTTAGAAGTGACAAAACTGTCTATAAACGAATTTAAAAACAAACTTAGAACATTTTTCGAATGTCACCCGTTTTACCATTTAAATGAATATTTGAGCTGCTCATTCTCTGATTTGCAAACGTAACGTAATAGATATTAAGTTAGGGTGTATTGAAATTATAATATTAATATTAATATTAAGACTTATTTGTGAAAATTGACTTACCAATGTTATATTACTGTAACGCAATGGTTCAATAAATAAATATCAAATATCAAATATCAGAAATCTATGCTTGAGGCTTGACTTAGGCCCGTATTCTGAAACAGTGCTTAGGTCTGAGTCGAGCCTCAAGCACAGATTTTTGACACTTTTCAATGGAGAACTGTCATAAAATCTATGCTTGAGGCTCGACTCAGACTCAAGCGCTGTTTCGGAATACGGGCCTTAGACTTAAATAACTTTTTTTGAATCATCCTCATCATCATCATTGGCCTGTTACATCTATTGCAAATGATTTAGGTGGCGTCAGTTAGGTATTTTTTTTTTAATACGGGCCTTAGAATCAGACTTGCAAGCCTCAAACTTACTACATCCGTCTTTTCAGTTAGGAGGTTGAAAACAAGTGTCCTCTCTATCCGCGGCGCGTTGGTATGTGGCGCGCACGCTTCATTCCGCGCGGTGTGGCGCGGAGTGGAGCGGTGTGGCGCTCGTTCGCCGCAGCCGTGTGCGATCATCACTGAATTATGTGGATTTAGCGCAAAAAACGCCTTCATTATAAATCACGTCGCGGGCAACACGTCATTCAAGAAAACGGCTTTCTCCTAACTTGAACGGTGACTATAAGGCTAGTGAAGAGTAATGTTCAAAAGTTTTTACATTTTTAAATTACATATTGCAAAATCAAACAAAACAGAAAATTACAAAAATATGAATGTGTTTTGTTTCTGTCTAATTATGTTTCGGTAATTAGTATCAAAAAGTTCTTCCTACAACAATAGGCTTACACGCATTGTCTAATGTTATTTTAAGTTAGGTTTACGTATTTTACAACTAGATGGCGCCCCTAAATTTGTACCGATCGTAGATCGCGCTATCGTTGCGTTTCGTGGTTTAAATGATAATATTTGAGTGAAAATAAATTATTGCTTGCTTCTTGAGGTAAACTTGTTTTATTACTTACCTACTCTGGATTGGAATTATACACGCATAAATAAATATTTTATGATAAAACTTAATAATCGCAGCCAGGTAAATGCGTACTGTAGTGTTGTCTCACTCTTTTATAATAGTTGCAACGTGATATCTAAACAGTGGCAATAAATAGTGATAGTGCCAGCGTCTAATGCGAGTTAAAATGCAGGTAGCGTCTGCAGCAGCACGGCGCTGTCTGGAACTGCACAAATTGTGGTTACCTCCGAATGTAGCTGCTATTATTATATTATGACAGGAACACAACGATACTCCTTAGACGTGGAAAATCTTCAGGATCATATTCCAAATACTTGTTTAAAGAGTAGTCAGAAACACGTCTGCGCCATTACTTTTAGTCCATACTCACATTTATCTAATTATGTTTTGCTCGGCAAGGCTCCTGTTAGCTAAACTGGTTTTTAAGTAGATTTTTCTTCACCGCTTGAGAACCACATTTCGCGAATAGAAAAATCCGAATTCAAGTTAGGATTAGTTAATGAAGTAGCACCTATAAAGGCGTCACTTGTTTCATTTTAGAAAACCCTTTGGGTCTTGAGACCCAAAGGTGTTTGGGTTTGGGTTTTCTAAAATGAAATAACTAGCATTTTGAAGATTATATCTCAAGATCGTATGTTTATTTCTATTCGATCATGAGTGCCATCACTAAGTGGCTAACAAAACCTCGTCAAAACCTATGTCTTCGTTTATTAATAAGTGTGCTATTTTTATCAAAACATGACGCAATCCTAAAACTCCCCCCACGGTGAGCGTCGCACGTTCGGCACGGTATGACATACGATCCGGCTCAGCTATGCTAATGTGCCACAAGACTATTATTCCACATGCAAGTAAAGGTGACGGCTTAATGCACCTGCGGGCACGAGTGTGGTGCTTAGCCTGGACAATGGTGTTTCCAACTCATAATTATTGTAAAGGCTCGAACACACCTAGTTCGCTGGCGGGCGCGATGGCGAACCGTTCAGTTTCAACATAGGGAATTGTATACATCCGCACACACTGCCGCGTCTTTTGACAGTTGCACGCTGCGATCACTACTAATAAAAACGAAAGTTCCCAGATCGTGACAGACAAAGCATCCCCTATTTAATGTTTTACTACCCCCTACTTAATTTTTCTTAATTTTGTGTATTAAACAATCGTCAAATATTTGATCTACTGATTAGTCATCGGTGAAAACGACCCGTAGAGTCTAAAATTTGGAAAAAGAGAACTATTGAGGATTCGTTCTAATATTATTGAACTCTGGAATTTGTTTTTCCTATTAGTTTTAATAGAAAAAAAATATATTACTTCTAAAAATATTTGTTTAACTACGTTAAAAGCAAAAAAAGATGTTGTGTAAGATAATAATAGGATAGAATCTTATTTGAAACTATTTAAAAATATAGTAATGCATAATGGGCGGTTATATCGCTGCAAATCAGTATTTTCCAATCAAATTTTGGATGGAGAGAAGCTTAGAATAAGATCAAATATCAATAAAAAATAAAATAAGGGCATTTACATACCTAGAATGAACCGTCATAATCAAAGTAAATCATTAAATACAAAAACAAATACAATCATAAGGCTAAGTTTATGGTATTCGATATGAATGTTTAACAGCGTGTAATATTTTGATTGATGGAGAAAAAACAGAACAAGTGAATGTATTTATAATATTTGGGGACTTTTTTATAAGAGATGGAATGCATAAATATAATATCGAAACAAGGAAGTGTATAATCACCACCCGTGGAGACAGTCGATGAAGTCGCGGGCATCAATTAGTTCAGCCACCCATCAGTTTCCTATCTGACATTACGTCCTGACTAGGGCGTGCAAACCCGGTTTTCCGGTTTTGCGAAAAGCCGGACAGCTAAGCAAAATTTATCAATAGTACTTTTTTAAACTTTTGCGATCATAGCACACATTAAACTGTTACACGGGTATTTTTACCGCGTTTAGGTAAGCGTAGTGTAGGACGCCCTCCGGCAAGGTGGGGCGACGATCTGCGAAATGTAGCTGGCAAGCACTGGAGAAGAAGAGCTGAAGACCGGGCTCAGTGGCGCGTCTTGCGAGAGACCTACGTCCAGCAGTGGACTAATATAGGTTGATGATGATGATAATGATGATGATGGGTGTTTACCGCGTATAATTTTCCCCGACGCTTCGGCTATGTTGTAATAACTGTGGTCGTGGGCAGACTGGAGCATTGACATGAGTGCTATCGTCGTTGAGAGGTGGAGGTATAATAACTACCCTCACTTCAGGACGCAATGATAGATAGGCGTATGCCTATACAGTGAGGGAAGTTTTACGTATTCCGATTTTCCTTAGTATCAGAAACATAAATCTTACTGATTGAGCCTCAAAAATATTGTTTTGTTTTTAATCCCCGTGAACAAAAACTACCTAGGTACCCCGGACTAGCGGGTGAATGAATTAAGCTTAGAAAAGATTGCGGCGAACAGTTTCGAACTGCGATGGCGATGGCGATCAGTTTCAAGCGTAGGGTTTTGCATTCATCCCCACACAGCGCCGCGAACTGTCATTGTACGCAGCGAGCTAGTATTAGTGTTAGATACTGTCTTGAAACTGCGCTAAATCTTGTTCCTCAAAAGTCATAACAGTGGCAATAATATATGGAGGCAATGGTGTGGGTGTTGTTTGCACAAGGTTCGCGCGTTCAGTTCACCATCACTTTATTCTTAGCCCTAATATGTCCAGGTAATTGAAACATTACTAAAAAGATGCATTATTTTTATAAATGGATTTTTTTTGTCTAAAAGCATACATAGCTAAAAACCGATAAAACATAATAAAACCAATACTTTGTTTTTCTATTATTGCACTGCGTCTTTTTTTTTAATACATCTAGCTGATGGAACAAGTATATGGTCCACCTGATGTTAAGTGGTAACTATAAAAAAAAAAAAAAAAAGCCCATTCATTCCATAACTACATTAAGTTACATTTCATGCATATTATTACTTATTATTTCGATTATTATTATATCATCATTATTATTTACATTCATACATTATAGTCATTATTTTGTTTAAATTTAATTTTAAACTTTATTTTTAATACATATATTTTGATGTAAGATTTATTTTTATTAGTTTTTTTTTCAGTTTTACTTTTTGTTCATTTGTGTTCTTATTTTTCTTTAGCTAGGATCCCACTCGGGTATAGGCCTGTAAGTGGTAACAGTGGTACCTATAGCCTGTAACAAAGCATTGCCTCGTAAGTCACACACGCCAGGAATTTGCCCTACGATGCACTGCCCTGCGTCCATCAGCTTCACGCGTACAGATGTTCAGCCTCAAGTGCCAGTAATTTCACCGGCACCCACACCCTTCAAACAGAAACACAGCAATGCTGCTTCACGGCAGAAACAGGTATGGTGGTAGTACTTCCCTGGATGAGCACTTCACAAAAAGCTCCACTACTACTACTAATCTACTCAACAATAAACTACTCAATAATAAAGTAAGTAATATTAAACTTCACTAGATACTAATTCCTATTTCGTACAATTTTTTAATAGTTGATTTTGTAGGTATCTTAGAATATTGTTTTCTTGTTAAAATTCTACTATATGAAAAAATATTACGTTGACCAAACCTGGAAACGGTTTTTGGCCGGAAGCCGGAGATAATCCGGTTTTTAATACTTTCCTGTTTTGCAAGCGCTATAGTTTTGACGTTTTTTCAAATTGACAATTGATTTCGAGCAATTCAAAGAGTTATCAAATGGAGATTACAATAGAGTAGCAGTATTCAAAGTGAAAGTCAAAGTAAAGTAAAAATGTTTAATTTTATTCATTGTACCTTTAAAATAACATAATATCAATGATCACTTTGAGAAGTCTTAGAGCTAGGTTTATCTTGTCGATAAACCTACAGCTACAGTATATCTATTTATATAATAAGAGAGGTGATGAACTGACAGAATAGTATACATTGGTGGTGCACGACCAAATTTTAACCCACGATCTTTATAAAATAAATTAATAATGTAGACAATCCACAAAACACTGTCTATCCCCGAGCTTGTCTTGTACTATAGGAATCAGATAGTTGATGTATTACAATCAACTATCCCATTCCTATAGTACATACATTTTACTGCACATCATTTTGTTAACACATAGTTAGAATACAATATAACACTCAGACAGAGAACAAACATCTGCATTCACCAAAGAAATATTTGTTCTCGGTGGGAATTGAACCCACGACCTAAATACTTTTCAGTCCTAGATAGAATCGCTTTCAACTGACAGCTGTCATATAATTAAAATAAACTAGTTCTATTTTCATATTTATTTGATATAGGGGAACAGATGAGCAATCATAAAATACTTATACACACACATAGTGGTCAATATCATAACATTCCTGTTTGCATCAGCATGTTGGGTAAAAGCAATACCTACGAAGCCGTTTGACTTTGTCAAAAACAATGCTGCTGCTCTATGGGTTTAACAAGTTTTATATTTCCTACTTCTTTGGTCGTGGCGGCGGCGTAGCCACGCCCACCTCTTGTGTCAAAGTTTGGTAAAGTGATATGGTCGAAGACAGAAGGAGTCATTATTACGTTTTGTGCAGCTCAGTGTAGCTCACACCAAAATTGAATCAAACCAAAACTTTTTATTTCAGCTCTCACTTAGAAAGCATTGCAGCCTTAACATACTTAATACTATGGTGACAAAAGTTTATTCAAAAGTAATGTGGTGAAAGAATTATAAACGCACCTCAATGAGGCTCTTTTCGTGCACTTGACAATGTTTTACGGTTTATGTAGGTTCTACGACATGCCATTTCTCTCACTATGTATTCCATGTACATAACTAGCCAATCGCCTTAGCTTTGCACAGGTGTGTAGAAAAAAGGAGGGCAAAATGTGCTTTTGTATTTTGCACCCATGCAAAGCCTTAAATTTAAATCTGCAAATTATGAGTTGAAAAACGAGCCTTGTGGTCGGCTGGCAACCGTTGTCAACAACGATATGAAGGCCTGTGTACACCTAGGTTTGGCAATGGCTATCAATGAAACGATGTCAAATATCGCTTTCAAATTTGACAGCGTTTCACTGATCGCCATGGCCAGCGACATATATAGGTATTTTTTTTTATTGTTGATAGCTAAACGTTTGACTGCCATCAAACCTGATGGAAAGTGAAAATGCAGCCTAAGGTGGAGCACGCTTAGCTATTATTCACTTGTTCACTCTTGACTTGAAAATTCCAAGGTTGTAATGCTTCGAAAATACTGACGACGGTAAAGAGCACATAGGTGTGCGCAGGCCTTGAATTGAAGACGATAGTAGAAGTGGTGAAAAAGTTGGACCGAAGAATTGGAACCCCGCGGCAAGCTTAGCCGTGATGGAGTTAGACCAACTAATTATACGGCTGAGCTTGCTGTGGGGTTTGGAGCCTTACGCCTATCTTAATTTTAATGGCATAAAAAATATTCAAATGTACAATTTCATAGGTAAAGACCTAGATTAAGACGAGCTATGGAGCCTGGCGTTACTCGCCCTGATCAAATTGGAAGTCGTTCTGGAAGAAGCACAAAGAGATATAAGGTTTACGATATGCATAGCCAATAATAGAAACTATGTTGAAAATTTGCTTCTGCAATAAATACGTAAGGGCCAAAACCGCACATCATAGCATTTTATACTTTAGCATAGCTAGCAGTTTAATTTTAATAAATAACGGCTCAAAACAAACAGTGGCGATAATAGTTTAAACAGACTTTATTTATTCAGTTTATTTGCTGCTTGCTACTTTGGTAGGTAGGTTAGGTATTTCAGTGAAAAAAATTAAAGTAGGTAACTATATTAACTGAATGATTCCGAAGTGAAGCCAGAAGGTCTGTAAGCGGCTTAACTTCTGCACTCGCACTTCCACACTTCTACAACAACTACATGATGTTTGAGCCGCTGAGTTGTTTGAGCTGAACAAGCTCAAGGTTGTAAATGAGCCGATTAACTGCAGCTAATTATTTCCCATGCCTAGCAGTAGTTAAGTGTTTTGATTGGGCTAAATATCTTTCATATCTTGACAGTCTAAATTGCGGCCAGTGCTGCCAGGTCCATTCCAGGGTTTGGCTATTTTTACTAATGTATTTTTATTTTTTTTAAATTAAGCATTGTAGTCATAAACCTAGACACTTTAAATGCTTCTAGATACTTTGAATAGACACAAGTTGTCCGATAAAATAGGTGCGCATGTCACAGTGCTCAATAAATATCTTTTTTTTTTGAAAACTCAATAGAAATGTAATTTTTTTTTAACTTGGCAATTTATATGAACTACAAACTGCGACACGTATTTAAAATCCAAGGTTAATCCAAGATTAGCCTACAAAATAATAGCAGTTAAATGCTTTGAAATTGCGCTAGACCTAGCGCCAAAAGCGCCATTGTGATGGCAATGTACATTTCGGAGACTTCAAATTATTTGGGGGCTAGTTCGCCATCGCTAGCGAACTAGTTCGCTGGCGGTGTGTTCAAGCCTTAAGTGCACACCACAAAACCGACAGGTGCGGTACTCGTACAAAATTATACAGATTTATTTTCCTTTACGGCTTTAGACATTGCATTAAAAAATAAAATATATTTATTTGCAAGAAGTATGTGTACCTAACTCCATGTTTGAAAGTAGTCAACCAGACTAGCGTTATTATACTTCTTGGTCAAAATAGAGAGCTCGCTCAGAGAGCAATCATCCAAAATTTTGATTAATTCTAACGATTAATTGGGTAAGAGGTATGATTGATGATTAGATGTGAATCAAATAAAAATAAGTTGATCTTGGAAAGAGGAACAAAATCTACACACTTGTGGGCACACTTAGTCTTAGAGTCTTAAAACCTTAAAAAGAAACGTGTTCATGTTAGTATTTCTAAATTTGTGTTTCTTTTCATCAAAAAATCTCAGTGAAACGGCGCTTTTCCGCGCTCATTTCGTTCAAATCCGCTTAAACACTCGCGTAGCCATTGAGAAAGTAAAATACAAACAAGTGCAAAAAGTAAAAACATTCGGGCAATATGAAACTAAAACACACAAATCAGAGCATTTTCGATAGTGTTTAATTAAACCTGAAAGACGGCTTACTTATTTTAGAATGTTTTCAATAAAATATTGAATGGGATATTTGTATTGAAAACATACAAAACCAATGTAAATATTATTTTGCCATCAAGCAGTATCAATATTATCAGATTGAACTAGTTATCGAAATTGGCTTCAACTGTCAAATTCCCATTGTGTAACTGTCGAACCCCTCAACGAGTAGGAATCGAATACAAATTAATTATAATTGTTGAGCTGTCGAGCGCCGTATCATAATACAGACAGATGAAACAGATTCTGATTATTATAGTTAGTGAATCATACCATCGGAGGCAGGCTGTAGGTATAACTCTTATTAATGTTATTGCTGACAATTGCTTTCTCTTGAACCAGAATGTGCAAAATATCCTAGTAGGGATACTTTGTGTCGAGTATAAATAAACGATATTTTGAAGATCATCCGAATACTTACAGCATTTAGCAGTAGTAGAGCTTTTTGTGTGTGGCTCGTCCGGGGAAGTTACCATGCCTATTTCTGCCGTTAAACGTATTACTGTGTTTTGATTTGCCGATAAAATTACTGGCGCGTGGGGCTAAACATCTGTATGCCTCGAGTTGATGGCAGGGCAGAGCATCGTAGAGCACGTGCGTGACCTACAAGGCAATGCTTTGTTATAGGCAATAGTTACCAATTAACATCAGGTGGGCTATATGCTTGTTCCATCAGCTAGTTACATAAAAAATACTCTGAATCATTTTTCCTGGAAATGGATGAAGAAAGTCAATAGTGGATTTCTGATTTTCATGATGACGATGGATGATGAATAAAGCACTGTACAGTAAAGCTTATTTACACCCAAACTTGAATCAAAGCGACGCGGCTTGAAAGCGCGAAATCCGAGCGATTTTACGGTTCTTATTTACAAACATTACTCGAGCACGTACAAAAAGGGATTGCTATTTAACGCAGTGGAAGGGAAAATTGCCGGAAAGCCGTACGAATAGTTCGTTTTGTGCGATGCCCTATTACGAGTTGCTACAATATTGGGGCTTTGAAATTATTGATGGAATCGTTTGGTTTCCAGCCACATTACTGATCCAACAAGCAAAAAGCGCAAATAGGAACTACATGAATTTTGGGAGGTACTTGCTGTCAACGGTAACTGAATATAAGTTAAATTGTCCATGATCAAGCTGAAAATAAAGCGTAGAATGCCCTCCCCAGTCAATGAACTAACAAAATGGTAAAGACCGCGGGAAGTGTGGTTTTCCCTCGGAGCTTCGACATACTCTTCAAAAGGCGTGTCTATCACTTCTTAAAAGGTTCGCAGCGCATCAGCACTATCTCTGGTGTTGCAGGTGTCAATAGGGGAAGATGACTGCTCTCCATCAGGTGGCCCATCTGCTCGTCTGCCTGCTATGGCATAAAAAGGTGAGTGGATGGCGAGGACTTAAAAATTGTTTTTCTTATAAAGGTTTTCATTGGATTCCTTGGTGGATGATGATAAAAACTTTAACGGTGGTTATAGTCTCACTAACTAAACTTCAAATAAACCATTAAATTATTAAGTTTAGCTTAGATTAATGCTATAATGTACTTTACCACTATTCAAGAAGTTGCATAAAAATAACCTAAACTATCTTTTATACATAATCTATGAAAGAGCATTCCTTTACTTTTTATTCCCTATTTTAACGCAACATGGCAGCAATTAATGGCGTGTCTTCGCAAACACGTCTTAAGTACAATTCGTGCACTTATAAAAGCGATGTACCACGCGAGGCGGTGAAAGCTGCCGTGACTGGCAGCAGCACTCCTGCCAACGAACAAGGATTAGCAGAACTGAGGCCTGGCTTCGAGGAAGTTGCTAGCCAGCTTGTGGCAACCGCTATATTTTTACTCAATGTGATCAGTGATGATTGCAATGACTGAAGATGTCTGCTGCATTAACAATCGCTGGTGTTAGCTTGTTTTTTTAGTGATTGATGTTTGTCTTACAGGTAGGTCTACCTACAGAGTGGCCCAAAACAGACAATTGAAAAGAATGTAATCTTCTTCTTTCGTATTTTGCATTCAAGTGAGACATCACAGGCTTTAATTGCGATATACGGTTGTGATATAGCGGCGTTCGTTTTCAAGTATACTTAAATTGTAGCTCACACGCTTCCACATTTTTATGGAAAGGCATAAATACCGAAAATCGTTGAAGTAACTTTTATTTCCTATACTCGCTAATGGTTTTTTTTTTAGTAACGAGAATAATTATAAGCTATGATTTTCATTCTCCCAGAGTGACAAAAATCTCTTCAAAGCCAACTCTGGTAACTCCAGCAAAATAATAAATAAAGGGAACTAAAAAAAAATGGAGTGAACCTAAACAAAACATTAATAAGATTTAAAAGTGGTTCTGTGAATTTGAAAATCCAAATATACAAATGCTAAATCAGTCTGCTTCGGTTTCAAGTTTAATCTTGATTACGTCAACTCAGAAAATATTTTAAAGCAAAAAATGTTTTAAAAGCTTTTGCGTGATAATAACTTTTCAAAGTAGTTTTCGAATCAGCTGTTTAATGGCGAGCAAGAAAGCATGAAAAGAGAGGTTTTTCAAAACGATAATGCTTTCGTTGAAGTGTCTACTTCTTTTCTGTGCTACGGCTTGTTTGGTGTAAGCGACATACTTTTTGTTTACGGGGAAGATTAAAATTCAACATAAATACTTGCAACGGTGAACAGATTAAAGTGTAGGACGGGGAAGGAGGATATTGAAACTTGGATTGCCACGACACACATTATGTCTTAATTTTTCAGTTTTACACCTTAGGTTCTAACGCTCACCGCTTTCATAATGACCTCCATACAGTTCATCCATTCAGTCAGTCTATTCATTCACTCATTCTTTTTAGACCGCTCATTCACTCATCCATCTTAACGTCTCGTTGCACACATCATCTTACATTCAAGTACCACTTAATGTACTCACCGTATGTAATCGCCTTTTTTTAAACATGTTTATAAGTTCATGCATCCTGTAAGATATTTACTTTATCAATGCATACATTTTAGACATGGACAAAAACATTTATTTTTTTACTACATAAGCACACTAAAAGAAATAGGATTCAAACAGGAACATCGATACTGGAGATATGTGGAGTATATTGTCATATTTTCTCTTACTATAGAATGTAGAATGGGACTCATTACCTTGGTAGCACTATGTATTCTACTGCCTACTTTTCCGCCTCATCCGATGCCTCAGCACCCACGCTAGCCTCTATGATGTATGCCTCGCCCCTCCGTGAGTAATGGCCGTCGTACCGAACTTTCTTCGTTATTGCTCCATCGCCCTGTTTCATTACCGTCGCTGGTCATTTTGCTTGCAGGTGAGTTGTGGTGCCTAGTCACTGTGATTGGTGTGGTATAGTCACTGCTATGGGATTAGTATGGATCTTTCCGGTCGTTGTGATTGGATGAGGATGGATCTTTCTAATTGTCACTGGAAGAAATACAGATAGAATTATAAAATATTTATTAGTGACGGTTTCATAGGACACGCTTTTGGTAGGCGTTTACTATGTGGTAATGCAATGGCTACTGAGAAAGGTAACCACTCAACATCAAGTAGGTTATCTACTTGTGCAAAGTTAGCACCAACACAAGGCATTAGTAGGAGCTGACTACGCCGCGGGCTTCCTCACGATGTTTTCCTACATCGTTTGAGCGCATTGCGCACATACATTTTTCAAAAAGAAAATTCCATAGGTGCACGACCGGATTGAACCCGTTTGGTAAGATCGGAAAGTATGGTTTCTACCACTATACCACTCATGCTCATGAACCCTTATACATACCAATGAAATCGCCAGTCAGTACCTATAGCCACCAGTTTTAAAATATTTATGAATATTGTATCAAAAACGCGAAAGTGTTCTAGCATAGCCGATTCGCTGCAATATTGACTTCCAGTGCAAGTATCGAGAAGCTTCAATTCGAGACAATAGTGAACTTCAATTTTAAATCGCGTTCCAAACGCTGCTGTATTTTATCGTCGCACGAAACTTTCCACCTATCTTTATATCGGTTATTCGCTGGAACTAATACAAGAGTGGATTTGAATATAAATAGTAAATGGTTCTAGCGTTTTGCAACTCGAGTTTGGGCGCTTTGCTATTTTTAGAGTATTTTAGAGCTTCAATTTTATGAATACTTCTAGCATTTTTTATTTATTTAGTTTCTATAATATTTTCATTTTGACCGATCGCGGGCAGCAACGCTACGGTATTTCATAATACCCATTTTATTATTCCTCCAGATCTTCAGTAGAAAAAAATCAGTTAGAGGAATATACCTAATTACTCTCACGACCTTTACAATGGCATTGGCGTGAGGTCATCATTTTAAGATTTGTTCAAAAATTCAACATTTTTGGAAAGAATATCTCAAATCGACAAAGAAGAACTCATTGAACTGAGGTAAAAAGTTTCCCAGTTTCCGCGAATGAAATCTCAAGTTGAAAAGAAAAAGGGGTGTAAATAGAGTTTCTCGAGCAGCAAGTTTTAAAGAACTAACCGGGAATAGGCCATCTCTCCGGAAACTAGGTGTTTGACCAACGTTGGCTTCCTCAGAGAAAATAATATATTTGGTAAAGTTGGAACTAATGTAGGTTTAGATATCCCGTCTTGAGAATAGGCAACTGATAAGTTGCTTCATATCCAAGCATTTTTAAGTCACAGTCAATTAAAAAAAAACATTGAGTATTTGTTGAATATGATGTGAATTATTCATAGTAAATTATAATAGAAGTCAAAGTCTGTGTAGTCTAAACTTGAACATCCAACGCATTGAAACACAAACCATCCTTAAAAAAAATATTTCATTTTTTATTGATATAATTTTGAAACTATGGTAAACTGAACTGTACTATTATCTAGATATTTACCTGAGTTTTCTCCCAAATTCCAGCAGGCCATCGATGTCAGACGAGTCAGCTCGAGTTAATTAGTAATTCGATTGTGACCTCGATTCCTGGGGCACTGATCCCGGCACTATTGACGCACTAGCTAGGCAATAGACTAACTTAAAATATATTTGGTGCTTTTATTAGTTTTATTGCTGTTTCCTAAATATTTTTTTAGACTATGCTAGACAACTAAATATGATATAATGAAGTTTTTTAGCATATAAAACATAAATAGTATTACTTATGAACGTAATTACATAATTGACTGACTAGACTGGCTTTTCAGCTCAGTTTGTAGTAGCTCTGCCTTCTGCGCCATAAGTCGTGGGTTCGATCTCTACCGAGAATAAATATTTGTGTGGTGAACGCAAATATTTCTTCTATGTCTGGGTGTAATATTGTATTCTAATTTGTATTGTATTTAATTTGGGGCTAGATAGTGTCTACAATAAAAAAAAATTGTCTAAAGTTAGCCCTGTCATTGTTTGCCATTACCGTTCATCTTTTGACATTATTTTATAAGGTCAAAATATGGCGGATCATTTGTCCTGTAGGCCTACCATAAGCTCCGTCTAGCTCTGTCTCTGGCTCTGGTTTTGAGTCTGTGTGAGTGTTGACTGTATTAACCCTACGTTAAAATGTCACACACACAGTATAATGCACTGGTGTGTACTCACACAGACTCAAAACCAGAACCAGAGACAGAGACGGCCTATTGGAAATATATACGGTAGGCCCAATGTCCAGAGCAGTGGACGGTGGTAGACTGATGATTAATGTTTATATTGACGTGGGATTCGAAACCACGACCGACCCGTTAATACTTATTAAGTTACGTTGATTAGTTAACCACGCTATCGATACTACAACCAAGCGAACAACACTTGGATTATTATAATGCGGTATGAAAATGTTCCGTCACCTTACAGTCGGTTTTCCCTTGCACCAGTGCCTTGATCATGAACACATTTTGACATAATTTGTGACGTTAACCTATATCGGTGTATTCTGTCTATTCAGTTTCAAAAGGTAGTAATTGTGATCGTGATACGTTGAACAAATCAAGTTGAAAATCGACGAACATTTTCATTCCGCTACTATACATCTAAAAGAAGACAAGTTGCCATTAAGTCACTTTCAGTCTTGGTCGTTGACCTTTAAGACCCTACTTTTGAAGTCGAATGCAAATAGGGGTTAATGATATCAAAAACTATTCTACTGGTGCTAACTAACGGAAGCTATATAACTTTAGTCGGCTTTCAAATCTTCAGGTGAAGTTAGCTGCGGTCGCTTTACTTAGGACCGGGTGACAGGCACCGTGAAGTTAGGAGCTGTAACTATTGAGCATGGTTATGAGTCGGAAAAGCTGAGATTTTTATCTTCTTCTGCAAAAACTTAAAAAATAATATCAACCAGATTAATTCCTTCAACGTTATGTTCAAAGTTATTTAAAAAAAATGTCTTGAATCTTACCAAAATCAAATACTACCAAAATTCAACAAACCAAGATCAAATACACATAAGGTAAATTCAAGATTGTTTTAAACAAACCAAATTTCCTACCTAAAACTAACAAAATATAGTTAAAAAAGAAAAAAAGACTTCTTTAGCTGCTTCAAGGTAAAGTTTTAGTAGTGAATAAAGTAAAGTAAACTTGGTACTCCCGAGATCAATATAACTTTAAACAAACATTTTCAGTCAGTCCTAGGATCAGCTTACCACGCGCCATGATAAGGTTCTACTTCAGCCCCGAGCGAGTACTATTTCTAGGCTGACAAAGTGGCAGCCTTGTTTTTTATTGCTTTTCAACTTTATTTTAAACTATCCAATAATCCTAGGAGATGACGGTGGGGAGCCCTGCGCACATTTAAACGTTCTGCGGTAGCGATCAGTGAAACTCTGTCAAATATCGCTGTCATATTTGACAGCGTAACACCGAGTGCCACCACAGAACGTTAAAATGTGCTTAGGGTATAACTAATTGAGATTAATTAAGTGAAGGGTTGATTCTTATCAGAGACAATAATTTACCATGATCTTTAAATAAATGAGAGTTGCGTCATGATAGAATAGAATAGAAAATATTTATATAACGTCACAAACAGTACTCATGGTTTTTCATTTCCATAAAAAGATCTTTATAAGCAACGTACAGTCTGTTGCACTTTATTCGTTTGAAGGTTAAGTGAGTGAGGATTAAATTGAATAGTTTGAGTTATTATCTAAGTGCCATCGAAAAGCAAATAGAATCTAATAAACAGTTTTAAAAAAGCAAGCTTTTACATTTTATACAAACCACATTTAAAATTAATCTCCAGCAAAACCAGACTAACGACCCAAATGGGAGTGCTACCAGCGAGGCTCACTCACCCGTTAAATAATCACTTGATGTAAAAATATTTTACAAATTCATATTCGTTTGCAAAATAAACCGGTATGTTCGTTTTGCTACCGCTGAAAAAACGAGCAGTTGAATATCCCCGGACGGCCCTTGAGCCCAACGCCATTACTTCCACTATCAACCGTACTTGCCAGTCATTGCTGCATTATCTATCTGCATCCTACTCTCCTCACCACCCTTAACTCAATACCATAAAACTCAAACTTGCGTGAGTAACATGCACGAGAAATCTTGCCTCATACGTGTACGAGCAAAGCCACACGTGCTGCCTACCGCGGCTCTAACGCGGTGCCTGTAGAGTTAAAACAAACGCCTCGAATAGAAAATATTTTTGCAAAGATCGGGCATTATGCCAAGGCGTCAATAGACCGCGCTGGTGGGAACCGCTTGTTTACATCCTAGTTACAACCATTTTGTGGCTAATAATAGCTAATAAATGCTATCCATTGGTGGGTGTGTATAGCATGCGTGGACACTGATGTTTGAGAATGCAGGCATTATGCCTAAACATGGTAATTTTGGTCGTTGGTGTTATGAGCTTATCAGCTAAATTTTCAGATTGAGATATTTGAATGGCTCTCGATTCAATTTTCATTATTTACGAATATTCGCTTCGCTTTGGGTCTTGTACACGCGGTATAACGGTGGGCCGGTATTCGATAGGATGCAATTTCGTTTTTATGTTGTTGTTTTTGGTATCCAGGTATTGTGAAACCCTGGATCTTTTAATTTCTTTTTGTATGTTGGTGTATTTTTTTTCATAAAATTAACCACAGTGTTTTTTTTAAGTTAACTCCAACACTGTTTCGGTCCAGACTTCTGGACCGAAATAACAAATACATGTCATATTTGCAAATTAACATTTATTTGCAAAGATTGATCCTTATTAGCAACAAAATTAATTGGTTCATTATTACAGGGTGCAATAGTTTAAAAAAAATATTCTGGCATTTCCGTCAAAAGAGTTTTGAAAAAAATTCATAAATAGTTATTGTTTTCTAATAAATCTAGGACATGACTCCTTTCATGACTTTTTCCTCTCGTCTCTTCTAACTTCCGTGGTTTCGGCCATGGCCATCACCACCCTTCTCAAAAACCCACACTGTAAAATTAGATGCACTTATCTGTATGTATTACACATAATGCAATTGTGTGTATTGTCCACTGTTGGACATAGGTCTCTCACAAGACGTGCCAACCTTGCTTGCGAGGCAGAAACTTCATCATGACTTTATTTGAGCACTATTGAAGTGAAAACTGTAGACTACTACATTATTCCTGCCTTGAAGATGCGCCTTCTAATAATAGAGAGTTGAGGTCGGGGGCATAATGGGCAAACAGCCAAGCTGACATTTTGCATAGATTGCCCCGAGGGCTTCCATTGAAGTTGCTAATTATTTCTTGTAAAATTGGAACTCTGTTATTAACCGGATGCTGTGGGTGTATTAATGCAACGATACCAAAAATAAAGACATTCCTGCGTCGTTGCATCAAAATTTGTTGAAGAGAAAAACGATCATCATCAAAGGCTGTCATTAAAAATTATTGATCACTGTTGCTTCGTTCACAAGCTGCTTTTTGTTCAGTTGTTTCGCAAAAGGAAAATAATTCGAGGAAGAAACCGCCTGAATTCCATTTGGCTTTTGGTGCGCTCCAGCCTTTGAGTGGTCGTTACAAGAAAGGTTTTTCTGAAAGCGTCTTGAATTTTGCAAAAAGATGGTGTGATAAAAAGTACACATTTCGATTAGAGTGCTATCACCAAAAAATGATATTAAACTGATCAATAAAATGTATATCTTAAAAGTAACCAAAACTAAGTTAACACAAATGTTTTTATAAATTTTTTAGTGTTTACTTCACTTAAACATTTCTTTTTTTGAGACATTATAAAAAATCTTAAGATAAGTCAACAACTTTTGTTAGATTAACTTAATTATTTGGATTGGGAATACTGGAGTTATTTATGGTTTTTATTATAAATCCTTATTTCATTGAACATGCGGTGAAAAAACTTCGTTCATTAAAAACCAGCAAACAGAAATATTAAATAAAAGATTAAAATATTTTCAGCACAGCTTAATTATCGGCTCGTAAATGACATCGTGAATGATTCAAATTGGTTCAATTTTGTGATAATTTAATCATTTAACGGAATCGTCGTCAGTCGAGATCGGGTTATTACAGGCGCCGACGAATTATATCGGGACTTTGTGCGCCATATGAGGCGAGAACAAAATTGCGAAATCAAAAGTATACAAATTGATCAAAAATGTAACAGAGATCTTCTTCTTATTTAAACTTAAATTATTATAATTGTTTCAACTTAAAGTTATTAATAACATTGGAGGGTCATTCAAAAATATTCCAATTCTTATTTCAAACTTCAAAACTTGGCAGCACTCCAACCTTGGCATGACGTAACAGCGCTCAGGACACTTCACGCGCCAATACAGACGTTTGGACAAGGTTGCTGTATGTTTCTAGCTCAGTAGCACTCAATGGGTTTCTTTCAATATTTTGTTACAAGAAAATATTTTTAAAAATTTACCAGTGATTTTGTCACAGGGATATTTGTCCTTAATATCCCTGTGACAAAATCACCGGTATAATTTAACCTTAGGACAAGGCTTCCCCAGTAATCTCTCAATATGTTTTTAAATTATTTAATTTGATGAAAACAATACTTAAACAATTATTGAAATTAATAACTAATATTATGAATTTTTATTTTGTTGTTTAAGTTATAGTTCAATAAATGACTAAAGGTTTAAAAAAAAAATTGAAAAAAGGTGATTTACACTATGTACTACGAGTTTCTATTCAAATAAAATTACCAAATCATCAGTTTCCGCCGCCATTAAGAAGATTGATTGAACTGCTATCCGCGCGTCTTGTAACCAGATAATGCAATTAATGTTACAGCCTTAACAAAAACAGCGGCGCCCTGTTCAAATTATTTACATAATTTTACATAATCTTGGAGCAGCTGTAAGTTGACACACCCTGTAT
This sequence comes from Thera obeliscata, assembly GCA_947578465.1. NCBI lineage: Eukaryota > Metazoa > Arthropoda > Insecta > Lepidoptera > Geometridae > Thera > Thera obeliscata. Next base: position 14,038,388 of record OX387929.1, on the reverse strand, counting down.
AAAGTGGAAGTTAGGCTTCGACGGTATGTGCCAACAAACATTATTAGCCTGTATTATTTTTAGGGATGAATGATGGTGAGCCTTATTATTTCAAAGACAAACCGCTATTGTCTTCTGCAGTTACTAAAAAAACGTACAAAAAATACTCAGCCCAGACCCGTCTCAGAGTTATTAAATCCATTAGATAAAAATACTTCCGTCTTTGTTTTTGACAAGTTAAAAGTAGAGATGGCAATAATACTTGGAGATGAGGAAACAAATCTTGAGCGTTCTAAAGTAAAAATCTCAGTTCCATTTCAACTGCCAACGAAACAACAAAGACTACTAATCAACCGATCACTCTCGATTAATCTCAAGCAACAATAGCTCTTAACTTCTAACTTTTCCCAAGTCAATAAGGTCGAAAGTTCCGCACGGTAATTAACCGGAGCACGGTGACACAACGCCATTAAAAACTTCCTCCTGGACTTGCAATGAGCATTTTGCTCGCAGATCCAATTTGGAGAATGTAGGATTGGCAGTTAATGTTGAACTTTAGGTATGCTTTCCTAAATTAATATAGAAGCTTATCTTTATTACAGTTTTCAAACTAAGCGGAAAAAAATTGTAAACATTTTAATGATCGTTGAGTACGCACCTGCTTACTTTTTAATCACTTGAGAATGATGGGATAAATTAATTACTAGGTCGAATTACTGTTCTATTCGCATTCCCACTAAGATGAATCGCATACCCGGGGGTAACAAATTACCTAACAGACTCAGCTATTTCAATAAAATTCGAAATTTATAGTGCACATAAAAACGCTTTGTTTTTATTTTTCACACATTTTATCAATCAAAAAAAGAAAGGATATCAAAACTGAAAATTTTTTGACGGCTGTTGTTATACTGGATTTTTTTAATCGTTTCAATGAGTATTTTTTTGAAGTTCAAGCGGTCGCATGTAATGTATTTGGGCCACCGCTTGAACTTCAAAAAAATACGTACAAAAAAATACTTATACTGCCAATGAAACTCAATCATGGCTAAAATTTGTCATGTTAATTTCAACCTTGATCGTATTTAGTAATTAAAAAAATATAAAAAGCGACCAAGTGCGAGTCGGACTCGCCCATGAAGGGTTCCGTAGCATTAAGTAATATAACATAGAGTTCTAGAAGTTCTAGTAGTTCGTCGAAAGGTAAATTGCGGTTTACGATTTATGACGTATAAAAAAAAACTACTGGCTAGATCTCGTTCGAACCAAATATCGTTGAAAGTTTCCATAGTAATGTACAACATATATTTTTTTTAGCTTTATCAGTCACTTATTTTAGAAGTTAGAGGGGGGGGGACCAACTTTTTTTCACTTTGGAAGTGTCTCTCGCGCAAACTATTCAGTTTAGAAAAAAACTATATTAGAAACCTCAACATCATTTTTGAAGACCTATCCATAGATATACCCCACACGTATGGGTTCGATGAAAAAAAATTTTTTGAGTTTCAGTTTTAAGTTTGGGGACCCCCAATATTTATAGTTTTTTTTCTATTTTTGTGTAAAAACCTTAATGCGGTTTACAGAATACATCTACTCACCAAGTTTCATCAGTCTAGCTCTTATGGTTTCGGAGAAAAATGGCTGTGACACTTCCGGACAGACAGACAGACAGACAGACAGACAGACATGACGAATCTATAAGGGTTCCGTTTTTGCCATTTGGCTACGGAACCCTAAAAATGCAACAAAGTGAATAATTATTATGAGATCAAAACTTCAACCTGTATATTTACTTGAATTGGTCTTCTGCTGTATCTGTTCATAGTATCGAATAATTTAATCAAACCACGCTAACCTCAACAAAGTGATTATCGAAGTACGATCGATGCTCGATATCTCCAAGTTTGCTGGAGCTGATTCAAGAGGCACTAAGCGCTGCGTCAAGTTCTATTGCATCGAAACCAATACGATTTGTGCTGTGACTCGCAAGTAACGCGCAATGGACTGCAAACATGAGAGAATTGCATTTCGTCTAGCCACACCAACAACTCTGGTCAGTCTCAACTTTCAAAGTCTAACGAAACTACAATGAAGTCAAAAATAACTGCAGTATATTATTCTGAGCTATTCTTTTGAGTGTGGGTTTTAGCCATAAGTTTGTTTTTTTTTGGTGTTGCTTTTTTTATTTTTGGCAAGCTTTGTCTATTTCACATCAATTTTGTGTTTGTTTGTATCCTCTGCTATGTAGGAGGTTTTTTTCCTTTTACATCCCTATTTTTCCCTCTCATTGAAATGTCAAATTTGCAACCAACGGCGTAAGCAACAGTCAAATATTTTCGTCGTTATTTGCCACAGATTTTAGCTTTCTTTAAAGCTTTCAGTCTTTTGAATTAAATTACAAAAATGAACCATCCTCACTAATTAATACTGAAGAAATACATGGATAATATTGTAGCCAACATCGAAGATTCCAGCAGTTTCAAATAGTCAAATGGTATGCTTGCCCAAACAGGCGTATTGTTACAAACGTTCGTTCGTAGCGACGGGTGATGCGATACGGACCCTTTTATCAGCTCTGATGGATGGCCACGCTGGTCACCATCTGATGGAACTGCCATCAGATCACGATTTCGATTATTGCTAAACTTTATGGCCGCATTGCTATTGTCACTTCTATGCTGAAGTGCATACAGTTTGCTATGGAAGATACGTTGTGCTGTCAGTACCATTTTTTTTTACCAATTTCTAAAACGAATGATTCTTGAAATAAAAATCATGAATTAATTTGATTAGTCAAACAGTTTACTAAGTTATAGGTACTTGAGTTTTTTTCTGAACTTGAAATTAACTGGAACGTTGAACCTAATTTAACTTTGTAAGTTGTTTTTTTTAGCTATGCCTGACCAAGAAAAAATATATATTTTACGACGGTTTTTATGAAAATCGATTACTTGAGGATGATTATTAGTTATTTATACGCTAAAATTAGTTATTTAATTTATCGAGTAATATTTGCCTAAGGCTATATAGAAAATACGCAGCAGTAATTCAAATAATCAATCAAACCTAGTTTTAAAGCGATATTGATGATAGCTAGCTTCTAAATTGACTCTCAACACAAAGACAACTCAATTTAGAACCTTTTTTAACAAGCTAAAATAAAGATTTGATTTGGAGCTGGGCTTTTGTCGAGTTCTGGCGGCTCTTTTGTGTCGCCATGACAAAGGCAAAGCGGCCTTTGTCGGGTAATAGGAAAGACAAATACGATAGAATTAAATATGCTGAGTGGACGCGCCGATACCGGGAGACGCTGAAGTGGCTCAAAGGCTTCGGAACGGGGTAACTGCACCTATAGCATAGTTCATGACGTCACTTATTGTAACTCTGATAATAATTAATATAACAGAGTTAATACAGTCTACGCAGTAATGTTGAAACAGAAAAAAAAACAATTCATTGTCGTTGCTAAGAAATGCCTAGACTTTTTTTACCTATTTAAATTCTTTGAGATCATTTCACTGTTTGAGTGCTTTTAAAAAATGCAGTTATTGTAATTCTAAGCGGAACCATGAACATAAGGTGCTTCCGTAAATACAGGGAGAAGTGAATTGAAAAGGGCTATTTTTAGAATAAGTCGTTTAATCGTTTTAATTTGTTGTTGATAAATCAAATAAAATTAAAAGTTATTTAGTTTTTGCCACACAACCAAACCAGACACAGGGATGAACTTATAATATATACAAGCAAAAATGACTTAAATATTAAATATTATAAGATATATAATACATAAAACCACGATTTAACGTCTGGTTAAAACAATCAAACACAATGTTTTACCGGTTGACCCTCCGCCGCGCCGAGCGACGACACTCATTTCAATGATAAACGGTTATCCTTATTGGTATTGACTTTACAGGGAATTAATTTGAAGGAGTTCATTTGATTGGGAATCGAGAATTTATTGGCAATTTGAATGTTAATTCATTGATACAAGGCTCAAATGTAATTATTTAAAATACAATTTAATCCACAGTATTTCTTTTCAGAGATGGACTGCAAAAGTGACCATGTGGAGAGACCCACACGGCAAAAGAGGCAGAGGAAGACCACTGACAAGATGGGAAGACGATATTATCAGAGCAGCTGGTCCAATCTAGGGCCAAATAGCACAGGACAGAGGTAGCACAGGTCAGCTTCGGAGGAGGCCTCCACCCAATGGGGTTCTTGCACCAGAAAAAAATATTTTAGCTACTTAGGGTATTAACAAATAATTTTAAGGGTGTAAACTAACCAAATAGAACTTAATGGTAATAAGTAGTAATACAAGAAATAAAAATATTTTTTATTTAATTTTATCAATTTCTTTACTTTTAAGTATCAAGATTGTAAACGGATACTTTCTGATTAATTTATTTATACACATACATATACCTACTCAAACATTCTTCCGAGTAATTGAGTAAAAACACGAAGTAGACGTCTTTGTTACATATTTACTTAAAAATAATAGTGTAGAAACTTCCATTTAAAAATCTCACACAGAGAACCTGCATCCTCATTTAAACATACTTTAATAATTAAAACTGAGAATCTCAGTATCTTCACATTTTCTTCCACGGCTGGTTCTGTAATTCAAATTACGAGGCACGGACCCCTAATTTACAATGTACATGCAACAAACGGGCGGCATTACTCGCCGCGAGCGCGGTACATCTGCTAATAACTACATTAAAGGAGCATCCGTGCCGAGCTTTGAATATTACATACTTTACAACAAGTTTGTACCACAAGACTTAGAAAATGGAGACTTTTGTGTGTTTCACATTTTAACCATAACCGACAAAAAATTTCTTGGTTTTGGACATGTATCATTCTGATTGTGGGTAAAATTATTCATTTTAAAAGTAGAAATATTTATTTTATAGTGTTTACTACACAGAAATTTTTATAATGTCTCAAAAGTTAAGGAAGAAGGGGTCAATCCCGCTCGGCGCTAAACTTTTGGGACACTATAAAAATCTTTAGAAACAAAAATGTTTCAATGAAAATAATTAAAAATCAAGTGTATTTCTCGCACCTTATTTTGAGTCTATTTCTATATATTTACCTATCTTGTTTATTTAATACTTTTCACTTATTTGCTTTCCTGAATTTCAGCTTTACAATCAGACAAAATAAATTAAACAAGTATTCAAGCAATGAGGCTAAGAGGGAAATCAGCATAAATCGCAGTCACAGGTGTGATTATATCCCTCCCCCCCCTTCACCCTCCCCGCACACCCCTCCCGCGCCCCCCTTCAGTTGGCAACCGCGGTGATAGTGCGATTAGTACGCAGATATTTAGGGATTTTCAGCTTAATGCGGCTTCATTAAATAAATGACTATTCAAGGATTTGTGAATTTCATTCAAAAGTACTCTTAGGCAAATTTAATTATTATACTGTTGTGTGTGACGTTTCGACGTAGGTAAGATTTAACTTTTCAAACTATCATGGTTTTTAACACAATTTTTATGAAACAACGGGATATTTACCATGATTAAATTTTTATGAGTTGACTTCCTATATTTCGGCACAGTTGCATGCACCATGATAGTTCAACCGTGATCATCCCGTAAATAACCCGTTGTTTCATAAAAATAGGTAAGATTTATTTATTCAACACTCACTTAGACTCAAAACCAGAGCCAGAGACAGAGCCAGTCAGAGCTTGTGGTAGGCTTTCCGTTTTCTTTTGTAATTCATATATTATTATAATGTTTAGGTCTTAATTAAATGTTTGCTGAACGTCTTTCTAACTACCCTCCTTGACTGCAAGGTAAATTTCAAATGTTAGTTGATATTTACAATGTCTGAGAGGCACAGTCAATAGCATTCACAAAGTAAAACTAAATAAAAACACGAAGCGTGTTCATAAATTTTTGTTGAATTTCCAAACAAATCGTTACCCAGTACAAACAAACTAATCCTTTTACGCATTTAGTAAAATGCATTGCAGCTGTAAAACGTGTGAAATGGTTCAATGAAACTGAAACAATATTAATTAACTCGCCGTGTAGCCGGATTCGAACATGCATCCGGAATTGAAACCGCACTCCCTCCAACTAGCCATAAAGGCTGACTTACACTGATCCAATACCGAACGTTTGATAGCGTAGTTTGCTCAGCACGCAGACCACCGACGTTCTACATTCTGTGGCGTTATTAGAAGGGTCCGATCATAGATGTCAGTATCGAAATATGTGGGACTTTTTGAAAAGAAAATAAAGTAATTTTTGAATCTCTCTGAAAGTTAGAAAAAAAAATTGGAAATGATTTATTTATTAGGACATCCAACAAAGGAAACACTTGAATAACAAATAATATTAAACAAAACGTCTTAAAACTATGTGTCCCTCCAGTTATAGGAAGCCACAGCATGCACAAAATTATCAACTCAACTAAACTAAACAGACAATAAGTAGGTACTAGGCAAGTACATAGAAACTTAAATATAGAAATAAATACAAACATAAAAACTAAAAACAAACTCAAATACAAAACACAAACTTTGAAAAAAATAATTTCTTAAAATTTAAATTAAAAGATCACACCCAAATAATGCTAACTAAGTAGCCTTAAAATTATTAAACATATTAAAGAGAAAAACAGCAGGTACAAAGCTTATATTTAAGATCCTCACAACTCTACTTCATATCTGAGCATCCGGTTGAATTTATATGATGGGTCACAAATATCAAGCGTGCTGTTTTTAGAAATACTATTGTATTGACTACAGAGCCTTGACATGACTGCATGTTTACCAAGGTTTGTTCTTGAGAAAGGTACTTTAAAAAGATTATACGCTTTGATTCTAGGTAGTCTGGAAGGTGCGTTTATATTAAGGCAATTGACAAGTTCGCAGCAGTCTACTTTTCCATTAAATATCTTATGCAGAAACGTCAGATCAAGTTTCTTTCTTCGAAAGGACAGTGTTTTTATTTTGTAGTTTACTAGCCTTTCTCTGTAGCTTTTATGCCGCTTTGCTAACTTATCGCCGTAGGAGATATGGTAAAGAAACCTACGCTGAACACTTTCTAAGCGCTTAGAGTAAACTATGATGGAACTACATACGAAATAAATAGGTAAGGTACTTGGTGAAATTTCCAAATTCTTTTTCGTATTGTGTCACTCACTGGTTCGTTTGAACTAGAGTGTGGTGAATGGATTTTAAGTGCGCCTCAAAGAGTCTCCTTTCGTGCACACAATTTTCAACTATATTTACGTAATGCAAGAGGATTGTTAACGCAAACGTTTAAAGTTTCATGTCCCTTTAATTGCACCGGTATTCAAACCTTTCAAAACGAAACACAAGCGAGCATATAGCTCACATACAGGAATAGGTTCGGTATTAAAACTTCTCCTATGAACTCTTTCACAAAGAGCTAAGAACTTTCAAAAGGAAGGAAATTATGCCCAAACATGCTCAACACACTTCAAATCTCGTTCGCTCCTGAAGTACTGAATTACGGAACTCGTCAAAGAATTAAACTTGAAGTTTCACGAACAATAAGTTCCTAAAACTCCGCTCGACGTAGAAGCCATTATTCCAAAACACTAACGCCGCCATTCCTTCTTACCGCGTGTGAATACTTCGTGTGCGGTACACTCACTGGCAACACCACACGTATACCAAAAAAAAAATCGGTTGTCTGTAAAGTCGGTATACTGGCGATAGTTGAACGTGACAACGTCATACAGCTGTCCACGCGGACGCATCACTCACTCAAGTAGGAGAGAGACAGATGTCGAACGCTGCCGAACGCGGAGGCCGATTGTGCCTCTTTGTCGCTCGTTCCGCGCTCTCGCTTGCACTTCAAGCCTTAAATGGAACGGCTCAGAGCGAGACAACGTCACATGAGTCATGATTTTTCGTGCGTGCAGCCGGCTCCATTGAATTATAAGACGTTGTCACGTCAAAAGAATAATAATAAATGAATATTATGGACAATCAACACTACACTTTCTAGTCCCAAATTAAGCAGAGCTTGTATGGGAACCAGATAGCTGATAATATTTTTTTTTTTTTTTTAATAAATACCATACTTATATTACAATTTAACACCCAGACAGAGAACAAACATCTGTGTTCATCACACAAATATTTTTCCCTCTGTCACGACTTCTTCCACGAAGAAGAAGAAGAAGGAGAATGTTAAGAATTTTCTACAGTCGTACCATGATGATTTTGGGAAATCTAGAAAAAAATATTTAAAAAACTAAGAGTCATGCACTGAAACTATGAACGATGGTGGATGGATGAATTTGACGCCAACTTAGCGATGAATCAAATTAGATTGTCTCTGACGATGGTGTAGGAATTGATTTGTTTTTGTCTGCGATATGACGTCATTACTCCCAAAGAATTTTGTCATCTTATTGCTTTTGTCGGTGACTGTTCTACCGTCGTATGAGGAAAATACCGCAATAGTACCGGTTTCAACGCTCCTATGATTTTTATACCAAGCGCTTTTGTTGAATACCTTGCTAGACTAAGAAAGTTGGAATGAGCTATTGTGCAACCCTAATGCTCGAGATTTAAGACCTCAGTTTCAAGACCTCCTTGATTAGTAATAAATAATAGTTACTGTGCAAAAAGCTAAAACGATATACAATAAAAAAACAGTTATCATTTTTGTCTTTGGCACTAGAAATTTAAAATGTTTTTCATCAGGTGTATCAGTAATTATTAATCAAAAATGATTGCATCGGAAATCATTTTTATAGATAACGTAGTTTACTCAGCCTACTCTAGCTTTAGTATATTATTATGTTCAGGTGACGCAACCCTGATCTACACGTCTTCTGAAAATCATGTCGTTCCTGGCTTTCGTCGGACCATCACAAAGACCAATCTGTGAGGATAGAAAATTGTCACCGGCGCCTATCCTAAACCACAACGTGCTGAAAAGCCCTGTAATTACGTTTCGTCTCGCAGATTGCTGGAACTGAACTCCAGAGCAGGCGCATTCTTCCACCGAGAGGGGCATGCGGTGCACTTTACAGCCGCACTCGGCTAACCTCTTGGAGGTTAGTTCTGCTTAATTTGGGGCTTGGTGTGGTGTGGATTACCTACAATATTTATTATTATTTATTTATGATCGTATACAGATCGAAACGTAGGGCGCCGACCCACCAGATGGACTGACGACATTGTTAAGATCGCGGGAAGTCGATGGATGGAAAGGGCTCAGAATCGTTCTTCCTGGAAATGTGTAGTGGAGGCCTATGTCCAGCAGTGGACTTCTTCAGGCTGATAATGATGATGATGATGTATACTGATTGTAAGATCCCTTGTCCTGACAAGCGATCTTTAGCCCTACCACAAGTTCTGTCTGGCTCTGTTTATCTCTGGCTCTGGTTTTGAGTCTGTGTGCGTGTTAAGGCTCGAACACACCTAGTTCGCTGGCGGTAGCGATCAGTGAAACACTGTCAAATATCGCTGTCAGATTTAAGACTTGACAGCGATATTTGACAGCGTTTCACTGTTCGCTACCGCCAGCGAACTAGGTGTGCGCAGGCCATTATACTTTGTGTGTGACGTTTCGACGTTGGATTTATTTAAGCAACACTCACAGACTCACAACCAGAGCCAGAGACAGAGCTTGTGGTAGACCCTCAGATCAGTTTACACCTTTATTGTACAGTCTTAAGATTTTAATGCTTTCGTCTTTTGCATAGCTGTCAAATTGGTCATGAGAAAGGCTTTAAGGATGTTTAGTTCATAAGAATTCAAATACTACGCAAACGAAGCAGTGAACGATAGCACTAGCTCATAGTAATGAATGTTACACAATCTGTCGATGCCAATTACAAATTCATTGCCAAGACGGAGTTGCTGAATTTAGTTGATTAATTAACATCAAACATGTTTGTTATAGGATTTCAGTTTAGTTAATTACCTACGTAAGTAAGAGCAGGATTGATTCTGTAAAGTTATATACAAGTTGAAGTTAAGTGTATAGTTTAGTTTTATTTTTCGGTTCTAGTTTCTCATTATTACGGATTTTATTACATATTTGAAGCACTCGCTGAGGTCGTGATTTAGTTTTAGAGTCCTTCGCTTGCTCGGTCATCAAAATTGAGCACGCGGTCAAAAAGGAACTTTGCATAACAATACTTGTTTCTAAAATTCTAAAACTAGGTGTTCGGGTAGAAGTAGCGCTAGCCCAGGGGTATTTCACCAGATGAAGGGTGCTGAATTAGGTTCTGCTGCAAATATTTTACAAAAAAATCGTTTTTTTTTTGCTGTTGTTGTTAATATTAAAATGTTTAAACTTATCTTAATAGGTTTATGATAGTCAACAATTCGCTAAGACAATTGACGTGGGTCGTTGTTCAAACTGGGATACATAAAATCTGATCGTTTGTGGGAAGTTCAAAGTATTTTTTATTTAAATTTTACAAACGTCTCTTATTTTTTTTATATCGCGCATGTACCAAAGGTTAGTTAACCCAATAGCTTACACGTTGGCATTAATAACCGAGCCGCATCTCACCTCTGATTGATATCAATTGCACGGGGCCCATCTGATTGCCCATTTCGTTGCAATTCAATCATCAGTTGTAGGTACTATGCTTTGAATGTGTTATGTCTCTGTATGTGATTGTGAGTATACAAGATGTACGTATATCCAGAGAGGTACAAATCCTGTATTTTGTAGCGCTTATTGTACTTGTCATATGATTAAATAAATAAATAATAAATCATGCAGCTATTTTAAATGTGTTTGTACAAAAATTCGCTTCTAGCCCGTAGCTTTGCTCGCGTATTACTTCCAAACAGAATACTAAATGAACAAAAAACTTTGGCTAGTATTTGTAAAAATTACTAAAAATTTAGCAATTTAAATGGAAATGAACACTGCTTTTTTCAACAAAAGAAATGGAGTTCATAATTTCATCGCTTTTGCACAGTTTTTTAGTTTAAATAAGTTACCTATTACGACTACGACTGCTCGTGCTTACACGTGGGGTGCGTACTACCACCGTGCCTGTTTTTGCCGTGACAACATTGCTGTGTTTCGGTTTGAAGGATGTAGGTGCCGGTGAAATTACTGGCACGTGAGGCCGAACATCTGCATGCCTCTGATGGACGCAGGGACGTGCATCGTAGGGCACGTTCCTGACGTGCGTGACCTACAAAGCAACGCTTTGTTATAACTGTTTTAATCAATTGTTACTATTTAACTTCAGGTAGGCTATATGCTTATTCCATTAGCTGGTTGTATGAAAGAAAACAAGGAGAATATCATTTAATTTTATGCAATATTTACTTGCATTTTTGCAAAATGAAACAGCCTGTTTATGTTTGCCTGTAATATGAGTTGTCCCGTGGGATCTGCCAGCCCGGTTGCAATGATTGGTCGCCTGCAACTGCCTCAAAGCGACCGGCGTCAATTGATGGCTTTAACTGACCCAGTGCTGGACTCGATTGATTGCTGACTTAATAAGAGCCGATAATGAATCTAACAAGAAACAACATTTAATCGATTTATCATTTCATATCAATAAGACTCTCTTTGATACAGTAAAGGCTTATAAAGTAGCTAAAAAGATGCCAACATCGACGCGTCTAATCAGATACATTCATACGTTGAAGAAGATCAAACAATGCCATTCACCCCGAAACTAAGCAAAGCTTATACGATAAAACCAGATGTATGTTAAAATAATTTTAAAATAAAACATGGAAAAAGTGTCAGGAAATTAATAATACTTTTGTAAATTCAGACTTGCAACTACGAGTATAATAAAAAAGTACTGTATAAAATAAATCGAACCTGCAACCTACATCGCAGAAGGTAGCTACCACGCTACTAGCAACCGACTTATTAGCTGTCAGTTATAAGTTGCAAGTTTTTCGATCTCATCGAGTCTTGCCAACTAATCTCAAGTCGTATTTTTCACAGTGGCAATACACCCAGCGCAAAGCGTCTCGGGGATGTTTCCAATTGGTAGTAGTTTGGTTCAGTTGAGCTTTACAATAGTCTACAGATAGTTTGAATTCTTCATTTTCATTGTTCTATTTTGTATTTTTTTTATTGATGAAAAAATGAATATTTGTAATGGAAGTTGAATAGACAGAGTGAATTTCAAGTTTACAATTTGAATTTCAAGTTTAAATTTCAATAAGTTTGAATTTCAAGTTAACAATTTTAAGTTTCAAGTTTGCCTTGCGCACATTTAAGCGTTCTGTGGTGACATATTTACCTTATTTGACAGCGTTTCACTGATTGCCACCGCAAAACGCTTACTATCTCCGATTGTTGAGATGGTTATAATGGTGCGTAAAGCAAATCCTTAAAAATCTAAACACAAAACCAAACTAATTTTGTTTTAAATCCAATACTGATATTGGAAGAAGTATGTAGATAGATAGATAGAAAATACTTTATTGCACGCCACATAAAACTAACAAGGGAATACAGAAAAACATCAAAGTGGAATACAATGTAATAATATGTATTAGTTATTGAAAACTGCTTTATTATTTTATAACGTAAGCAATTTTACTTATTTTAGTATCGGGTCATAAAACATGTGTGAACTCCTAACTCAATTTGCAGTCGAAAGTATTTCGCTAAAGGTTTGAAAACTTTTATTGCACCGAGTCCATACAACTTGCAGGAACAACAAATAAAAATGTGGCTCTAAAAATTGGTAAACTAAAAATCCGGCTCAAACTAAAAGCTTGTAGTAAAATGTGGACTTGACGATCAATGTTGACTGGCCTCTAGCTCAGTTGGTAGTAGCTCTGCCTTCTGCGCCGTAGGTCGTGGGTTCAATCCCCACCGAGAACAAATATTTGTGTGGTTAACATAAATGTTTGTTCTCTGTCTGGGTGTTATATTGTTTTATATACAAAAAAAAAATGTATTTAAGTATTATATCAGCTATCTGGTTCCCATATTACAAGCTCTGCTTAGTTTGGGGCTGGGACATTTAGGACCTACTTGTAGGTCGCGCGACAAGGTCCCTTCTAGCGGTTCCGACCCGTTGAGGATTTGGCTTTACGTAAAATTTAGGGTTCCGTATAGGGTTTTGATTGGGGTTATACTATATTGAGGAATTTGATTAAATGGTCGACTTTTAGGGTTCCTTAGGACTTTTATTGGAGTTTCAACTACACTTAGAAGCTTGATAATGTTAAAATTTTTAGGGTTCCTTAGGACTTTGATTGGGGTTTTACTACATTGAGGAATTTGATTAAGTGGTCAACTTTTAGGGTTCCTTAGGACTTTGATTGGAGTTTCAACTACACTTAGGAGCTTGATAATGTTAACATTTTTAGGGTTCCTTAGGACTTTGATTGGAATTTCAACTACACTTAGGAGCTTGATAATGCTAAAATTTTTAGGGTTCCTTAGGACTTTGATTGGGGTTTTACTACATTGAGGAACTTGATAAAATAAACAACTTTTAGGGTTCCTTAGGCCTTTAATTGGACTTTCAACTACACTTAGGACCTTGATTATGTAAACAATTTTAGGGTTCCTTAGCACTTTGATTGGAATTTCAACTACACTTAGGAGCGCGATAATGCTAAAATTTTTAGGGTTCCTTAGGACTTTGATTGGGGTTTTACTACATTGAGGAACTTGATAAAATAAACAACTTTTAGGGTTCCTACGTTAATAATCAAGTTTTCACTTCTGCCGGCACTCCCGGAGTGCAACCCGTATTTTTTTTTTATAAAAAATCGATAGCGATGCGTTGTGATAGCATACCGCTTGCTTTCAAAAGGAATCACTATCGATTTGAATCAACTTTGTTTTTCTGCATATTATCCGAAAAGCCAATAAGCCCCTGTTAGTTTACAGCCATGGGTCTAATTAATGCTAAAGATGAAGAAATAAAAGGAAAAATAAACGGCACAAACATAAAAATATGACATCGCTTATAAAGTATGTTTTTGGCAACAGGCTCAGGTTATACAGTTAGTTCCAAAAAGATATCTGTGGAGTGCCACTTGTTTTTACATCGAACTCACAAAGGCTATCAAAGGACCGCGTAAATAATTCAATTTGGTTGCGGTTACTACTACAGGCTCGTACTACCACAGTAGAGTGGATACAGTAATACAACAACTTGAAAGGTATGGGTGTTGGTGGAACTGCAAGCACACGTGTCACGTCTTCTGAGACGTTGAACAATGCGCTACGGTGTCCAATAGCGGTGAAAGTGTGTAGCGTGCAATATCAGCATCTGCTAGATGTTTGGAAGTGCATCAAGCTACTAATTTTAGAATAGTCATCTTCAAGAATCAAAAGATCAATTTGTACCCAAAACATAATTATATTTGCCGCCATAACGGTGTGGTGCCGGGGGTTGAGGGGGTGTTGAGGTTTATAATGAAACACGTGTTGACAGGCAGCGCGTCGTATATTGACTAATTGCATTCTCTTACATAGATACTAACATAGTTACTAGTACATCACCACATCAAAGGGGTTGTCAAGAAAAAAAAATTTTACTTAAGAAAAACTTTTTTTTTTTTTTTACATTGTAAAATATATTTATCCTAAATTAAACATTGATTTATTTCTACACCTATATTCTATCCTAAAACAACTATTGCTTAAACTTAACAAAATACATTGTTGCAAGAATTTAATGTAACTTGATACTACAGATTACAGAGTACTTATACCTAAAAACATGGTCATGTTGTCACGAATCTTTTAGTTCTGTTTTTATGAACCGTTTCCGTTTTACCATTTTTAAGTACAGTCACATTAGGTTCATTTTCACTCAACACTTTATAAGGTCCATCATATAACTTTTCCAACTTTTTACCAGTTTCATTTTTTATTAAAATTAAATCTCCGTTTTTATAACTAATTGCATTGCATTTTCTATCATAGACAGATTTTCTATTTATTTTTCCTAAAATTAAATTATTTCTAACTTCTTTATTAGCTAACTGTAACCTATACTTAAGTTCTAAAACATAATTATCTGAATTATAAAGTGGTTCAACTACGTCATTAGTTAAATTACTAGGCAAATTGCATGTTTTACCGAAAACTAATTCATACGGTGTGTACTTTGTTTCCGTGTGTACGGTAGTGTTAAATGAAAAACACCAAAATGGTAGCCATTGGCTCCATGTCTCTGGATGTCCGTCACACTGTGTTCGTAAAAACGCTGTTAGATGTTTATGGGTATTTTCTAAAGCACCTATTGACTGATGATGATAAGCTGTTGAATTTACCTTCTCTATTTGGAGTAACTTACATACCTCCGTCATAGTTTCTGACATAAACTCAGTACCCCGATCCGAAGCGATTGTTGTAGGTAAACCATACCTTAGTACAAAGTTATTAACGAATGACCTTGCTACACTCACCGTATCTTTTCGCTGTAACGGGTACGCCTCAACGTACTTACTTAACTCGCATTGTAAACTTAAAATATAAACATTACCTTCTAAATCCTTATCTAAGGGGCCCACTAAATCTAAATATACCTTTTGAAAAGCACTTGATGCCGTCGTAGTCACGACCATTGGTTCTACTATATTTCTAGAATACTTACTTGTTTGGCACCTTTGGCACTTAGCAACATAATCTCGTACGTCACTCTCCATACCTGGCCAAAAGTACTTACCTTTGATATTTTTTATCATGCGTCGAACGCCTGCATGCCCGCTTGTCGGCAGTAAATGATAGTCATGTAGGATGTATGTTTTTTCATCTTTTTCTAGGACTCTTTTTATTCCTCTTAAAATATTTACCTGTGGTCCGGACCACTTTTCTCTACTTTTTATTTCGTCGACTAATTCTTTAATAAACTTTATATTATTCTCATTTTTTATGATGCATAATTCTTTTATATTTATTTCATTACAACAATAGCTCAATAAATTCACAAATTCGACTCGCGAGAAATGTGACATATAATTGAGATTGATAAATAAAGTTAATTCATTTTCTACATAAGCTAGACACTCTTTTTCAAAAAGCACATTTTTCTTGAGTAGATCTTTACCATTTATAAACTTTAACTCTACAGCTTCTCTTGGTTTTCTTAATATCTCCGCTACCCTCGGTTGGCCAAACCTCGGTTCAACAGGTATATTAAGAGAACTATTACCACACGAACTTGATTGTTCCGTACTTTGTAAATCTAACCTCGCTTTCTGCGCTCTAGTCATTACCATAGTAACTTTTTCATTCATTGATTTCAAATCATCCGAACTTATGGTCACCCTACTCAATGCATCCGCCACTGCGTTATCCGTACCTTTTATATGTTTTATGTCGTAATCGTACTCCTCCAATAACAATCTAAACTTTAAAAGTCGTGTGGACGGATCTTTCATTCCAAATAGATAGATAAGAGGTTTGTGATCCGTCCAAATAGTAAACTTTCTACCATACAAATATGGTCTAAAATATTTTATACTCCATACTACTGCCAAAAGTTTTTTTTGTATTGTTGGATAATTTAATTCAGCTTTGTTTTGCATACAATACGCAGTCCTTATGGATATTTTTATTTATGTCAAAATAATGAACAGACTCACTTCTACTTGGAATAGTTAAATAACCTTCCGACTCTACGCTTTCATTCTGTCGCTTCTGTATTTGCATGCTATACTCTACATTGTTTAATCGCAAAGTAAGCATGTCCGTCGGTAAGTCTATGTTTGCATTATAGCTCCTCAGAAAGTCTAAACCGATGATTCCGTCTGTTTTGCATGGTACGGTATCGAATAAGTACAACTTATGACGTAACTCTACACCATTCTCTAATTGCAAAGGAATGTATGCTACTTTGTTCACTTGGACTTTGCCACCGATTCCTTTTATGATTGTGTTTTCGTTGTAAGTTTTTATATGGCTTTGTACTAAATGACTGCTAATTATAGAAATAGATGCTCCAGTATCAATTAAAAATTTAAGTTTTTGGTTCCTAAAATACAAATAAATGTAATCCAGACTTTCACACGTCATAACATAGCTAGGAGTCCCGAAAAAACTGACCTAGATTTATCTCTTCTTTCTGCTCTTCATTTTGCTGTACAGCAAGATACGCGTTGTTCCGCTGTTCGCCTCTATAACCTCTGTTACCTCTATAGTATGTCCTATTTGGTGGTCTCGAGTAACCACGCTGCTGGTTATACCTTCCTCGATTGTATCCACGTTGCGCGGATCCCTGGCTCTGCTGGTGCTGAGCGGTGTGGTTACCACGGTAATTAGAAGTGGTGTACCCACGGAAGTGATTCCCACGACCACGATTGTACCTAGGGTTCCTACCTCGAGTGTATCAGAACACGGTGTTCTGGCCTGAAGTCCCGGGGCGTGCCAACTCCTCATCTTCTGCCACACGCACTGCATCCTTTAGTTCAGCATAGTCCCGAGCTGCCAAAATCGTGCTTAGCCGCTGGTTCCTTAGTCCATCTGAAAACCTTTTTATTACCATTTTTTCATTTATAGGACTCAATACCTCACTCGCTTTTTGGTTCCCGTCGGCCTGAGCCACAGTGAGGTTGATAAACAATTCCTCCAATTTTTGACCATACTCTGAAATAGACAGATTATTCTGGGAGAGATTATTTATCTGTGACAACAAGGAATTTGCTGATTTCTTTGTTAAAAGACAAGATCTAATATCATCTATCATTCCAGTTACTGTAACATAATTATTTTTTAATTTCAGTTTAGCCGTTTTTGACAGTCGTGTCTTTAATACATATGAAATCAGTAATTTCAAGTTATCTTCCCCTTTCAAACAACTGTTATACATCTCAATACCTTCTATAATCCTCTCTATCGTTTCTTCTTTTCCGTCCATAAATGGAATCAAAGTACTAGCCGTTTTTAAATTAAAGTTTTCCATTTTGTTGGTTTTTTCTATAATTTCTTTTTCCACTTTATATTCATTTATTTTTCTATAAGTACCTTGTATTCTATCTGATAACACTTCTAAGGTATATCCTGAATATTCTATTCCTAAAGCCTGAATCCACAAACTTTTATTTTTTATTAATAGCTCATATTCATTAAACAATTCTTCTGCTTCCGTAAACTTTTTCTTACCCAAATTGTCATTGCGTCTCTTGGGACCTAATTTCCTAATATTTTCACACAAACTTTTTAATGTCTCGTCTATAGCACATAGTCTCTCCATCGACAGCCACTAATTCTAGTATCCGCACTTTTTATTTCCGCACTTAACGCATTTCTGAATTTTATTATCACTCGCACTCTTTAACTTTTTAATGCACTTTACGCACTTTGGTTATCCGCATCTGCAACTCGGCCTCGACCAAACGATGACCGGATTCGGCGCATAGCATGCTGCCCGAGCTCCTTCTGGACCAGTTTGCGCTGGCATCCATTGTATGATTTCCACAGGAAATATATTACGATCACGCTGATAACTGCTATCACTATTAGCAACATCGTGTGCAGATTCTCCACACGTCCACCGATACTTTTCAGTATCGAATCGCCACCGGCCGCAGCGTTTTGGAAGACTTCCTCCTTCTCGACAGTAGCCCGACACATTTTTATTTATTATTATTATTATTATTTTTAAAACTTTTATTATTTCACTAAACCATCCCAACGCACTCTATCCCACGCACGCTGGGCATGGCAAGGTCGCCATGTGGTGCCGGGGGTTGAGGGGGTGTTGAGGTTTATAATGAAACACGTGTTGACAGGCAGCGCGTCGTATATTGACTAATTGCATTCTCTTACATAGATACTAACATAGTTACTAGTACATCACCACAACGGCTACATTTGTTTTAATCAAACCAAATTTTTATTTTATACTAGTTGATGGAACAAGCATATGGCCCACCTGATGTTAAGTGACAACTATCACCTATAACAAAAAAAATATAAAAATATTATATTATGTAAATATAGATTTAAGATACTATTCAAATCAAAGTTGGATGCCACACGATCAAAGTCACAGATGAATAGTTTTAATAAGTTATTCTTCTGTTAGTGATGCCTTACTGTGCAGTTTTATCTATCGCTGAACAAAGGCTATGCTCTTCTTTGAGCACGTTCAATTCCAGCTCTCAACTAACTTGTAAAGTGCAAAAATGCATTTGAAACGGTAGTCAGCCTTTGATACGGACTTTAGTAATTGACTCTGGTTACTTGGTTTTATACCGTTTCATTTAAAAACCTGCGTGGTGGTAGTGAAGCGAACAAGGAGCCCGCAAAAAACTTGGAAGAATTGGCGTTGTATGCTTGTATGTTATGGTTTTCTTTCATCTGTACATTATCAGATGTTAGAGTTGTAACATAAGTCAATTAAAATCAGAAAATAAGGTTATTATAAATATTTTAAATGGCAAGAATATGTTATGAATGGAAAGCAATTGAGAGACGACCCAAAAAGCTCGTAAGTAGCGTCACGCCAGTTGAGCCTAATGCTGCCTTCCTACGGTGCGTGGTTCTGCAGATCATCACGCACAGCCGACGACGACGCACGGCAACGCACACAGAAAGGGCTCCTGTGCTACCGCGCACCTCGGCGCACGAGATCGTTCCAATGGTGTGTCGTGCGAGCTGATCCGCCTCCGTGCGCGATATCACACAGCGGTGGGAAGGGGCTATAAGCTCCTAAGTCTTGAACATCGCCGTAAAGTTGACAGTCTATCAGTATTTTACAGGATACATTTCGGAGAGTGAGCAATGGAACTTCACGATTTAGTTCCCCCATTCTTCCATCAGACCACTAACCGCACGGAAATGCGGCATCCATACATGGTTGATGTTCCAACTGTCCACACCAAGTGGAATTCCACATACACAGAATGGTACAAAGTGAATGTTTTTCCTCGCACATAGGTATAATTTGGATGTTTTTATGAGAAAAATGAATAGTTATCTAGAAGATAACTATTCATTTTTCTCATAAAAACAAGGAAGCGTGCTAAGCTGTCAACCGCATCATCACTTAAGATCAGGTTGAGATTGTGGTCAAACGCAAGCCTTTATTATTATGTATTTTAATTAAGTGATCAAACTAACTTACCAAGTGACGTTCGATCATAATTGTTCCATCCTTGGCGAAGAGATTTAATTTATTCACTTGTAGTAGTCTCGCCTACGCTTCAACTCACTCGCACGTATTTCAGCTCCATAAGAAAGAAAGAGATAGCATACGCCATGCTACCCTGGTTCCATAAGCTTCATTTAGTTCAGAGAATAAGCACGTACAGGGTCTCCAACATTGCACATTTGGGGTATCCTAAGGGATGGGAGGGACCTTAAATCTCTTCGCCAAGGATGGAACAATTATGATCGAACGTCACTTGGTAAGTTAGTTTGATCACTTAATTGTTTCATCCTTGGCTCAAGATTTAATTTATTCACTTGTAGGATGTTCAGAGAAAATGAAAAAATGTTGGAGAAAAATAAATCAAATAAAATGTAAAATATTATGAAAAATTGTTTTTTTTTTTTTTTTAATCTAGTGTTGATACTAGAATATTAGAAATAAACAATAAATAAAATATTTCTTTCAAAAACCAAACAATTAATTTTTTTTTTTTTTTTTTAGTAGACAAAAATAAAATTAATCAAAGTAAATTTAGTTTGTAAAGCTGGAATCAAATTCATAATTAATGGTCTGCTAATGAAATGAGCAGTAGCAGTAGTTTTATAATAACATCTACTCGGGCGCCTTCTGTTCGTTGTGCAGCAGAAGTATTTGTGTAACGAGTATTATGTGCACTAAACACACTGATAGTGTCGATGAGGCATCGACTTGCTAGCATTTCTTTTATTCAACCGCCTAAAGTTTGTGATCAAGCAGGATGGTTGTATCTTGCTTGGAGGTTTTTTTTTTTTTTTTTTTTAACCGTCAATGTGGCCTGCATTGTTACTTGATCGATCGAAATCATAGCTATGCATAAAGGACACCAGTGTACTTACAGAACGAATGCAAGGGCGCTATAGTTAAATATCAGCTTCGGTTGAGCTTACCTAAACACTACGCATATACATACATTACAATTCATCCACTATCCTAATATGTTTCATTTTAGTCAATGATAATGGTTGGCATCTTTGACCAAACAAAACCACGGAACAGCCAACAAAACGACTAGGTTTTTCGTGAGTCAGGGAACTCAGGAGTTACAACAAGTTTGGGTCTAAGTTGGCCTGGTAATCAGCACATCACTTGTGCTACAACACGTGGAGTCATTGTCATGAAAGCTGAGTTTAATTTTGAAGGAACTCAATCATACGAAATATCCGCTATCTGGTTTCCATAATACTAGCTCTGCTTAATTTGGGGCAAGATAGTGTTGTGGGGCTATCCACAAAATCTATTATTACAATTGGGGAATTTTTTAACTACTCGGTGTCTGAAAAAAAAACAACGGTGTTAACTGAAGTACACAACCCTAAGCTCATGTCATAAGTGCAACTCATGGAGGATCCCAGTTAGCAGAATTTTTTGTCAATTCTGCACGTATTAAAAATTGCCGCCTTTTGTTTAGTAATAAGGCATATTTTTTAATTTTTTATTTATGAGGTACATATTTTTTGGTAAATCTAAATGGGACAAGGATAGAAACAGCTGTTTTGAAATGACACCGGTTGACGAAAGGACTATTGGAATTACTGAAACTTTTTGCAAGCGCCACAAACGTTCGAACTCGTTCATGTTGTACTACTTTATTTCAGTAAATAAGGGATAAAGCGAAAAAATCATTATTTATCGAGCCATACGAAGATCTTTTCCGTAAAAACTGATAGGAAGTTAAGTGCGTCACAAGACCTTGATATAGTACCCTGATATGGTATGAACCTATACGCTAAGTACCACAGTACCCCCCATGGTTTAAAGCTAAAGGTATATTGAGACTTAGTAAGTACTATTGAACAAAGATGCAAGAATCGTAATCATTGCTGTATAGGGAATTGTTGTCTAGCCAAGGCTTGCTGGGTAACACCTTCGGCACCAGGGAAAAAACGTCGGTGAAGAGGGTAGAACATTATAGACAAGCGAAAAAAATAAAACCATCAGGCGGAATGAGATCAGATAAGAAGCATGAAGGAACAAGACTATTTCAGTAACCTGATTAGATAAAACATAATTATGTAACACCCTTAATTTTGCGTATACATGGAAAATGCATATATATAAAAAAATAAAAAATACAGGTCCCTTGACTGTAAATGCATACACGTTGTACACAGTAGGATCTTTTTTTCGAAAGATTACTATTACTACTGCCATAGTAATAAACGCAAATTTTTAAATACTTGTAAATTAATAATCAAGTTTTCACTTCTGCCGGCACTCCCGGAGTGCAACCCGTATTTTTTTTCTCTTTTACAAGTTGCGCCTTGGGCAATAGAATAAAATCGGTATATTTCAAGATCGAAATCGATAGGAATAGCAAAACTTATTTAATTTCTGTAAGAATAATCTGTTGTTAGAATAATATTTACCGACGACAAAAATACCATCGTGTATATAAAATGGTAACGTTTATTTTTGAATCGTAATACTCAATACTCAATAATATTATATTTATTGCATACACATGGATTAGTTTAGTTTTGGTAATAAAGGTACGTAATAACGCAAAGCGCTACACAAACGCACTCCAAGGATGTTGTGTAAGCCCAGCCTTGACAACAGCAGAACAGTCTGCAGTTAAAATGCTCAAAATGGACAAAGCGTTTTTTTTTTTTTTTTACTCAGGAAGCTTAAAAAATTTAATTGCTGCTTTAAACATGCTTTGAGCAATCTTTGTAAGTATTACAAAAAAACAATTTTCATCTTTAGGCATAAGATTTATAATAATACCTTATCGTAATACCATACACCGTAATAGCTTGTAGTAAAACCATAGGCGCAGCTTAAGCCACCACTGTTACTTTTGGCCCCTTTGGCTCCCCAACGGTTTTCATAGGGATAGCCTAAAGTAGGTATTTAATAGAGCTATTACTTTTTAATTAAAATAATAAACATCATTTTTTGAAGACGAAGATCTCAGAATAAAATGTTAGAAATTTCTTAATAAGAAATTTTCTCATCAGATAATTATAAGTACTTCTAGAAAAAACTAGAAAATATTTCATGTGACTGCATGTACCTGTGAGGTTACTGCTTTTGCTTCGATATCCCCGACTGCTTGTACCGATGCGTCCAACGCACCAACGCCACCAACCACCAACGCTTGCTGCCCACGGGTGGATAAAGGCTGGTATGCAATCGGTCGGCGACAATACGGCACCAGGCGGGGCGCACCGCCCTGCTGCCGGCCGCCGTCACCGCGTGGTTCCAGTGTCATGAACCACGGTTACTCAATAATTGGCCGACAGGCGCTTTTGGAGTTTGAATTACTTGCAGAAGAAACTCAAAAATGTATATAAGTTTTAATATCTTCTGTTTACTACGCAGACTTAATGAGATAGCTCAGTTGGTCATCAATCAATGAAAACATGTTCCAACTTTTGTTGCATCGAAAAAGTATCAAAAGCATTTATCAAGCACAGCAAGCAGGCATAATAGCCAATTTTGCTTTATGAGGATTTTTGAGGCTCATGGGATTTTTGAGCAGACTCTTTAACATCAATCGTTAACATTGAGTTTATTTCTCGAAAGGCAGTTTTCGTGAAATAGGTATTCCTTGAATAAATGTTCTTTTACCTCTTTTTGAGTCCGTCCCGTAGAAGGTTCCCTCATAAGGTTCATCGTTTCTATGTTATCATAGGTGTAAGGACCCCACTCGTTTGTCTAGACCTCAAAGGTCTTGAAGGCAAGCGAAAGCTCTGACAAAGCAAAAGGCAAAGCATTAGCCTCTTAGGCTACTACCGTCACTGTATTTGTCGCACTGGGCGCTGGGCATCTGGTTGAACTAGACTTGTCACCACAGGTGGTGTTGTCGTGGCCAGACGGATCGTGTTTGGGCTTCCAAGGGAATGCACGTTGTTTTCATGACAGGTGCTAGCGATCGTGCCGGTGGTGACGGGAGCCAGGATAATAAAAAAAAGAAGGGTTAATATCCCGTATTAACTCATTTCATAAATAGCTATTGGTCAATATCTCGTATTAACTCATTTCATAAATAGCTATTGGTCAATATCTCGTATTGACTCGAAGCATTCAAAATTCTACGGTCTAATATCACGTATTAGATCTGAGAAAATACAATTCCGTTCAGGCGGGTACATCTTGAGAAAATCCGTTGAATTCACTTAATTTCACATGTCTTACCTTTTTACGACACCTTTCTTCTTTATCACTCACTGTATTCCATCTAGACATGACGATGAAAATCATAAGTAGATACGGAGTATATATTTATATTTTTAGTCAAGTACTACGTGCGGTAGCCGTGCGCGCACGAAAACGAATGAAGCTTATGGAACCAGGGTAGCATGGCGTATGCTATCTCTTTCTTTCTTATGGAGCTGAAATACGTGCGAGTGAGTTGAAGCGTAGGCGAGACTACTACAAGTGAATAAATTAAATCTTGAGCCAAGGATGAAACAATTATAAAAAATGTATGCAGAAGTAAAATACCTGTATTAAATTTCTGTGATTGCTACCATACTCTTTTAATTTGTTATAGAAACAGAAGAATGCAGACCAAAATGATTTAAGATTTACATTAGATTTAATCCAAGCAATACATTCAAGGGAAACAAATAAATCAAATACAGCAAATTCCTAGCACTTTGAACTCAAACGTTGTATCTGAACAGAATTAATGGCGGAGGCGGGCGCACGCCCTATTTGTGCTTCGCAATGCGTTTCCGAACTGAATTCTTCTCGCCTAATGAAATACCCTAGCCAACCATCTTATTATTCGATTCTCTCCACCCAAAGGTTGTCTGGAAGAGATCGCTTTTCAGCGATAAGACCGCCCATTGTACATTAGTATGTTTTAAATTATTGTTACTTGTTTTACCATTGTTAGTTTTAATGTGTGCAATAAAGAATTTTCTATTCTATTCTATTCTACCTATTTGATTTTGAGGATAACTTTTTCAGATGGTTGTTTTGTCGTCCAATCTTGTGTGGCTCTAAGGGTTGAATCTGATGAAGTCACTACATTTCAGCTATAACAATAATAATATACTTCCAGCCTAAAAGCTTAGGAACCCTTTTGTGGTGCAAGGGAGGTACAGATTTGTAAGAAGACACCGCAACGTGAACAAAAAGTCTCAGCATCAGAAGGTCTAAGTAGCTAAATGTCCTATCGAGCAAAAGGTCTAATGAGCAGTAAGTTTAACTTACTCTCATGCTCATTAGACCTTACTCTCATAGAGCTCTAGAACTACTACTAGTACTACTACTCTACTACACTACTAGTACTAGCTCTAGAAAACTAGGAAACTAAATTTAGACTATTCTATTATGTTTATTCTCTTCGTTATATTTATAGAACTATCCATTAATTTAGGGAGAAAACGATAAAACATGGAAGGTTTTTGTGCTCTTGTAGAACAGATATTTTTGCAAGCCTCTGCCCTATCCCCTCGCGATTCCGCGAAAAAGAGTTTGAAAAGCGACTTGCCAAATGAACTGGAACTATATAGGGTGGGAAAAGAATTCACTTGAAAATATTGTATTTGACCATAAAAATTTATTTATAAAAAAAAGTTGCAAGATGTGGTGATGACCGATGGGGAGTAGAACAACAACCAAATTTTGATCAAAACCCGGCTGAAGAAAATAAAAATGGTTTGCAGTAAGATGGATGAACGACATAGTTGAAGTCGAGGGTCAGAAATGGGTTAGACTAGCACAGGATCGAAGTAAATCAAACTGATACCCAGGAGTGGGTGATGATGATTATTATTATGGAATATTTACTGGTGTTTTACCAGTTACTGGTTCCCAAGTTAGAGGTATGCATAGTTTGAGAAAAATAGGTTTGAGTACCTAGCCTTTTAAAATTTGAATTTGAGTTATTATGGCGGCAATTTTTTTTATTCCCATAGTTTTAAGAGCAGTTTATGCACCTCGTACTTGCTTCGATCGCTGAAAGTTAGAGATTCATCTCGGCGAGATTGAGGCAGCGGCGCTTGAGGCTGGAGAGTCTATATGAGTTAGCTGAGCGCTTGCATCCCACGGAAGTAATAAACGGAGTACTTGTTACCTAGTTATGAGTTGCATTCAAACAATCAACTTTAATACAAGCAGCTGTGAAGGACGATAAATAAAAAATAGACCTTTGCATCTATTGTAGATGATTTATATAGCGTCAGAGGCAACTAGTGTTTACTCAAGCCAATACTTGCGGGACGCTATAGGGCCTTGTCAGGATTTTAGATGGAATAGGCTTGCCCAGCACTTATACCATCCTAACAGCTTAGTCGGTTTAATCCACAGGAAAGACATGGTCAATACGTGCGGAGCTGACTAAGCCGCGGGTTTCCTCACGATGTTTTTCTTCACCGTTTGAGAACACTAGCATTGTGTACGTATTTTTTTCGATAGAAAAACTCACTGGTACACGACTGGGTTTAAGGATGAACTCTAATTAGTCTTTCATCTCTACAAAATTAACAAAAACAATGCCTTGGTAATGAAGCAAAAAAAAAGGCGTAACATAAATTAAAAACCTTAAAATATGTTGTGTAAAATAATAAAACTCGTAAAAAAATTAGGTACCCACGCTTTTAATTAACATCAACACTCCGAAAGGTTTCCAAAAAGTTGTGATAAAATTAACTTAAATTCATAAACGACATTTCCCTAAACATAACCATAACAATATACAAAATACGAATGCAATTTAACCCTCTGCATGGAACAATTGTGTCGTTGACACCACTGTGCGGGTCGCAAGACTTTTTGTCGCTTAAGCGCAGTGCACACGGCGCCGTCTGTCGCGGCGATATGCGGGCGATCAAGGATATTTCTGTAAAAAAATAAAAATGTCAAGGCCAAAGTGAAGTCTTGATGTGATCAATTCAAATAAAGAAGTGAATGCTTTTTTTGAAGTAATTGAAGTAATAGGTTGAGTTATGAGCGAGACATGAACTACAAAAATTACTATTTAGCACTATCAAGTTTGATAAACCATCCAATCCATTTTGATGGCATTCTTATTATTTTTGGACATACTTATAAGCAACAAACATCTGCGTTCACCATGCAAATATTTGTTCATGATGGGGATCGAACCCACGCCCTCCAGCGCAGAAGGCAGAGCTACTACCAACTAAGCTGTGAAGGCAGTCAGCTAGCTCAACTGCTTCTTGTGTATTTTGTACATTTTGTTAATATTTGTTGAATTGTAAGTTTATTTGTGTAATTTAATGATATTTCTGTTAAATCATGCCGCCATTATTTTGTATCTATCTACCACCTTCCACGAAGACCAGAAGACTAGCATGCAGTATTCTCTTTGCAGCAGTCGTCATTGTGTGCAGTCCGCCTTATCGTGTCGTGTCACGTTTTTCAAAGCTGTCCGCATAAAGTGGGGGATGGAAGTCTCGTTTGGAAAGATAATAATAATAATATTGTGAGCAGTTGGCAGGCGCAGCGAATAAGCCACTAGCGGCGCTCAAGTTATAAGCGTGAGCGATTATTGAATACTCTATAAACAAGGATTTACAAGCAAGACTTTGTAAAAATACTTCTAATCTACGTCACACTCTTTTTTGACGTGACAATGTCTTATAATTCGATGGAGCCGGCTGTACGCACGAAAAAACATGACTCATGCGGCGTTACCTCGCTCTGAGGCGTTTCATTTAAGGCTTGAAGTGCAACCGAGAGCGCGGAACGAGCGACAAAGAGGCACAATCGGCCTCCGCGTTCGACATCTGTCTCTCTCCTACTTGAGTGAGCGATGCGTCCGCGTGGACAGCTGTATGACGTTGTCACGTTCAACTATCCTCAGTAAACCGTCTTTACAGACAACCGATTTTTTTCATAGAAAGTGTCTCTACATTTTCTATCTGCTGTTATATTTTGTCTGTCTTTCTTATGAAAATAAAATAAATGAATCTCTGCAGCCATTACCTGCAAAAAATAAAATGATCATTACATTATGGACTTAAAATACGCAATTTGTGTGCCATATTGTTTGATGTTGTATAGACTACTTTATATACGGCAAATGGTTTTCTTACCCATCACTCACATCGGCACTGAAAAGGCATTTTTTAATACAGTTGCTCAAAAAGTGGTGTATTGCAGGGACGTATAGCGTTCGGGATGTGGGCTATTACACACGCGTGCTTTTTTTTTACCATTCCCGCACTAGTGCTTTTTCTTTCCCAACTGTCAAAATAATGTCTAAAAAGAAAAACCAACCATGAAGTTTTTACTAAAAAAATTCATCGAAGTTTTTATGATTCATGCAAACACGTGTCGTATTATTTCTAAAAAGAAGCTACTAATTTGTTTCATTAACAGATTTAATGATTTGATTGAATGAGTTATGTTAGGTTTCATTTTATTTCATCTCATTAAATTTCATTTTCAATTCATATCAATAAAAAAAATCTACTGAAGACTTGGCTGTATGGGTATAGTTCCCTTTGCCTTCCAGAATGGGTGAAGAAAAAAAAAAATCTCTGCTTATATTTTACGGTTGGCGTGGCGCCATTTTTCAGAAATTTTCTTTGCGATTTTATTTGTTTGTTGCACAAAATGAGTAATTTCGACCCTAGTTTTTTTGAAGTAACACCACCGGAACTCAGTATAATTGCACAAAATGCTTCGGAGAACATTTTACCGGAAAAGTCAAAAAGTCGCTACATGCATACATACGACGAACTTATTGCGTGGAGAGAAGAGAAAAAAGCAAATGGTATTTTTATTATTTTACTAAATTGCTTAATTTTTTCGCAACTGTATTAAAAATAGTCGTTCAGTACACGTGCGGAACCGTCATTGCAACTTGTTCCGACTGTCAACCCTCGCCTTCGGCTCGGGTAGACATTTGTCGGAACTCTTTGCAATGACAGCCTTCCCGCACTTGTAATGAAATATACTATAAACATTTTACTTTATTTCCATAAACACCGCAAAAGCTTGTCACTTGACTGCTGGACACAACAAACGGGCACCTCATAAAATATTATAACATCCAAAAAACGCCACCCACACATACACACAGATAATTGTAACGGCGATGTATGGAAACTTTGTTCCAGCTTTTGTTCTGTCCCCGGGGGGGGGGACGCACGCCTTACGTAATACTAGTGTTTCGGTTTTTAGGGGACTGACTTTCAATGTGAAACCCTTCTTGTTTTGCTCTGTCTCTCCATTGTCTTATAACGTCATTTTATTCTCAATTGCTAGATATTATTATGCTAAACTTTTGCATGCTGACACATTTATGCACTCTTTAAATTCCAGTTTCCAATTTTTCCAATTCCAAATGCATTTTTTATTTTTTTTACAATCATTGAGAAAATGACTTTTCAGGGTGTTGATTGCAAGAACAATTCAATTTATTTTTGTACCATATCGAGTTGTCTGCTATTGAGAAGGCCTCGGTAAGCGAGGTTACCTCATGAACTGAAGAATATGAAGACGACTTTTTCCATCTTTTTCGTGAGTTTATATTTCCGGAAGGATAGTCTACAACAAACCATGCCATCGAGAGTCGGTTAAAAACCTCACGCATGACGTCACGACACAACCTTCCCGTGATAATATCCTTGACTGATTTAGAAATTCGCGATAACAGAATCTTGCGGAAGAAAAGAGTTTCCCATAAAATACTCTTCTTATGGAAATTGATAGCCCATAAAATGTAATTTTAAAGCCCTTGCGGTATCTTATCTCGGCTACGACGTAGCTCCGTAGCTACGCCGTAGCGTGGCGCGTAGCAGTTTTTGTGCGACAATATTTCATAGGAGAGGGACAATATTTCATATTTCATAGCTTAAGATTTGAGTTTGCGGCTTTGACGACGCGGGAATTTTTCGCGGAAATATTTTTTATATTTATTTAAAGGGTTACCTATAACACGTGTTTGTGATTTTTATTGTATATTTCATTCGGGTTTTGAATAAATAAAAGTGCCTTAAAAATTAGAAGTTAACATTTATCTAAAATAAGTAAATGAAATAAATAAATAAAATCATAGCACCACAATAAAAAACTTTTTTAATCTATTGGCACTCGAATCCCTATGGTATGTATTGAGCGGTTCTTTTATTTAACTTTGACATAATGTGATCGGTATTTGTTATTAATTTGGTAAAATTCCAAACTGTCTTGACATTATTTTTGATTAATGTATAATGATTGACTTATCCTATCTATTGTATTATAAACCTGCTATGATATTGCAGTGCCCAACAGGGTGCATGTACTGACTTAGGCTACCATAAGAACAAATGCTATTTATTTTATGTACATGTGAGCAATCAATAAATGACATAAATGAGGTTGAACATCGTAAACAACTTCTTATCTCATTTGTTGCAAGAGTTTTTGCATAACGTAAATCTAATTCTAAGTCGCAACGTCGCAAAGCCGTTGCAATTACTAGCTTATCTAGTGTTCTTTGAGTGTTATTTCCATCTTTTTTAAAAAGATTTTGCCGCACCCATCCGATATCATTCACTATACAAACACCCACCCATGCTTTTTTCTAGAGATAAAAAAGCATCAAATGATCCACACGCCTATTATTCAACAAAAATTTCATAGTCAGCACGAGGCACGAGGCAGGAGGTATCATCGTATTCCAATCTCTCCATAAATCAATTTAAAGCACCGAAACCTTCTGAATAATCCTAAGGTGGAGAAGACTGAGCATACGTAGGTAACATGATGCATGGAGGGCAATATATTAGGGACCTGGATGTATGACCTGTCGTTTAGCGCTGATATTATAAGGGAATATTGGAGAGACCTCGGTCGGAGGTTTGGAATTCCACGTGACTTTAGGAAGTATTTGTTAAATATAAGACACTGGAAGTTGGATCACTTTCACGTTTTACCTTATTTTTCTAAGTAAGATTTTAATTTCTATCCATTAATTTTGATCACAAACTTGAGAAAAATAAATCGGAGCAGCAGTATTTTGAAGGGTGAAGTATGTTTAAGCGTACATTTGAAGTAAGTATCGCCGTATTGTAACAGACATTCGATCTGTAGTTAATATTGGTCAAAAGAGAAGAAAAATCTGTTGAAAAATTCCCTGTAATTTCAAACATTTTTCTTCATAAATTTCAATGCTTCAATGTATTTAAAACTTTCTGGTGATTCCAACAATAGATAGCTAGATAAAAAATGCTTTATTGTACACAACAAACTATAAAATTACAGGTACATAAAAACACTTAAAACTATTGGCCTCATACAATGGGCGGTCTTATCGCTAAACAGCGATCTCTATCAGACAACCTTTGGATGGAATGGACTCATGATATTTACAAGGGGACTTGTGTGTGAAGAAAGAATCAATAAACTAAACGTACTCTGCATACCTCTGCAGCTTTATAGTTTTTACTGTACATGACACAATTCCGAATGTTAAATCTGTTAGAAGACTATTATTTGATTATTCACTAAATAATAATAGAATTCAAATACCTGAATCCAATGAATTAGTTCGTAATCAATTAGTAATAACAATCTAAACAAGTAATCCGTCCAATCACCACAACAAATACTGTGATTCGTTTTGTATAATTTATGTTAAAGCATTGTTCGATGTCATTAGCCATTATTAGTATTATTTACAGTCAGTAGCATTAACAAAGCCTCCAATATCCGCTTTTCTTTTATTTTATGTTTAATTCTTCTTATCGTGTCACTGGTACCAAGTGTGGTGAAAAGATTTAAGTGCAACTTAAAGAGGCTCCTTCCGTGCAATTGACTCCATGTTTTTTGAACTTTTAAGGTTTTACAACATGCCGGTTTCTTCACGATGATTTCCATCACCGCTTGAGAGTACTGGCAATTATACATTTTTGATTAGAAACACACGATTGGATTTGAACCCACGACCTTTGGATTGGAAAGCGGGGCCGCTACCATAAGGCCATTAGTGTTCTCTGTTCTAGAAAGAGCCATTTCTTTTTGACGTGTCAACGTCTTATAATCCGATGGAGCCGGCTGCGTGCACGAAAAAACATGACGTCATGCGGCGTTACCTTGTTCTGAGGCGTTCCTTTTCAACGTTGTCACGTTTAACTATCGTCAGTAAACCGACTTTACAGACAACCGATTTTTATTTAAGAACTTGCTGAAGAATCAAGCACCGGATGTTAAGCGGTAACTATTGTCTATAACAAAGCGTGTCTCACAGGTCACGCACGTCTACCATTTCACGGCAGTAAGATAGTTACCAACTTTGTTTTGAAGTTCGTAGGCCTCTAGAGACTAAGACCTCCGTCAGTGCTGACTAAGGACTGACCGACATCTTAACTAGACTAAACAAGACTCATTAGAAGCCTAGGTACGTGTTAGGTATTCCCGTAGCTGTGACTTTAGTGTGGAACTGGCTCCTAGACTCACCTAGCTTTAAGACGTTTTAATTGATCCTTGTCATAACAACTGAATAAATGAAAAATAATAATATTGTAGACAACCCACACAACACTATCTAGCCCCTAATTAAGCAGAACTTGTGCTACGGGAACCAGATAGCTGATATAATACACATATACTTTTTTTTTTCTGAATAGAAAACAAGTACCTTGCTATCCTTAGTATTTCACTTAATTATAGTTGTTGTTGTTACCCTTCTTTATTAACAAACCTCGAAGTAGGTACATTGTATTAAATTTGTAGGATTATTTTTCTGTTATATTGAGAGAGACCTGTTATTGGCTGTCCTAGACTAATGCATATGAAACTCTGTATTATTTTACATTGCTGTTGGTCTTTTCAATAAATAAAAATAAAAATAAATAAACCCACACAACACTATCTAGCCCCTAATTAAGCAGAACTTGTGCTACGGGAACCAGATAGCTGATATAATACACATATACTTTTTTTTTTGTTAATACATACATACATGCATAGAATACAATATAACACCCAGACAGACAACAAACATCTCCATTCACCACACAAATATTAGTTCTCAGTGGGGATTGAACCCACGACCTACGGCGCAGAAAGCAGAGCTACTACCAACTGAGCTGAAAGGCCAGTCAAATACATTTTTGAATGTGAGTTTGTGAATGCTAGTGAGTGTACAATGTACAACGGGCTTTATTTTCGATTGGATAGCGTATGTATGTTTGCATTAGCGTTCCATTTAAATAATTATAGTTTTAAGTATAGCTTATAGTGCTGGAATTAACGACAAATGCTAGCAGTAATGCTTTCACTATCAATTTTTGTCGTTTATGACCAATAAACGACGTAAAGATATAAACGCCATCGGATCGTAATCACACTTGACGCATAACTCTAGGGTCTGGTCGGCACTAATGCGACCTCTTTGTGATTTCCTTATTAGTATACCAGTGAACCACTATAAAAAAATAAAAAAATAATTATGTTTGTTTATTTTCGACAATACTTTTCAATACTTACAAAGACGATGTCTTGTCAAACGCATAAACAAGACATCTTCAAAGCCAAAGGCGAAAAAAGCTTTGATATCATCATCAAAGACTATCACTTATATCATGAGGATCAATTTGAAACTTATACAAGGGAACCCAATTTGTTCAGTTATGGAGATCAAGCCATCAGA
Source organism: Thera obeliscata (assembly GCA_947578465.1). Classification (NCBI taxonomy): domain Eukaryota; kingdom Metazoa; phylum Arthropoda; class Insecta; order Lepidoptera; family Geometridae; genus Thera; species Thera obeliscata. The sequence goes on along the minus strand of OX387929.1, from coordinate 14,004,728 downwards.
TAGACAGCACAATTGAGTTTGAATAATTCGACATGATTTTGTACCTAAAATGTATTTTGCAATCTTCTTGAAACCCGATTTGAAATGTTAATTACTAGCAATCTCATTCGAAAGACAATATCCATTTAATTTATTCTTCAATACATCTCAGCGATCTGTTCCATCTGCGCTCCATAACACAAAACAAACAAATCAAGATGGGAACTAAATCAATACCATTTATAGACGATTCTGTTCAGACATAAATTAAGAATGCTCAACCCTCTAGAATATCATTATTTGTAATGACTCATATTTTAAGGAAAGGAATATGGCCCACCAGATGTTAAGTCGTAACCATTGCCTATAACAAAGCATTGCCTTGTAGGTCACGCCCGTCAGGAACGTGCCTACAATGCACTGCCCTGCGTCCATCAACTTGTGGCATAAAGTTATTTATTTGAGAGGTACTTAGAGATTTATGGGGATATCTACAGTGCCTGGGAAACGTTTCTGTAGCTAGATATTATACAATCAGATTTCGTACCTTATATTTGAGTCAGTATTAAAGTGTTACTTTTTACAAAATTGTACCGAAAAATTGAAAAATCCATATTAAAAATTCCTGTAAATCCATAACAACTTGTTACATCCGCTTTGGCTGACACCGCTTTCTTCGGAACCCTTAGTATTAACGGCTGTAATTAAGTAGTCCTTGGGGTTGATCATCGGTCGTGATTCATTTAGGGGTAGGATTTATGAAGTCCTAATTTATTAACGTTAATCAGCTCGTTGGTGGAGGTTCGATTTTTACCCATCTTCGTTAAGGTAGCTTATGAATTCACCACTCAACCTCAGGTGGGCTATTTTTTTTGTTTCCATTAATAATAGATAGTGTTGTATAGATTTTCTGCATTATTAATTAATTTATTATTTTTTTAATAATAAAAAAATCGGTTGTCTGTAAAGTCGGTTTACTGACGATAGTTGAGCGTGACAACGTCATACAGCTGTCCACGCGGATGCATCGCTCACTGAAGTAGGAGAGACAGATGTCGAACACTGCCGAACGTGGAGGCCGTGCGTGGCTCTTTGTCGCTCGTTCCACGCTCTCGCTTGCACTTCAAGCCTTAAATTGAACGCTTCAAAGCGAGGTAACGGCACATGAGTCATGTTTTTTTGTGCGTGCAGCCGGCTTTATCGAATTATAAGACGTTGTCACGTCAATATTAGGTACTAGTATAATAATATATTTGCATTTTTATAAAGTTCAAGTCACTATAGGTGCCAGTTCTTCGTGACTAAGACTAAATAACCTTAAAGTAAATTAACATAAAAATAAGTATATTGAAAGGAGTCTTGAAACCTTATTCGACCGCTAGTTGTCAGCTTAGTGGTCGTGACATTAGCCGTCGGCGACGGTTCGGATCGTGTGACCTACTACCCTGTAATTTGGGAAAGGATTACGTGCCCTATCGAGATAACGGTTTTATTGGCTGGGCCCGATGTGATTGGATTTTGAGGTGAGCCTCGATTCGGAAGCGTGTATTGTACGATAGCTTATTGTTATTGAATTACGAATCCAGTTCAAAAGGAAATTGTCGATTTGTTAGTTCGTTATTTACCACTAGGTTTATTCTTTTGTATGTGATACGGTATTTAACAGGCAGACAAACTTGATTTTACTGTTTCTAAGCGTGCGTGGAGTCATTTAGTTTTATGTTTACTCGTACGTCCGTATCTAAGGACATAGTAATAGTTTTAACTACTTACTAGAAAACATGGATGAACTGTGTGAAAAATGACATGGAAAGGAGAGGAGTGAATGCAGAGATGACGGCTGACAGAGGGAAATGGAGGAAGAAGACATGTTGTGCCGACCCCACATAAAGTGGGATAAGGGCAGGAAGAAGAAGAAGAAGAAGACTAGAAAACATTGCAACAATAAATCCTATTACTGTTTTTATTTTTCTCATCATTTTATTTGATTATAAAACGTTGTGATGGTACGGTATTTGAGATACCTACCTACCTACTTGAAAGCTATTTAAGCATAGGTTTATCTTAAACAAATATTTTTTATCTGTAATACTTAGGTAGGTTGAATTTCGATTTCTCACAGACGTTCAAAAACTCAAATAAAAACTTTGGGAAAGATGCTCTAATTTATTACTACAGAATGCGCATCTTTACGAGTGCATAGATTCCAGGAAACCGAACATAAAAAAATAGGGGTCTTACAACAGCTAGGTACCTGAGGCACCATGTCGGCTTCGAGCATCTTGTAGATCGATGGGTTAAAAATATAATGCTATGAAATGTTATGATTATTAAAGGCTGAATATAAATGCTTAATACGAATGTTTAAATTAAGGGCCCTTAAGATAGAGCATGTTATTGTAAGGTGTAATATTATCAACATTAGTAATCTTACTATTTAATATACCTACACTGTTTTATCTATACAGCGACTTTATAGGTGTTCCAGTGAGTTCCAGCTAATATAGAGTACAAAGTCATTATCTATGACATTTGGTACACGTAGACGAAGGACGAGCAAGTACTTAAATAATTCTCCTAATTTCAGATTAGAGACAGAGACAGAAATAGATGCGTATCCGCATGCCATCTCTATCTGTAAGAAGCGATAACGGGACCGCGAGTTGCGCGTGCGAGACGCGTAAATAGGACGCAGGGACGGATGGCGGGGATAGTTGAGGATATGGTGGGGTCGGAGTCGGGCGCAAGCCTTGAGTCTTGAGATAAAGAAGGGTTGGGGTTTAATACCACGTTTCTACTATGATACAGTTTTGATAGAAGCAGTGTTTTATTGCTAATTTTGAAAGAATAGTAGAGTTAATTTATATGTAAAGTTAATTTATAGAATCAGTGACAATAGTGTCTGACGAGCTGCTTCGAGTTTGTAAAAGAGCTAAGTCGATAACAAAATCTGGACTATTGGTTTGAGACGATATAAATAATCATATCGCATACATAAATTGTCCTAAATACGGACTCATTTAAACATATAAAGATTCTCCTCAAACCAATTGGACGCAATAACCACTGTATAAATTATCTGTGATTATTATGTATATGTATAATATCAACCCGCTCTCCCAGAGCCACGCCCCTTTTAAACTTTGATAAGCCGATTTTCTTGGCTTGTGATCAGTGTTATCACAGTAAATCGTTGTTTTATCTGGTATTGGGTGTAGGGAAGGTAAGAGTGTTCCTTCTGACCTCTCACCCTCCTGAGGAACAAACTTATATTGTTTGTGATGAGGGAAGACCTATGACAAGTAAGTTATTTACCGTGAACTTCGGTGACCTGTAAATATCTTCCCTGCTCAGTCGAAAGAGGTGGTCCAATACCGACAAAATATATTTTGTCAAACCTTTAGAGTAAATATCTAGTTTTACATAATAACAAACTTGTCATTATGTGTCATGCTTGACTATAAACAATTACTTATAACCTATATTGATTTCATGTGCTTGATTTATAGTTTGTATAAAGAATTCCATGTGCATTTGTTTTGTTCATTATACAAACCATTACTGAGTCAAATAACGAATTTCATTCAATATTCTTAATAATTCCCAAGTTCACCCAACTAGGCAGGAAACAAGCAAAAGCTTTAATCTTTACATTTGGTATCACTCTGATAGACTAGGACATTACTACTTAAGAGCAGTCTAGGTCTTTAGACACAGGATATTGTTGAGTCGTAAGTATGAGTAATCATTCGTTTGCCAAATCAATCATCATTCATCATCATCAGCATGTAGCAGGAGGAGGATCTAGCTTGGAGCATAGAGGGGGGACCGTCTCATTTGATGCCGTGGCCGAGGATCTAGTTCAAAGTATTGTCGTTAGACATTACCACTAGAAAAAATTATCTGAATTACTAAACACAACGTAGGAACCTTAACTTCAATTAAATCATTATTTAATTCCAGTCATAGACGATCACATAAACAAACGAATTAATTAACGACTCAACCTTTTTCAACTTAATCATTTTTTGTATAAAGACCACAACTGTCATGCTGTTCGTTTTATCTCTTGTTGGGTGAACTTTAACAACTCTATTCAGATTTGAAAGAACTGAATTCTTCTTTTGTCAATCAAAACAAACTCAGTAATAGTTGTTTTATTGTGCATATTATGTTTAATTAACTATAATGCTTGGTGGATGTGCATGTCGAAGTCGCCATCGTGTGGAATCCAAGGTAAATTAAAATCTGGTAAATTATCATTGCAATAATTACAAAGAGATAACTTACTATTCAGGTTTACAGATTAAAAATAAAAATCGAATTGTGAGACCATTGAATATTTTATGTAATAAAATATCATTTAGAATAAAATATTTTAATGTTCGTGAAAACAAGTGGTAAACACGACGTTCAATTACATTTAGTTAATTCTTTTTATTCCTAGCTGCCGGTATACAAACATTTGCAATTATTAATCAAGCCCTAATTATGTAACACCAATTAAAACGTTTGACCTTAAAGAACAAATCATAAAGGTTACAAGAGACATAATAAATTAATGTCATTTTTGAAGCTCAATTTGGTATGACTGATAAGTTTAATCTAATTGACCAATTCCGATTGACACATCTGTGGTAGTTTTCAAATGTTATCACGATACCATTAAATTATATCAAGACATAATCTATGCATTAGAAATAAAAGCGGAAATTATCTGCAGGCGTGATAAAGACCTTAGAATATTCCGGCATAAGTACCAAAAATAAAAACACTCTCACTCACTTCACGAGAACCGATACTGGGAACAAAGGCGAAATTGTTTCAAAGAGAAAACATAGCGGCCGACACAGCTGGCAAAGCAAACTATATGGCCATAGAAAAATAATGGTGAAATTCTAGCCATTACTGAGAATGGACAAAATTATTTAGAATGTTTTTAATACGGCTTTAAAAAATAAAAACAAACAAAGCCGTGGTATTTTCATATTATCAGCTACCAAATAGTATGTGCATAAATTGAAATGCCGAACTTAATGCTTTTATAAGGTAACATTATAAGGTTCATCTAAATACGAGAATCTTGTGGGATAATAAATCTCTTAATAATGTGAGAGTAATTTGTATAAGAGTGTGAGTCATCTCATTTATTTTAAACCTATGATTAGAATACCAGAGAAAATACAAATAGGTAAATCAAATGTGGTAAACCTTAAAAAAATATTTAACAAATATTTTTATTTTTCAATGCTTGCCCGGTATTTAACAAGAACCGTTTTCAAGCACGTGATTGAAGATAGAGACCCAACTAGTTTTTTTCTTGAAAAGCCATAAAACTATCGTCCATTGCGATAATCGCACATGTTCCAGAAACGTAGCGCTTTCAAAACACTTTAAAGCAATTTAGTTTTTGTATCCCTTACAAGTATCATAAACATGTCTGAGAAGGCCTTTGTAATCTGAGAATATTTCCAAACCTTTGTCTATCATAAAAATAAGACTTTCTGTTATGCCAAAAATCTTAGCAGGCTTGTAAAGTCAGACACATAAAAACAAAAGGGACAGACAAAAAAACGCCATTGTCTCGTTTCGTTTTCCGTTCTCAAATCACTGATATTGTAAACAGATGTGTTACCAAGCGGCCACTGGCGAACGTTTTTGTTTTCAGAAAAAAAAATGCTAAATTATTATGCAATACAAGCCAGCACGCAAATTAACCAAAGAATGTGTGGCAATGCCTTACCATATTCAGGAATAAAGTTGAATAATCAACTCGTACTATTACAATTTTACTCATTACTCATGGAGTAATCAACAAAGTCTTTTTACAAATCAATAAGGTATTTAAATCTCTTCCAGAAAATTTCAGACAAAACAAACACATAGTACATTATTACTTTGATTACAAGAATGTAAAATCTTTATGTAACGTGTCTCCCACGTATAAAGAATTGAGTTGAATCAATAATGCCAGGTGATCATTTTTAACACCTGAATTTTGCAACCATCTCACGATGTTAAATTTATCGAGTTCAGCTATGCATATTTTGATATTATTAGAAATATATAAATTGTTAGAAAGTAGTTCAACAAAATAACTCTTTCAGGATACTATGGAAAAAATTGAACCTTAATGACTATTAGCTCAAGTTATTTTATGGCTCTCACTGTAATACTTGCTACTATCTAGATTCGAGTTCATTTATATTGTAGTTATTGTGCAATAACAACAAATTTATTTGCAAGGCACTGTTGCTAAACAGACTAATCCATGATGTTATAGGGAGCTATTTCTTCCCAGCTTTGTCAAGCTATTAAGACTGAACAATGACTTGACACATGTGACTGTGTGACCTGCGGGTCCTAAGCACACACTATACTAAAACGCACCTTGATTGGTCGCGCAAAGAGGGCGGCCGCTCCAAATATAGTCGTCTTGTCTGTCTGGGTCTGACCTAAGTTGGAAGCAATAGATTGGCACCGATTATCAATATACAGACTGCCTCCGGATGGGCAGATGAAAACTGTGATATCGCTGCTCTTTACCGTTTCAATATTGCTTCAATGATTACAGTCTTTATGAACTTGGTAAGGGATGGAGAACCAGGATTCGCTTAGCTGAAGAAACCGACCCCTCGCGGCCGGATAACAATTAAGGTTATCGAAATCCTCTCCAGAACTTTTAGTGATAAAATTATAAATTTTAATCTTTTTTTAATGAGCTGCATAGTCATTTTGGATCGACTAAATCCTTACTAGAATTTGCATTCTTATGAGAAAAAATTCTCTAACAAGACTGGCAAACAAGATATGAGTTTGAAACTGAATTTATTAAATTTAATTAAAAATTGAGGACGATTGTTATTGATTATTGGAATGATCCACTTAACACTATTAAGACAAATCAAAGCACAAATTAAGCGTAGCTTGTACTATGGCAATCAGAGAGGGAATACTTGTACATTTTGTTGATACAGACATAAAAATAAAAAAGGAAGGTTAACTGGCCTTTGCATTCATAATAAAGATGATTTATACAGTGACAAGGTTAACCTTATACCGCTATTAACGTATTGTTGATAGGCAGATTTATGCTTCGAATCCAATGTTAAACACAGTTTGTTTTATAATCGCCGATTATGAATATACCAATCATCAGAGGGTGGCGATATCAAAATTACTGTATTGTTTTTATGAGCTCCAAAAGTAAGACAATAATTGTAGAATCCAAAAATAATGCAAAATGAATTCATTATAAACATTCATGTCGATCAAGGAAATTTTAGTAGACACAACGTGTTTGTGTTAGTGTAATTATAAAAAAAAGCATTCGCGGATAATATCTCGTGAAATAAATTATGGAGTCGTAAAGATTGCAATGCTTTACGTTCTAGGAAAGACTTTAATAGTCATACGATTGCTTACTTAAAAATAAGTAAGGTCCGAGGGTGGCCAAGTGGCCAGCTCAGTTGAAAGTTTAGGCTGAAAATGTGACTATCGACTGGAGAATCAATTTTAATGCAACGATGTAGTCAAGTTAAGTCGAGTATAGGTTTAGTTTAGTGTTTGAAAAGTTTAACATTTGAAACTTTGATTTTTCTTCATGATAAAATTTTCATAGGGTGGAATGTGATGGTACGGTATTTGAGATACCTACCTACCTACTTGAAAGCTATTTAAGCATAGGTTTATCTTAAACAAATATTTTTTATCTGTAATACTTAGGTAGGTTGAATTTCGATTTCTCACAGACGTTCAAAAACTCAAATAAAAACTTTGGGAAAGATGCTCTAATTTATTACTACAGAATGCGCATCTTTACGAGTGCATAGATTCCAGGAAACCGAACATAAAAAAATAGGGGTCTTACAACAGCTAGGTACCTGAGGCACCATGTCGGCTTCGAGCATCTTGTAGATCGATGGGTTAAAAATATAATGCTATGAAATGTTATGATTATTAAAGGCTGAATATAAATGCTTAATACGAATGTTTAAATTAAGGGCCCTTAAGATAGAGCATGTTATTGTAAGGTGTAATATTATCAACATTAGTAATCTTACTATTTAATATACCTACACTGTTTTATCTATACAGCGACTTTATAGGTGTTCCAGTGAGTTCCAGCTAATATAGAGTACAAAGTCATTATCTATGACATTTGGTACACGTAGACGAAGGACGAGCAAGTACTTAAATAATTCTCCTAATTTCAGATTAGAGACAGAGACAGAAATAGATGCGTATCCGCATGCCATCTCTATCTGTAAGAAGCGATAACGGGACCGCGAGTTGCGCGTGCGAGACGCGTAAATAGGACGCAGGGACGGATGGCGGGGATAGTTGAGGATATGGTGGGGTCGGAGTCGGGCGCAAGCCTTGAGTCTTGAGATAAAGAAGGGTTGGGGTTTAATACCACGTTTCTACTATGATACAGTTTTGATAGAAGCAGTGTTTTATTGCTAATTTTGAAAGAATAGTAGAGTTAATTTATATGTAAAGTTAATTTATAGAATCAGTGACAATAGTGTCTGACGAGCTGCTTCGAGTTTGTAAAAGAGCTAAGTCGATAACAAAATCTGGACTATTGGTTTGAGACGATATAAATAATCATATCGCATACATAAATTGTCCTAAATACGGACTCATTTAAACATATAAAGATTCTCCTCAAACCAATTGGACGCAATAACCACTGTATAAATTATCTGTGATTATTATGTATATGTATAATATCAACCCGCTCTCCCAGAGCCACGCCCCTTTTAAACTTTGATAAGCCGATTTTCTTGGCTTGTGATCAGTGTTATCACAGTAAATCGTTGTTTTATCTGGTATTGGGTGTAGGGAAGGTAAGAGTGTTCCTTCTGACCTCTCACCCTCCTGAGGAACAAACTTATATTGTTTGTGATGAGGGAAGACCTATGACAAGTAAGTTATTTACCGTGAACTTCGGTGACCTGTAAATATCTTCCCTGCTCAGTCGAAAGAGGTGGTCCAATACCGACAAAATATATTTTGTCAAACCTTTAGAGTAAATATCTAGTTTTACATAATAACAAACTTGTCATTATGTGTCATGCTTGACTATAAACAATTACTTATAACCTATATTGATTTCATGTGCTTGATTTATAGTTTGTATAAAGAATTCCATGTGCATTTGTTTTGTTCATTATACAAACCATTACTGAGTCAAATAACGAATTTCATTCAATATTCTTAATAATTCCCAAGTTCACCCAACTAGGCAGGAAACAAGCAAAAGCTTTAATCTTTACATTTGGTATCACTCTGATAGACTAGGACATTACTACTTAAGAGCAGTCTAGGTCTTTAGACACAGGATATTGTTGAGTCGTAAGTATGAGTAATCATTCGTTTGCCAAATCAATCATCATTCATCATCATCAGCATGTAGCAGGAGGAGGATCTAGCTTGGAGCATAGAGGGGGGACCGTCTCAACGTGGTTCTAGACTAAGAATTTATTCCGTATGGATCTATTATGTTTTAAACTGAGCGGTGTCAATGACCTAATCACTTATGGGGCACATCTTGAATTTTTATAAAGATATAAAATCTCTGAACTTTTGAATGAAAAACCGCAAGCAACTATGTTGCGTGCAATACGAATAAACACAGTTATGCATATACAAAAAAAAATACAAAACCTACGTTTTCCTCGAAAAAAGTCTTCCTAACTAGTTTTTATACAAACGTAAACTTTTTAAAAAGCATGCATTACCCGTGGTTTCTTTAGTGATTTTTTGTTTTCAAATGTGCGAGCGTGAAGCTTACGGTGCTCTTTGTCTTAAGCTATGTATGCAGAGAGGGAAAAATTTGGTCTTTTTATCATTTTATTTCCTCCCATACTTTTTATGTTCATAGCGCAGACTACCAATCGTTCACCCACCATTATAGATGACACATAATTGAATGCCACACATTACCTTATCCGGGATATAAACCGTTCTTTCCCTCACTTCAGGTCCTTGTGAGTTGCCAAAGTCGGCGGTAACGCTACCTAATCCTTCACAATAGGATTGAAGGGGCCCTTAGGGATACTTTCGTAGTTTGCTTCAATTTATAAGAAAGTTTTAGCAATCAAAAAAAATTGTTACAAAAATGGGTAAGTTTAGTTTTACTCTGACAATCTTTTGTGAAAGGTCCAAAGTATGCTGATTTGAACTTGGTTTTTATTACACTGTGAACAGAAAATTATATTACATTGTTTTGTCTAAAAGTGATAATCTTATAAAAAACTGGATTTTTGCGAGGTTTTATTAAAGCCGAAATACTAAAGTGGACCCTGTGGGAACATAAGTATCTATTACTTTTATAATCAATCCATTTATAAGTAACTGGATCAAACCTACGATCCTACCAAAAGAAAAGTTTCGATAAAATAAGTAGAAAACATTTTTTTACTTTTGTTCTAAGGAAATAAATCTCTTGTAGCTTGCGCCCCACTCCTGCCTACCCTTCGTTCGGTAGTTAAGGATTATCAGTCCTTTCCGAATAATCCACAAACTATAAACAAGCCCCTTGCCTATAACTTGATTGATAATAACGAGGTAATCACTTATATAATACAAATTATTGCTGTCTGAAAATACCATTTTTGGTTGTTATAATCCTACAAAAGTGTACATTTACAAAAAATAAAAATTCACCAAAATGTACAAAAAATAAGAAAAAATATTGATTATAAATTTAGTAAAATCACAGTGATTATGATGATTAGTCTTTTAAGAACTACATAGATGACTGGAGAGCACTGGTGGTCTAGTGGTAGCGGCCCCGCCTTCTGATCCGAAGGTCGTGGGTTCAAATCCAGTCGTGTACCAAAGAGTTTTTCAGTTGAAAAATGTATGTGCACTATGTCAGTACTCTCAAAACGGTGAAGGAAAACATTGTGAGGAAACCGGCGTGTCATAGAACCTAAAAAAGTTCGAGCAAAAGGGTCCGCCAGCGGCTTACTTGCGGAAAAACCAGCACCCGCACATTAAGTGCGGATTATATTATTTTTTTTACGTAGATGACTTTTGAAACCAGTTTGAGTCGTTACTTTACCAAGAGCCCTGGTAGTGTTTATTTCATCATTCAAAGCAATGATATAACGGCCTCCGTTTATCGAGAAACAAAGGTTTCCCCGCTTCAGATAATACCTCTTACCACCTTGTTAATTATGCAGTGTCACAAACACATTGCAAGCACTCCGCTAGTTTGATACATATTGGAGCTCTGTTATATCAGTTACATTCTCAGTGAGAATGAATTGTTTTAAGTTGATCTAGTCTTATTGAGTCAATACATGCTTGTTTATGTACTCGAAGGGGTTTTCTGTATAACCAGACTCCTATGAGCCTGGCGTAAAAGGAGAACCCATAAATAATAAATCTACATAAATCCTCAAAACTTGCACACACAAGCATTATCATGCCTCACTTAAACACACTTTTAAACTTAAGGTTAATTTTGTTAGGTACTTAGTCTCAAAATAAATTTTCATTAAAAAGCAGGATCTCCTAACACAGGTATTTGTATACTTAAAAGGAGATCTCAAACGCATGTAATGTCACAATATATTAAGTTACTGAATAAACATTTCATTTGATTTGATTGATTAAGCTTTAGCTAACCAAACACATATCCTATTCTTTGTATTACAAGGTTACAACAATTACAGTGGACTAAGCTGTGGGTTAGACTACTAGACCACTAGTTATCATAAACAATCTTTTTATCCATTATAGAACAACCCCGAAAGTCAACAATATCAATCTACCCCATTAGTCTCTCAATTTTCACTAAATAACATTCAATAACCTCTACAAAATGGCCGGAAAATAATGGTTTTAATCTATCGGGCGAGCATAAATTCTTGTTTCGTTTCATTTTCAGTCTTTTATGAAAAATACAAACTCGTTTTTACATGTTATTGGTTTAACTTTTATTTATATTGAGTAAATTGGTCCGCTAAAGAGTTCTTCATCGTTCAAAACTTAATTCTGTTGCAAGAATCGAACCAGTAGTTTTTGTGTCCTAGCCAGTCAACCACTGCGTCATGGGAGTTAAGGTGATATCTAACATAGCGCGTCGTCTAAAAGCTCCTTGGAGTGCTGCAAATTATACTTAGGGGGATGTTTCCGCCTGTCTTGAGGACATTTCGTTCCCTTTATTGCGTTTGGTGCCCTTAATCACGTCTTTACGCCTCTTTCTCGGTAAGAATGCGCTAACAAGGCTAGATGGCCATTTTAGTGATTGTGGGCAGCCGAATGGCCGATCGGCGATATTGCTGGTCGACATGGTTTTATGGCTTTGGAGTAACTGAAAACTAGTAGCGAATTCACAGACACAAGTCCCAAACGTGTTATCGAGGTAGAAAGAAATCTGTGCTTATAACAATCACAAATACTTTTTATTTTATTTAAGTACTAAAAACTCATAGTAACTTCCATTTAACTTTATCCTAGTGCAGACAGACTAAAGACTAGTTTTTAATAATAGTAGTCTTTTATAATAGTAGTATAATAATAGCAGTAAGTACACTACTCCAAATAACCATTATTTTAACGAACACAAACTTTTAACCAACAGTCGTTAGCAACTTATAAACTCCCAGTAACTAGTGCTCTAAGTTCAGAATCCTTAGAAAACAGGTGAAAAAGCTAGTTATCCTTTTCTTGGCAAAAGCACTATTCACTCCGCTAATGAGACAATTGACTTTGAATTCATTTTCACTTATTCTCATTATGAATGCATTTTTCCGTTTCTCCTTCCTGCTCGCTCTAAGATAACTTACATTTGAGAATTCAATTCAAACGCGTGACATTCCCGTTTGCTGGTGAAATATGACTTCTACCTTTGCAGTGAAATGATAAAAATTTCAGCTATAAATCATTTGAAGATATCTGAACCGTATGAATTGATTGCAATTCTTGTATTGCTTGCATATCAAGGAAACGTGCAGGTATTTTCCTTTTTTATATTCATCATCATCCACAGCCCGACTTCACCCACTGCTGGGTATAGGCCTCCCTTAGTTTGTGCCATCTACCTCGATCCTGGGCCAGTCTAAACCATTGCCGCCCAGCGACCCTGTCTATGTCGTCCATCCATCTTGCTGCAGGGCGGCCTACGCTTCTGTAGCCGGTTCTTGGCCACCATTCAGTTGTTGTTCTACTCCACTTGTCATCACCACGTCTAGCAATATGTCCTGCCCAACTCCATTTGAGCTCCGTAATCCGATCTCCGACGTCTTGGTCCTTTGTTAGTCTTCGGATTTCGGAGTTTTTATATTACCTACTTTTTATAAATTTGTGAATGATAAAATATGTTGATACCATTCTGTTAATTTCATAGGCTTATTCACATGCATCTTCCACATACCGGTTCGGGATTCTATTCATCTGTTATTCCCAAATCGTTATTGTCAAAGTTGAATCACAAAAAACACTCCCGTATAAATGAATTCCCTTCCACACGGCGACAAGGCGATGAGAGTGGATACGGTCATAGAAGTTAATGCGCTATTACAAAAATAAAATCGATTCGCACTCAATCACGACCCGGAAAAAATACCGATTCATCTGTGGACGCGTGTGAGTGGGCCATTACTACTTATAGCATACACTGACACCAAAGTAAAACAATCTTAATAAATATAAAAATGAATTGCTGTTCGTTAGTCTCGCTAAAACTCGAGAACGGCTGGACCGATTTGGCTGATTTTAGTCTTGAATGATTTGTGGAGGTCCAGAGAAGGTTTAAAAGGTTTTTTTTGTTTTTTTTTCAACGGGAACGGTAGGTAACGGGGCGAGGGAAGCCGCGGGTGGCCGCTAGTGTGATATAAATGTAAAAAAAGTAAGCCTACAAGCTCTGTCTGGTTCGTTTTGAGTTTGGGTGAGTACTCACCAGTGTATTATATTGTGTGTGTGTGACGTTTCGACGTAGGATTTATTAAGTCAGCACTCATACAAACTCAAAGCCAAAGCCAGAGACAGAGCCAGATAGAGTTTGTGGTATGCCTACAGACTCAAGACTGTCCCAAAGTAAGGAAGACATAAACATGTAAACTTTAAAGTAATACCCGTGTTAAAATGACAGCAAATTTTGACTAGAAATAGCTTTTGAGCCGTTGTGTTAGAGAAAGTTTAATTAGGATTTACGATAATTTAGAAAACCTCTTCACTTACAAGGCCATATTTAGCTTAGCCTTAAAAAAGCCTTAGGCCTGAACCGGCATTATTATGTAGAGTCACTGGGAAGGTACGGAGGTTTTTATATTTTAATAGAACTTGAGCTCCGGGCTTTTGTCTCGCGGGTTCATAATGAGTGCGCGCAGGGTGTGGTCATATTGCCAGGATATAAAGATTTGTACTACTTTTATCACAATAGTTCTTTCAAAACATTAAAAAAATATTGAGGGCCTCTGTCAACGTGTCAGATATAAACTAAATGGGGTGTTTATGACAAAAAAGCAGAATTCAATGTTAGAATCATCAAACCCACACCTCAAGTTTTTAGCTGAATGATCTGCTGCAGTGCCACAAAAAATACAGCATTTTGTACTAGATTTTTTTTTTTAGAAGTAGTGTACGCTATGTTTGACTTTGTTTTGCTATGCAGAGATGACGGCTGACAGAGGGGAATGGAGGGAGAAGACATGTTGTGCCGACCCCACATAAAGTGGGATAAGGGCAGGAAGAAGAAGAAGAAGTGTACGCTATGTTTCATAACCTACTCTAATAATATTAAAATCTTGCCAAAGTTCCGGCGAATAAGTAATTTGTCATTGATCTTTTCTACAGTAATCTACAACTAAGAATGTGTCCACTTAAAACAATATATTAATGTGAAATACAAATAGATTAATGCATTCATCTTCTGCACAAGCACACACAAAAGTACAAAAGCACGGAAGAAGATTCTATAAAAAAGACTGGTGAAAGTATGTCGATTTCTTGTGGGTGCAAGGAGTCTGGGTAATCGCTATTCTTCTTATACAATTCCCTCACCTTACGGTTTATTGAGCACACTGTAAGCGTATGAAGAGTTCTGTTTCTTGCTGGTGGAACGGTCAGTAGCTTTCCAGATTTAAATGTTTTTACGTTTGCAACTTGTTCACACGTTGCTTTGACCACAGTTCACAAACACGCAAACGAATGTTTACCTTAATCAACAGTATTTCTTACGAGTTTAAAGGCTCTGCTGGTAGATTTTTAAGGCACAGTATGCTTAGATGTGCGCTAGGTTTTAAGTAATAATGATATTTTACATCATACATGCTCAGTAAATAGGATTTACTTTAGCACAAAGAGGCTGTGAAAGAAGGCGTGTGCAGCCCAGTGCATTGTAAATGCGTTCCATTTTCAAATCACTTTTACCGTCAGACTATGCTTGATACGTAATGGTTCATTAAAGTTCAAGAGCTATGCAAACCTCTTTGGTGATGGTTCATTACAGTTCAAGAGCTATGCAAACCTCCTTGGTGAAACAATCTCTTTTCTTACAAAATGATATGAAAACTTTTTACTGAAAAGATATAGTAGCTCACAGATGTGTGCTTATGTGTGTGTCTACGACTGTTTTAGCAGATACCTACCGGTACAAATATTTTACTATTAATTTTAATAAAATTAATAGTATAATTATAATAATACTTAATATATTATTATTGTAATTTTATTTTTCTCAAATTAAAATTACATTTCGTCATACCCGTTTATATGTTGTGTTATTGTTGTATTGTAAGCCTATTTCTGCCGAAAAGCAGCATTGCTGTGTTTCGAGTTGAAGGTTTTCGAGTATGGGTGCCGGTGAAATCACTGACACGTGAGGCTGAACATCCGTATGCCTCAAGTTGATGGTCGTAGGGCAGTGCATTGTAGGGCACGTTCCTGACGTGCTTGACCTACGAGGCAATGCTTTGCTATAGGCAATGGTTACCACTTAACATCAGGTGGGCCATATGTTTGTTCCATCAGCTAGTTAAAAATTTACCTCGCATGAATGATGTAAAGTAGAATGCTTACCTCGGGCATAAGTAGCTATTGCACCCTCGAACTATATTTGCCCTCGCTCGCTTTGCTCGCTCGGGCATCTAAATATCTCGGGTACACTCGATCCATTAGCGCCCTTTGCGAGCTGCGCTCGCACGGGCGCCAAAAAGGATCTTGTTCTGCAAAAGCTCACTTACTGCCCTTGTATAACAATCTACTAATAACGATATAGGTAAGCAGAAAGGTAATACCTACTGTTGTTGTAATCCTGTTTCAAGCCAGAAAACAAGTACAAATTTTCTGCACTTTTGTAGAAAACTTTTACAACGGTAGCAATGGATACAACATACAGAACAAATTTTAATATACAGAATATAAAAAATGTGTTCTGTATGTTTTAGATTGTCAAGAGATTCAAGATAAAGGTAAGGCAGACCACTAATTTGTAGGTCGGATGAAATATTGTCTTAATGGGACCCAGTACATAACAGTACAGTACAGTAAAGCAACCAGCTGGACCCCTCGGATGCTTTTATTTTTATCTACTTAAGTACTGTATATGATTAACTTATAATATTAGTATAGTAAGTTCGAATGAATTTTCCTACACGCGCACTTAAGAGGGTTAAATTGTTACAGTATGTGTGCGATGTTTGTTTGTTGATTTGAATGACTCAAAAACAGTTGGTTAGCGTGTTGGTGAACATGTTTGTTCGCAACGAGTTTTAAATAACAAACTTTGCGTGATTATGGTAGATTTTGTGGGACTTTGCTATTGTTATTTTAGGTCAAATTTACCTCCGAAATGTTGTTTAGAATGATTTCTGTTTTTCCAGTAGCCAAGATAATTATTTAACCACTGGTGTTATCGCAAATCGCTGCGTTATTAGAAAGCTGGTGGCCTAGTGGTAGCGGCCTTCCGATCCTAAGGTCGTGGGTTCAAATCCAATCGTGTACCAATGAGTTTTTCTACCCAAAAATGTATGTACCCTATGCCAGTGCTCTCAAACGGTGAATGAAAACATCGTGAGGAAACCGGCATGTCGTAGAACTTAAAAAGTTTGAAAATATGTGTCAAGTGCAAGAAAGGAGCCTCTTTGAGGCACTTTTAAAAACCTTTCACCACACTTGGTTCGAAAGAATCAGTGACACGATGAGAAGAAGAAGCTGTGTGGCCTTTTAACCTGCGTCTTCACTATAATATTAAAAATGTATCCTGTATGTTGTATCTATTGTTACCGTAGTATAAGAATAGTAACGTTTTCTACGAAAGTGCAGAAAACTTGTCGGTGTTTTCTTGCTTGAAATAGGATAAGAACATATTGCATTTTCTTTCTGCTTATGTCGTAAATATAGCATTCATACTTAAAACCTTGTGCAAATCAAAGCGTTCTGCGATGGCGATGAGTGAAACGCTGTCAAATATTATAATAGTGATATTTGACAGTGTTTTCTTGTTTTTTTATAATCCGCACTTGGTGTGCGGGCTGGTTTTTCCGCAAGTAGGCCGCTGGCAGGCCCTTTTTGTTTGACCCTTGACACGTGTTGCTCGAACTTTTTTAGGTTCTACAACACGCTGATTTCCTCATGATGTTTTCCTTCACCGTTTTTGAAGAGTACTGGCATAGTGCACATAAATTTTTCGATATAAAAACTCATTGGTACACGACTGGATTTGAACCCACGACCTTCGGTTCAGAAGGCCCCCGCCCCCGCCGCTACCACTAGACCACCAGTGCTCTCATGAACTACCCCTAGATAAAAAATATATTAGAGAAGCCAATTTTCCAAACAATTTAAAGAACGCTGCTGTAGAGCAAATAAAACATTTTAAATGTTAAAGGTGCATTTGTTGTCGGCGTCCAATCTCGGAACAAATGGCATCGCCAGTGATGGATCGCACTCACTTGACGCATCCAATTCGCTTCTATATTGCTTGTTTTTTATAGAAACTGTAACTTCTATACGTATAAACGAGATAAAAATATAAACTCAAACTAAAACAAAAAATGTAAGCAATAAAATGTTATTCAATACAATTGCAAGAATTACTTTGAAACGTCTTAAAGCTAGGTGAGTCTAGGTGCCAGTTCTACGCGACCAAGCTTAAAAGACTGCTCAGTTCCTACCGTTTTTTTATATGATCCTTTTACAAATCATTTAGTCTAAGCATTTTCGTTAAATGTGTAATATCTTATTCTTGTGATGTACAATAAATTGTTATCTATCTATCTATCTGTGTTACTATTTAATATAAAAAAAGAAGTAAAAATGTAATTAATTTTTAAAATGCCTAAAAGGAAATATATATTTTTTTTTTACAAATAACGTTAATATCCACCTCACTTTACTCAAATATCAAATTTAGAGTACAAATTCCGAGAAGGATAACGGATTTCCTACAAAATACGTATTTAACCAGCAAATGGAGAGGAGCGATGGTAATTTATTCTGTTCTCCTCCATTGCCTTTGTCTCTTTCGCACACAATACATTCCTCACGGCTCATTTGGCGGCGCAATCGTCGAGAAGCTACGATATGAAACGATAATGTGCTCTTACAGAATACAACACCTACTCAAAATTGAAATGACAACATCACTAACACTATCATATTCTACATTACACACACACACACCACACTACTATACACTATCGATTTAATAAAACTTAATACTACATTCCATTTGCAAATACTAAGTTAGCTATATACGCAACAAAAGCATACATACTTATAATACGGTGTTTATGGGTGGCGGTGACTGCTCTCCATCAGGTGGCCGCCAGTGTGCCAGCTGGCACTAAAAAAGCGTGTTCACTACTTTTTATTTAAAATGGCACCTACAAACAAACCAACCAAATTGTCAGTAAAAAAAAATACTAACCAACTACGGCAGACTGGTTTGTAGGTACATAACATTATGTACATAGTAATATACTATAAATATCCCATAAGACAGGAAGATTATTATATCAAAACGGTAGGAAGGTTTTGTGCGAGGAGTTGGTTGGTTTGGACAAGAGAAAGTTTGTGTGTTGAGCAATGGTAGCTGAGTTTGTACGAGGACGTAGAAGTTTCGTACAGTTGCACGATTTTTGAAACGTGACAAAACTGTGCATTATTTTAAAGTATCGTCGTATGGTACGACTTTTCGTACACTTGTAGTGTTTGTTGGTTCGCTGGGTTAGAAACAACTACACTTCAAGGGGCTTAGAAATATTTACAATAAAGGGTGTAAAATAACTTCATCTCAAATTAAAGAGCTCAGCGATTGTCGAGGCATGATTATTATGTAGCAAAAACAAAAAGACAAAATAAGTATTTTTGTTTTTAATATCTGATTTTAAATGCAAGTTAGTAGTTAAATTTAATTATAATAATAAATAATAATAAAATGCATTTATTTTCTCTCATAAAGACTAAGATTAATGTACATGTAAGGTATAATAATATTAATATAAGTATTAGCCTTATTATAGTTGTCCTTACATAAGTAGATGTTTGCGAGAGACTGGTGCCTGAAATAGGTTTTAGTTAAACCTGTGCTACAGGACACCAGGACCCCACTCCGCTGATTAGGTACTTAAGAGTTAAGACAAATAACAATAGGTATCTGCAGCTAAATATAAATAAGTATACATAAAAAATGTGAGTGTGTAGTGAAAGGGTGTGTAGTATTGTGTTGGGTGTCGGTGTGTGTGTGTATGAGTGTAGATAGGGTGTGTGACGTGACTGTGTTATGTGCGATCCATGTAAATACTTGAACTTTTCACTTTCTATAGATTGGTTCTATGCAATTTTCTAAACAGCATCACAAATAATGTAAGATTTATATAGATATCTTTTATGCGAGCAAGACTCGCCTCTCAAGAGGGGGTTGAAGATTACCATCCTTACACATATTCAACACCCCATAAAGTACCATCAAATAAAAATTACTCCGCCATAAAATATAGCTAAGAACGTTTCCACATAACCCAAAACTTTTAACAGCCCCATAAAAAGCTATGGCATAACGATTCGACCCATTTAATCCATGGCCTTGCTGCCGCAGTTACACCGATTGCGGTGTGTGTGCGGTGCGGCGTTACTACGAGTATGTCCTTAAAATGCCATGAAAATTATCTGAAAAGATAGAATATCGTTTCTTTGTACTAAGACACAATATCTACTTAGCCTTGCGAACATCTAAGCGATCTGAGATAACAATCAGTGAATTACTGTTAAATATGACAGCATATTTATATATTTATATATTTATTTGTCAAACGGTTCACTGATTGCCATCGCATCGATCGCCTTCAGTGACAAATCCTGTTGATATTTAGGCCACCCAGACCTTTTTTTTTTTTGAGAAACGAATAACTTACGCTTTGATAAAAAAGAACTAGTCATCCATTCAAAAGGTGGTCACGTGAAACATTATTAAACTGACACCAGCAACTAAATATCGTCTTAAAAAGCAGCAGAAATATTGTTTATAGTTTTAAAAATATAGTCAGGAAAAACCGTCAAACAACAAGTCTTGAATATTTCATTTTGTATCTGCAAGTCAAAGAATGCAGTCGAACCGCATCCGGTGTGGCACAGTCCTTAATCCGCGTGCCATAAGTTGGCACGTTGGCTCTGGTATAAACATCAATGGTGCCAATAAATAAATTGTATTTTGCATTCAACTGTGTCTTCGAGCCAACCGTTGCACTAACGGTACGGTATTGAGGTCTTCGTGAACGTGCTATAAGCTGAAGCAATCCTTTATTGCTTTACTTATTTTATAATGCCTTGTTTGATCGAGAAGGTGGAGCAGCAGGGCTACCACGAGCTCCATATGGTTATGGTTATGGCTGTCAACAGTGTCAACACATTCAAACCCAAGAAGAAAATGAATGTGTGGGTCAGGCTATCTATAAACAATTTGACCAGAACCAGACCAGAAGCCATAGCCATAACCATAGGGAGCTCGTGGTAGCCCTGCTGGTGGAGGTTTTTTAGACAGCAAACAAATTGGCGTTATTTTTAATATACCAGTCAAACTGACAATACGATCTTCATAGACTTAAAAGACAGAATTTATTTGCTAAAAAGAGTATGAGGGAAATTAACCAAAAGCTAAATTAATTTCAAAGATAGATATAATAAATCAATACAATAAATATGAAGTAAATATGGTGTCACATGAAAGGTTTTTGAGTATAAATCTAAAAAATCTATAGTTTGGAAGAAAATGTAGGTACATGATATTGTCGTTTCTTACTTGTACCAAACAATAAAAACTTGTGTTCCATAGCCCAACAACGTGTCTTTTTCTCTTTGAGCGAGTAGCAGTGCCAACGCACTGTGTCGGTATTTATTACTGTGGGCTTAACGGCTTCAGTGAGTTGGAGCCTTCTTGAAGTTATTCGCAGTTTATACGACGTCATCATGAAAAGAACATGAGCTCAGGCGTCCGTTGATCAACAGTTTATATGAAGGCAAATAAGTTTTTTGTAGTATTTTTTCAAAGATATACAGGTGTAGGTATATCTATATATACACCTGTATATCTTTGAAAAAATACTAGGTAACTAGGTCAAGCAATTTGTATTTTTATTTTTAGAGATCTTTCAGATATAGTTATCACATAATTTTGAAAATAAGAAGTTTAACAAACTTAGCGGATGCGAAAATACACACAGACACTCTTAAATTATTTTCAGATGATATAAACCTACCACGACCTGTATTTCATGTTTTTTAAATCATCACTGCAAAACAAGATTCAAACCCACAATCGTAAGACCAGAATTAAGGACTTCTACAAAATTAACATTGCAATCAAGCGTAAAACTAAAACTTCCTTATAAACATACAAACGATCACTTTAAGCAATCATTATAACTAGGTGAATCTAAGTTAGCTGTACGGGCTCGCAACATGGGCATTAACTCAAACAAGCTTCCAGCTTTAAGCGGCTCGTATACGCCAGTTATGTCTGTACACTTAAATGGAAACCAGCAGTAATTGCACTAAAATAAGAGGGACTTAAGTGTTCTTTTTCAAATGAAAGAGAACATTATTTATAATGAAACGACATTCTGAAGTGGAGCATTTTAAAAATATGCTTAATAAAGACAGTTACATTTGGCATGAAACCAGAAAACTTGGAGGTTCTACAAAACCTTATTACAAAGTGATGTTAGGTACATTGTGAGTGAAAATATTGGCAAAAATATTAAAAATTCTGAGCTTGAAAATTCTCATTATGGAAGAATTATGAGAACATTCCACGCCTACGGGTTTGGCCAAAGATACATTGCGGAGAGCCAAATCCTCAAAGCTATGCGTTTGAGCTGTTGACCTACTCTAAAAAGTATTTTTTAGGCCGCTTGAATGCCACCGTCATAATTTTAAGTCAAATACTAATACTAGTAGACTTTGCTATGTGTTTTTTTTTCAGGTAAGTACCGCACCTTTTCTGTGAACAACAATGCTTATTTAGATTAGTTCTTATATACAGAGCATAAAAACAGCTACACAAACTTTGTTTAACATTAATAACTGCTTGAATACCACATCCAAAAAATGTTATACAAGTTTCCAACTCATTAAGTAAGACAAGCGACGTCTTACAGTGTCTTTACTTTGAGTTAATTGTTTATCTAGTCACAATGTGCTATAATGGCGGTGTTATACGACTCAAGGGGTGAAATATGGATGTTTTGTGTACCCGAATCAAGTTAGAAACATTTTAAATGTTTTTGGCTGATTGGGTTTTGATTGTTAGAAATACTTTCGCTGGATAATTGTTCGTAAAAATCAAGTTATTATCTCAAACTACCCCTTGATTATCTAAAGATTTCAAGAATTAAAAAGCTTGCACGGAATACTTTGCCTGTGCCACTGCCATGCCATAAAGGGTTGTTATATTTTGAAATATAACAACCCTTAATGGCATGGCAGTGGCATAATATTTGAAAACTTGAAATTTTAAAAGTCTTATCAATTTTCACTTCAAAACAAATGTTTTACTTAGTTCAGGGATACAATTTTAATAAATAAAATTCTTCAGAATTTTTCAAAGCGTGTAGTCGGAATTATACAATAAATTCAAGATTTCTCACTCGTAGCTGCTACGTTATTACGTAGAGCCCGCTACGAGCAGCGTTGCTCATAGCACCCGCTACGGCGCGGCGTAGCTCTTACTTAGAAACATGTAGTGCTTTGAAACGTTTAAAATGTATAAAATGCACATCGCGTTAAGTATTTTATTAAAGCTATGTGCACTAAATATTTACAACGTTTTCAAATGAAATTTTCTAAATAACTTGGCACGCATTGCGATGCAATATTTCAATCTTTATTAAGTTTTTTCACAAACGTCTATCAAAACCCGTCAAAAAATACTCAAACCCTACTCAATTCAAGCACTTGCATCGTTTTCGAACTAAAAGCACAAAGTTTTAGTTTTTGTCTATCCAAATACAAGGGTCTATATCACATTGAACTTTATATACAGTGCAGTAAAGTCAATTGTTGATCAAACTTTGATAAAAAAAGCTTTGCTTGAAACTAGATTGGTAAGAGCACTTGTATTGCACTAGTATTGTTAGGATAATAGTTTTTATGCGCACAAAAGTAACATTGTTTCAAAAAGGGTGAGTTCCATTTACACTTGTTAAAATACATAACCTGGTTTTGTAACAAAACCACCAATTGGGCGTCATGATAATAATTTCGTCTGGACGTACCTCTAACCCTACTAAGACATTTAAAGTAATCCTGGGTCAGTAACAAGAGCTTTGAGGGTATCTACCGTGCCTAGGGATTACAGTCTTGAGTCTAATCATCTCATTTTCATTTGAACTCATGCCCTTAGTTTTAAGTGGAGATGCATAACTCTTTAAAATAAAAACAGCTAGTTTAAAACAGAAAATAAAAATAACTTAAAGTCTTTCGAGTGAGAAGCTAAAGCTAAGTTATTTCTTTAAACTAAATAGCCTCGACAGCGCTTCTGAAGCAATTTCTTAAGTGAAATGTCGACTTAAGTGTTGAGATGAACCATTTCATCATCACTATCATCATAGCCCTAACAAGTTAACAGCTGGAAATAAGGCACCATACGTTCTTATAGCACTTTAGGGGAGTTACTATAGCTTTAACTACAAGTATTATAACTATTATTGTAGAAAATAAAATTTGAATTTTCAAAATTACTACTGTAATAAAAGTAAACTATTTTACCTATTTTGGAAAATTGTTCACCAATAGAAAGCTATAATACCAGCAATTAGATAGGTATCCATTTTGGTAAAAGCGTCAATTTTTTTATTGATAATAGTTTGCTCACTTTTTCACTTGATCAATTTGTAGCTTAGCGCATTGTAATATTGTACCCTTTGGAAGCTCACTTTTGTCTCTTTAGAAACAGAAGTAATATATACAAATCACTCAAATTGAGGCTTTGGAGCAAATAACTTGGTTTCTGAGACGGCAGGTGCCATCAATCGCATCTTATTGCTGCAAAATTAACGAATTTCAGCCAGAACTCTACAGCGGAGATACGAGGTTCTGGTGGTGTGGGGTAAGTACTTACAGTACAACACATCTCAAAGCTATATTTTAAAGTACAATGCTTTTTAATAAAAACTACGCGGAAGCCTGTCTAAAAAGAAAAGCCTGGCGTCGGAGACCAAGATCAAGAGAGAGAAGTAAGTAAGTAAAAACTGATAAATAATCTAGTAATTATTATATTAATATTAATTTTTTTTTGTGAAAATTAACTATTAACACCCCATGGATCGAGAAGCATTGGTGGTCTAGTGGTAGCGGCCCCGCATTCCGATCTGAAGGTCATGGGTTCAAATCCAGTCGTGTACCAATGAGTTTTTCGAAAAATGTATGTGCACTATGCCAGTACTCTCAAAACCGGCGTGTCGTAGAACCTAATAAAGTTCGAGCAACACGTGTCAAGGGTCACGCAAATAGGACTCGCCAGCAGCCTACTAGCGGAAAAACCAGCCCGCACATCAAGTGCAAGATGATAAAAAATTGCCGAATTTTGCCCCATGGACCTAATAATTATGAAAATATGAAAATAGGGCTTCTTGTATTTCTAGTAGTGAACTTCTTTAGCCTGATTTTGGTGAAGTATAAGGCAAAATAACCTGTAAGTTTCACGGCACTGTAGAAGTTATTCTCGTGAACCAGCGGAGTTAGACTAATGGATGATTTGCATTCATTATAACGAGTGACATCTCGACATCCTACCTCCCTCAGCGGGAGAGATATCTTTGAGGAATTTTGCCACAAAATAATAAATTTATCATTTTATAAACAAAATATAATAAAACTAACTAATTATTTTATAATACACAATAAACAGACGAGCTTTTTACAGACCATTGCTGCATTGATAGTGCCGATGTTTTAACATGAAAATAATCAACAAGTATGAGTAAGTGAGACAGCAACAACAACGATAAAAACTAAAAGTCAAAATCAAAATCGTCTTTATTCATTTCGATTAAAAGAATCACTTTGAAACGTCTTACAGCTAGTTCCACGCAACCAAGCCTAGAAGAACAGACAACAAACTACGGCTTGGTTCCTACCGTTTTTTTTATAATTATGATCCTTTTACAAATTAAAAATAGTAGTAGTGAAGTTCCAGTGTGGTGCCACTTCACTTAGTCAGACGTATGCAATGCAATAATACAAAAGCAAAAGTTTCAAAGACAGCACACGCTACGTTTCAAAGTAAAAATAAAGTATCTACACAGCATATAAAAATAAGATACAAAAATAGTAGGTTTCATTGCAAATATAACAATTAAGACAAATGATGTGAAACGGTTACTGTGGTTACTGTAGTCATTTCATAGAGTACTATAATACAGTTTAGAATTTTCCTATTCAAAAAATATACATTTACCTCAGCGGTAAACGTAATGCTGCATCATTTCAGGAAATGGGGTCAGTAGGTGCAGTAAGCACAAGTTTCTGATGTTTCGAAATTGCCAGAAAACTTGTTCATTATTTTATTTGAAAATACCTGTGTAGCGATTGTCATAATTTTTGAGGGAATCAAAGTAAGAAAATCATAGGAGATATTATTAGTAAATATCTATGTAAATATTTCGTGCATTCTCGATCCTGGTTTGTCGCTGTACTGTCTTTTATTGACTGATGAAACACATACGATTGAATCATAGAGTTTTCTAGGTACATTTAATAAACGTGTGCTACCATTTCCATCAAATCCCCATAGACTGCAGTAGCCCGAGAATAGCCCAACTAAATACAATTACAAAGCTTTCAAAGAATAATTCCATCAGTTACTACTAAAGCGAGTGCGCCTAAATCTTGTTACACCCGATACAATGCTTTAGTGTAGTGCCTTTAGCACAAGTGTCTTTAATCTACTTGTGCTGAGGCCAAAACACTAAAATTGCCTTTGCTACTATTTTTAAACGTTTCACGTAGTAAACTTCTATTAGTTCGATGATGATTATTTGCTTAGTTACAGACAGTATCTTATTTTTAACTCATCAATAATCTGAAGAAGTCCACTCCTAAATCTGAAGAAGACTAGTCCCTCCCCATACATCTTTGAAATCTCGCGATCCTAAAAATTTCGTTGTGTCCATGGTGGACAGGCTTACTACATTTATTTCTTATTTCCTACTAATGTACCTATGCTATAAATACTTATGTCTTTTGAAACTATCATGGTTTTTAACATTATTTTTATGAAACAACGGGAACGAAATGTGCAAACAACCAAAAAGTGTGGCATCTATTACGCGTCCTGATACCGTCAGTGTTGTTTGTCGAAATCGAGAAAAAAGTGAGAATGGAACCAATAGTAGTGTCAAAACCAATAAAAGAGTGCAAAAGAGGGTAGATCAATTTGTCTGCCAATAACATTTCTTTTACTAGTGGACTTCAATTTAACCGTGATCATGGTGCATGCAACTGTGCCGTTATATTGGAAGTCAAAACTCAAAATTTATTCATGGTAAATATATTTCATAGAAAATCGATTGTCTGTAAAGTCGGTTTACTGAAGATAGTTGAACGTGACAGCGTCATACAGCTGTCCACAAGCACGCATCGCTCACTCAAGTAAGAGAGAGACGCCTCAGAGCGAGGTAATGCCGCATGACGTCATGTTTTTTCGTGCGTGCAGCCGGTTCCATCGAATTATAAGACGTTGACACGTCAAAAAGTACTTTGGTGTTTTTTGTCAGAACCAAGTGATAGCGATGTTTGGATTTCCATGAAACTTTGATTACAAATTAAATGGTCTGACTGGAAATTGTTCAACACTACGTTTACCGATACGCGGTGTTTACTCAAGAACTCACTCATCCCAGCGGTTATCGGTTCCAAGGCTGTGACTCCTCATCGTAACCAAACAAAACTTTCAAGCGAACTCAACTATTAAAACCGGCTTATAAAGGTCCCTAACTATCTTAGCAACAAGCGGGTAGTTCAACTAAGTTTGTGATTTCATGTAAAACTTCAATAATCGTAAAAGCTTATTAATTATTGAAAATGAGAACTCGTATCTGGGAACAAGCCGCTAGCGAGCTTTACATTAAACTCACTTACAAATTGTAAAACCATTAAAACACAGTTAAACTTGATTAGCTGGATCACTTTACCGCGCGTGTAGTGATTATCATCAGCTAAGCAGTGATACATTTTGAACGTGACCAGATTTTCAGATACATTTTACTAGTAAAAAAACCAATGGTTAACTAAAGTTACTTTTCTCGGTCGTATTTCTTCTTTTTTCCATGATCTTTATTTTAGACACTCATTCATAGATTAGAAAAGTGGCCGTTTACATTACAGCCAATAAAAGTAAGTTGAAAATAACCAGTTAACACGTTAAGTGCGAAGCGAGGCCTAAATCACCCCTGATGCAACTTCCCTGTGGTGCGGCAAGCAAAAAAGAGAATTTCTCTGTCGTGCGAATGGCATAGCTTTGGTTTGGTCCAGTGTAGGAAAGAGATAAATATATATTTGAGATTACTAATGGTTCCGGACTCAGTGGTGTACCTACCTTGGTACCGGATGTCTTAGGCCTCGTGCCGCACTGAATTAATATAATTTTAATGCAGTGCGGAACGAGGCTAAAACGTCCCATATCCCCCCTGACCTCGTACCGCACTCAACGCGAGCTTCCCGCGACCAGTGTTGTGCATCACGTCGATTGGATTCGTCTTTTTTTTCTATTCTGTGAACCGCATTAAGATTTTCATATACAAATAGAAAGATAAACCTTATGCATAAACCGTAATCCATTATTTTCCAATAATAAGTCTGTAATAGGTGCCTCTTAATGGTATAGAATGGAACGCTTCGTGCGCGAGTCCGACTCGCACTTGGCCGGTTTTTTTTTCTTTATAGCGCCTTCAAGCATAATTTAGATTAGATTATTTAAAAAAAAAAGTATCCTTTGATAGCTTTGTGTTGTTTTGCCAGGTTTTGCCCTTAAAACGATCTAATGAGATATAATTGATCAAAATTGGTCAAGTCGTTGCGTAGTTAAGACAGTTTAAAGACGTCGATATTATTTTTCCCATCACTAATCATAGCGAAAATTTGCCCTATTTCAGTGCGTTACGAGGTGTATAAGATCCCATATTTTGGTTTGCTAATAATTACTAAACTAGCCATCAGATCCCGGGGCGACAGTGGATTAGGGTTCATCAATTCACTGTCTATATCAATACGGACCAAAATTCTCATTTATCTTTGATTTCGCGCCAGAAAATGGATTTTAGTCTGTAAAAGGAGGTGGGGTCTAATAGACCGCGTGTCGCCCTAACGTCTGGTCACGGTACGGGCCGATTATACCTCGTGCCGCAGGAACGGAAAGTATGCAAAAATTGGTGCCGCAGCTAACGTGTTTGATGAGACGAGGCAAGAAAGAAGCAAATTGGAAAGTCAATTTTGTATTTATTTGAAACACAGAAGCACGAGACAAAAAAAGTACGGCTGCTTTTTTCCGTTTTTCTGCGTGATCATTTTACAAAATGTAATATCTAGCTTCAGTATTGCTAACCCAACAGAAACGACCCAGTTGTTTGATGCAAGCTATGTATTACAGCCGAGCCGACGCAGAATTCAATTACATTTGTTTATTTTAATGGAAGGAGTTCTCGACAGAAAGATTCAACTTAATGTGCTTTTAATAACCGAAAGAGACGCAGATCGAGCCTGCAAGCACTACTAATAGGGCCTTCTGTTGGGACAAACAAGCCAGACAGAGCTTGTGGTAGGCCTTCTGTACCCGAATCACTAAAGCGAAACTAAATCCTACTATTTCGCGCTGCTAATGATATAAATTTGAAAACTTAGACATATTTGGTGGTTTCTGGCTCACAGTGGTACGCCTAGATATATTATTTGATATGAAGAGATGTTAAATTGTTAATGTTAAATCAAGGATGAATCTTGGAATAAGTAAAGTGCTTGCCTTGATTTGACGTTTCATTTATTTGTATAAAATAGAGCAGAACACAAATTGTAATACTAGTATTTAAAACTCAAGTTTTACGCACTAAACAATCTGTGACTCGATGAAACGCTGTCAAATATATCAGAAATATTAGACGGCGTTTCACTGATCACCATTACCATCGCCAAGATGTGTGCAGGCCTTTAAGTTTTGACGTGACAACGTCTTATAATTAGATGGAGCCGGCTGCACGCACGAAAAAACATGACTCATGCGGCGTTACCTCGCTCCATTCCAGTTCCATTTAAGGCTTGAAGCGCAAGCAAGAGCGCGGAACGAGCGACAAAGAGTGCCTCTTTGTCGCTCGTTCCGCTCGCACGGCCTCCGCGTTTGGCAGCGTTCGACATCTGTCTCTCTCCTACTAACCTATCTGTGAGCGATGCGTCCGCGTGGACAGCTGTATGACGTTGTCACGTTCAACTATCGTCAGTAAACCGACTTTACAGACAACCGATTTTTTTTTATAACATTCTTTTCTTTTACGGGGGGGAACCTCCCTTTAGAATAAAGCAGGATAAAACGCGTTTGGTATTCAAGATTCAAGATTCAAGATTCAATAAGCGTTTATTCAATACGATACAAGAATCACTTTGAAACGTCTTAAAGCTAGGTGAGTCTAGGTGCCAGTTCCACGCGACCAAGCGTAGAAGAACAGGCAACAAACTACGTCTCGGTTCCTACCGTTTTTTTATATGATCCTTTTACAAATCAAAAATAGTCTAAAATAATAGCAGTGAAGTTCCAGTGTGGTGCCACTTCACTTAGTCAGACGTATGCAATGTAATTATACAAAAGCAAAAGTTTCAAAGACAGTACACGCTACGCTTCAAAGTTATAATAAAGTATCTACACAGATATAAAAATAAGATATTAAATAGTAGGTACAGACATTGCAAATTGACATGCTAGCTTCCTATGGGTAGAGTGACCGGGACATCGGGCCACGCAGTTTTATCATTCATATAGCTATCTAGAGTATAGTACGCTTTCTTTATCAAATTACTCTTAATATAGGCTTTAAACTTCCGAATTGGAAGCTTAGTTGCATTTTCCGGAAGTTTATTGTAGAGGCGTACAGTGTTCCCCATAAAAGACCCATTTACCTTCTGTAAACGAAATTTGGGAATATAAAGTTTATTTTTATTTCTAGTGTTAATATTATGTGAATCACAATTTTTCTGAAAGCTACAGATGTGTTTGTGAGTGTACAGTAAGTTTTCATATATATATTGTGAAATTACTGTGAGGATATTAATTTCCTTAAATCGCTCCCTCAATGAGTCTCGTGATTTCATTTTATAGATGGCACGTATGGCCCTTTTTTGTAAAACGAATATAGTTTGAATATCAGCTGCGTTCCCCCAGAGAAGGATACCGTAAGACATAACACTATGGAAGTAGCTGAAGTAAACTAGCCTAGCTGTAGCTTCATCAGTGAGCCATCTTATAGTCCGAACTGCATATGCAGCCGAACTTAGTCTGGCAGCAAGTGCTTTGATTTGCGGTCCCCACTGCAATTTTTTGTCAAGATTAAGTCCTAAGAAGATAGTAGAATCTACAAGGTTAAGTGACTCTCCATTAAGTATAATATTAGTTGGCCGGAGAGTCACATTTGGTAAGGTAAACTTAATACACTTGGTTTTCTTAGGATTAAGTAAAAGATTATTAACGTTAAACCAGTTAAGTATTTGCGACAGAGATGCGTTAACGTCATCGTAATTAGCCTTCAATCTATCAACTTTAAAAATTAATGAGGTATCGTCAGCAAATAGTACTATTTCACATAGTTTTTTAACAAAAAAAGGGAGGTCATTTACGTACACTAGAAACAAGAAAGGACCTAATATCGAACCTTGTGGCACCCCCATGTCAATAACTGACCCAGAAGATCTCTCACCGCTCACATCAACTTTAAGGACTCTATCAGTCAAGTACGATTGTATTAGGTCAATGGAGCGATTTAGAATGCCGTAATGTTTAAGTTTAGATATTAATGTAGCATGATTTACACAGTCAAAAGCTTTGGAAAGATCGCAGAATACCCCAATCGCGTCTTGTGAGTTTTCCCAGGCATCATATATGTGCTTTAAGAGTAGAATACCAGCATCAGTCGTTGATCGACCTTTCGTAAATCCAAACTGGTGGCTATGAAGTATCCCATTTAGGTTAAAATGTGATAACAACTGAGTAAGAATAACTTTCTCAAATATTTTACTTAGCGTAGGCAATACTGAGATAGGTCTATAGTTAGCAGGGTCATTTGCATTTCCAGATTTGAACAGGGGAATGAGTTTACTAGGTTTCATTAAATCAGGAAAAACACCCTCATCAACACATCTATTAAAAATATACGCTAGACACGGTGCAATATCAGTTATAATAGTACTGAGTAGTTTTGTAGACATTCCCCATAAATCTTCAGTATTTTTAATGTTTAACGATTTAAATGTCTTCACGATTTTGTCAGCATTAATGTATTTAAAACTAAAGATATTATTACATTTTTTAACACTAGACTCTAACAATGCCATCGCACCAGAGGCCGAGGAATTTAAAGACGATGTCACTACTTTAGGGATACTGGAAAAGAAACTATCAAACGCGTTGGCTACTTCAATGTTTGTTGTCAAAAGATTATTGTTTACTTTCAAATGAATTTTTTTATTACGGAGTTTTGATTTGCCAGTCTCATTATTGACTATTTTCCAGGTAGCTTTAATTTTATTTGTGGATTTTTCAATTTTTCTTTTGATATGCAATGATTTTGCTGCGTGACAAGCTCTTTTAAATGCTTTAGAGTAGTTTTTAATATGTAGAATAAATGCTGGGTCATTGAGCATTGATTCCCTAGCAGCATACAGCTCATATAATGTATTCCTACTTTTGTAAATACCTGGGGTGGCCCAGTCAGCGAACGCGACACTAACACTAGCTTTACATGTTTTAAGTTTAAACGTATCCTTATGTTCATCATTAATTAAATTTGATAAGTTGGAGAAAAGATCATTCGGGTCAGTCAGACAAGGCATGAGGGACACTTTCAGTTCAATATTGGTTTGAAACTTTTTAATACGGCTCTCTGTGATAGGCCGGTGGGTGAAAATCTCGTGTTTATCTAAAATTTTATAAGCAAATTTAGCGCTATGACCGTAGTGATCTGAACTAAAATGCCTAACTACTGATTTACTTACTGGCTCATGACTGCTAAAAATATTGTCAAGACAGGTGGCTGTTGTTAGTGTCACCCTTGTTGGATCTTGAAACAAGCAGTGTATTATATCGTGACGTTCGTCAATTGCCGGATCTCAGTTAGCACATCGGTACAAATTGTATTTGTGAGTTTGTGAACCCATTTCACGCTTCTACCGGTGAGATGAGCTCCTGTTAAGTAAAAGAGATTAGATGCCATCTTTTAAATAATGAAAAAATACCAAAAAGTTAAAAAAATATTTTGTATCGTGTATGAGATGTCAAAATTGAAAATACAATACAAATACGAAAATAAAAAATTATTTATTTACCAACTAAGTACTTACATTTTGTAACAGGTGGGCCAAAAGTAATCACCCTATTTGACCGGTTTAGCAAATGGTGCCAAATGTCAATTCGGTTTTGACATTTATTTTGTGAAGTAAACAAACGCCGAATACTAATTGACAAGCCGCCAAACGCGTCTAATAACGTCTAACATAGGCTTAAGCCATTATCCTGAAACCCAACGAAGAGATGGACGATTTTTCATCAAAAATTATAATGATCGATGTGGCTCTTTTCCATCTAGTGATAAACAGAATTATCGTTCTGGTTATTGTATAAGCATCGGCAAACAAGTAACAGCAATTCTTCACACAACAGCTGCTGTTTTGTTGCTTCTTACATTAATTTTGAAAACTGATTTAATTAGTCATTTTTATGTTTTTGGTACCTGCCAAGCTTTTATTCAAACTTCCAAAAAAATAAGAATGTCTAAACCCCCGTCCACACACAGAATGCTACCGGTTAAGTTATTAGAGCTGCGCCTCACGTGCGACGTCTCAACTCGTACAGAAGGATACACATCAGACTACACACTGCTCACTCTTATGTCCTTGTAGTAAGCGTCATTTTTCTTTGACTTTAGGTAACTTGCGCTGTATCCTTGTCTATACTCCCTGAACTTAACTATCACGGTACAAATACTTATACCTATTTAGTATCTATGTAGCTACCTATCGTAGCGTGATGAATATCATACCTAAGTTTTCCTGATGAGTTTAAAGGTTTGTTTCCATTGAAGTGGAGGCGCGTGGAGTGGAAAGGAGTTAGTTCTTCAGAGGTTCAGAGGTTTTTTTCAACTATTAAGTTGAAAAAAACCTAGAATGTAAATAAATACCAATATTTATATAAATATAAAAACCAGCCTAAGTAGTTTCCGTGTAAAATTATACACTCATAGCCCATAATGTTTTAAATAAATAAATAATAAATAAATATTGTGGACAACTCACACAATAAAAAATATTTTAAAAATATTTTTGTTATTTATTTTTTGAACGCTCACGCGTACACTGTTATTAACTTCAGTTACCTTTCCCACGCACTTGTGAAGGGCAACGATTTAGCGGCGCTAATTTTCTTTAACTAAATGGATTATGTCTATAACAGCTGTAGACACACAAACAAGGAGTATTAGCACAAGAGCCGTATGTTAAGCCTAACAAGCCATTACCCACAATACATCGTCGTTGGTACGCGACAAACGGGCAACTTTCAAGCAACTATAGCGCAAGTTTGCACCAAAGGCATAGTATACGATACAGTATGCGAAATACTTAGTCGAGAAGTAGTTTTCTTGTTTATTCTTAATCGGCAATATTTGATAAGTGAGTTTACTTATATTGTGATAAGAGGGGTTCTATACCCAAAAAGAGGTCCATATCTCAAAGATATAAGAAAACATTAAAACAAGCACTAACACTTCGCTACCAAAAAAATTGAAAAATATGGAAATAATAGGCTTTATTATTATAACATTATTATTAATAAGAGATGTACAATACAGCTGTCAAGTATTTGATTAGTCGATTTAGACATCCGTGAAACTGGCCTTAAATTCACTAATAGTGAAATGTCACCAATTGCATGGGTGCCATTAATTTATAAATTACACCTGACAATTACTACATCTGTGCTTCAGAGAACGCTGATTAATACACCTGATGATGTTGTTACTCCGTCCTTCTGAACTTTGTTATTTGGCAAAATAAACTTTTCCTTTACTTTACTTCACTTTCTTGTGACTGAAGTTGATGTACCGTTATAACGTATAGTATGGCAAATGCTTCAGAGCAACACGGACGCAACAGCGATGCATTAGTGGCTAAATTAATCCTTGTTACCGACTTATGGGACGCGCTCGTTATGTTGCAAGCTCTGTCCATAAATAGGGTTGCCATACAAACATGAATTACTTCACTACTTATTTAAAAAAAATATAGTATGGGGTCATCTATACAACGTGTATCAAAATATGTGTACTATCCTGAAGGGGGGTGAATTTCCACCCCCCGGGGAACAACTTTTGTTCAACGACTTTTCGAACTTCGATTGGTATCTCTGAAAAAAACTGCAACGAAGTTTCAACATGAACAGCTGACTTTATACAAAGTGACAACCCTAAACTCAGCTACAGAGGTAGTAGGTAGTAGTAGTAGACCTACAGAGGTAGTAGGTCAAGGGGTCAAGGGGTTACAAGGATAGGGTTGTCAATTTATTTAGGCATTACGAAATTAAATATTTTTGTATGGGAAACTGAAAATAGGAATTTTTAATTTTCTCCCACCCACAACTGATCACCATTGTGGTCTGAAACCCCCCACTTTCGCATAGTACACATATTTAGATACACCTTGTATAGTGCCTTTTCAAAAAGAAAATGAGTCAATTAATGAGAAATTCTGCTAAAAAAGCTTGAAGGTTTATCATAACGGTGCAAAAGGTCAACCAAGTCATATCAAGGGCTTTAAGGGCACGTTAGGGCTCGTTATACAGACGGCTCAGATTATAGTCCCGAAATAGTGTAGCTGAACTCCTATTTTAGAAAACGGTGAACGTCACCTGACATTGGTTCTTCTTGTCTATTCTTCTGGGCTTGGTCAAACGGTATTGGTGCCTAGATTCAAGTTAAATATAAGTTTAAAAGTACTGAATATAATAACATTTACTTTGACAGTATTAAAAAATACTGGACTGTGGTCATAACAATTGACCCTGCATTGATAATAAACTTTTGGACTTGTTTTTTTCCTGTTTTGCTTATTATCTAAGTTTCATAGTTAGTTGAAATAAATAAAATAAAATTGTTTAATTTTTCTTCTTTATAAGAATCAAAATACAGCCACCGCATAATCACTACCGTAATCACAAAGACTAGAGTGCGTGTGATTGTCATCTTATAAACTGACATAATTAGCACGCAATCCTTTTGAATTGTTGACTTTAGCTTTTACGGACGTTGTAAAACCAATTGAACTGTCTGATGTTTCCAATCATCATTATCGTCACTATTGCCAACTTGTATAAGTTGATCGTGGAAGGTGTAGCAATAAAATAACATTATGCTTATTATGAAAGTGATACTAAAATAATTCGTAGTTATTTGTAACTTAGCTTGCTGCTGACGTGATTTTGGCATAAAAAAACCTGCGGCTCTGTACGTATTGATTACGTCTTTCTTGTGGATTATCCTTTATAATAATCAAAATAAATTATTTTTTGTTTACAATTATCTGCATTTATTATAATAAAATAATAAATAATGCGGACAATCCACACACGCGGACTATCTAGCCCCAAGGTAAGCCGGGCTTTTAATATAGGAACCAGATAGATGATATAATACTTGCATACAATTTTTTAAATACACACTTAAATAGAATACAATATAACACCCAGACAGAACACAAACATTTACGTGCACCACACAAATATTTGTTCTCGGTGGGGATCAAACCCACGCCCTCTATCGCAATAGGCTGAACTACTACCAACTGAGCTGTGAAGGCAGTCGTTTATTTTTATAACTATAAGTAGTTTAGTTATTTAACTTAAGTTAGAATGGATAAATCGTCTCTTAATAGAATATCCGTAGCTTTTGAAACACATAGCCACCGCCCAAACATCGGGTTCACTGATAAGATTATCCTAAATCGTACTTAGTTCACATTGTTGGCTGTAAAAAGTGCTGAAACTCCGCGGAAGCACCAAACTGCCGTTTCAGAGCTCATGAAGGCTTGAACTATTGCTTTGCTGAACGGTGAATGGAAAAATCCTGTCTCTTGGGAAGAACTTGTCTTAATCACCAACTTAAACTAGGAACTGAAGTAAATAAGGATTTTCTTTTGCATGCATAAATAAAAATATACATTTGGAGTCAATATTCTTAGTCCCAAACGTAAAAAAGTTTAGGAAGCCAAATCAAAGTAAAGTTGTAAGTTTTTTTAAAGCATGCATGCTTCTTCTTCTTCTTATCGTGTCACTGATTCTTTCGAACCAAGTGTGGTGAAAGGCTTTTGAGTGTTTTTAATTTAGCATGCATACTAAATTATCACTATACCCAGAAAAACATCAGTTTTCATCACACAAATTATGCTTGTAATGCTATTATGCTTTTTAAGTGACAAAAAAAAACTTAAAATAGGCAACAGCGAACCCCAATTAATTAAAAGTATTAAAATTATTTAAAATAAACCAGAAGAAAATCAATTTTTGATAAAACAAATGTTTACATATCCTAGCCGCGAAATTAAATAACCATTTAATGAATCAGTCAAATTTCCGGCATTTATCTTAGAATAGGCGAAATCACGAAACCCGGCGTCTCCATAAACAATGAGATTAGCATTCAGCCGCGGCGGCCTTACCGCCTGTACCGCCGGAGTACCGACAGAATTATTTATAAAGAGAGTGCTTTCACGTGTAAACCACACCATAACACGGGACTCTTTGTATTGACACTTCATTTTACTGAGTACGACACGATTTAACCGTTTTACTCAACAGTGTCTCGACCGGGACCCAATCGTATGAAATCGGTGTGCGGTGCCTGACGCCTATCGCCGATCGTATCGCCCACTCTGCCACCATTTTTGTATGGAGAAACCAAAAGCGCCCCTAGTGGATTCTTCAAGAAGCGAATAGCGATTGCGAGACGGTGACGTGCCACGTCAGCTGGTGTTCGATTGGTTTCCGGTCGACACACTGAAGAAATCTGCTATAATAAAAGAGAAGTCAAAAATGATACGAGGTTTTTTAAACGAGGTAAATAAAAAAATTAATTTATTATTCATGCAACCAGCTGATTGAACCAACATTTATGGCCCACCTGTATACCATCACCTTTAAAAAAGCTTTATCTCTTTCATAACGAAATGTCAAAAACTATACATTTTACAGTAGGGTTCGGCAGGGTTAGTTTTGCAAAGACATTCTCAGAAAAGTGTAGTTGTTGGGGTTGAATCGGGATAGTTTATTATACACGTAGAAAAATGAACGCGAAAGCGTGCGGAGTCTAGTAGTTTTTTAATGGGGTTTTTCATAAGTTATACAATCGAGATCACCATTTTTTGATGTGCTTCTGAATACTTTTTTTTAAGATATAGGTATCTGTGCTAATATGTTTTTCATTTCTTTGGTTTTTCTGTTTAGTCTAGTGAAAAAGTAAAATATTTATACAACTTCAAGGAAACCCCGTTACTAAGTACTAAACTGGCTTGTTTATCCTTCTTGTCGGCTAGGCACTAAGCAAACAGTTCATTTGAATTTCAAAATGAAGCGTAGGAGGAGTCGTCGGCTTAGATCTTGCTACGCCGTAGCCATACGCCTACGCATCGGAAAATAATTAGTTTTGTTTGTACCACTTACCTACACGCACCTGATTATTTGTTATACAATTCTAATTCTAATTCTAATTGATTTGGGGGAATACGATCTGCACTGACGTCCCGCGATGGGGTGTATTGTGCATTATCCCCCTGCCAAACCTCACCCCAGCCAGCCCAACTCCTTAAAATAACGGAGAAGGACTTTGGGTTGGTGGCAGCAGTGCTCCAGTAAACCTGATGGTGACACGGATGTGGATGTGGAGGGACGCGACTCAATGAGTTCCCTGAGCCCTGTCTTGGACCTCGCCTCTTCTGTTGCGGAGCAGTGCAGTACCACATGCTCCACAGTTTCCTTGTCCTGTAGGCAGCCCCGACACAGGTCGCTGTCTGTAGCTCCAGTTTTCATGATGTAGCTCCAGTTTTCATGACATGTTATACAATATACTTAGGTATTTATTCAAAGTAACCGCGTGTTTGATTTCTATGTTAGTTTACTTGAAGATAAAATAAAGTAAATAAAACTATAAAGTAAAAAAATCCATAATATTGTATGTATGTGTACATTTCCCCGCGTTGTCGTGTCGTATGCTAACAGTATTTTTTATCAATTTTAGATGATTTCCGTGTACTTATTTGTTAGAAAACGTTTGATGTTTACTGTACATGAAGCCTGCTAAAAGTGATGGCCGTTAATTATTGTAAAACAGCCTTAGCCTTAAGTATTTACGCCATGGCATTGCTTAAAAATGCAAATAATCTACGAAGCAACATACATTTTTGTAGGAAATATTGTCATACCTACTTCAATAGAAATTGCCCATATAAATTAAAATATTTTTACCTTAGAATATATTTATTATGAAACAGGCTACTTTTCCTCTTTAGACAAGTATATACCACATAATCAAAGTTGCAACCGTGATGGAAGACCATAAAAGTAAGCACACAAATTATGCGTCAATTACCAATGTTTTACAAAAAAATATACATTAGCTGTAAATAATTTGATTTCTAAATAACAGTAAGCTGGATCGTATTTTAAATTTTTTATCGTCTAAAATCTACTAGATACGTTTATCTCCGCTAACAATAAACCATAACGTAGCGGTACCTGTAACTTGAAAAATCATAGCCTTTATGCCAATGGAAGGTAACGGGCCTTTTTAAGGATGAAAAGGAAATATGGTAATTTGCTTTTGTTTACGAATAAATAATGCCTATCGAGTTGAATTATAAAACAATATTTTTTAGGATCATTTTTATAATAAAAGGAATACTAATGGTTTGGACAGAATTCGAAGAAAGAAAATGAAATAATACATTTTCAAACTCTCTATAATAAAAAAAATATGTTGTATTTGCTACAACAACAACACAAAGAATCCTAGTATGATTAACTAGGATGCTTAGTGTTACAATAATGAGTACCATGTTCCAGAGCACAAATCAAAACTATTATCTGAAAGAACGAGCACCTTAGAGTCACCTAGCTTTAAGACGTTGCAATACAACTGAATAAAAAGGTTTAAATTTAAAATAAAGCCCGTCACGCACGCTGCTATGATATATATTAATATTAATAAAACGATGGCAAGGCATGTAACGATGTATTTTCTATAAAAATATTCAACACGCAGTTATACTAAATACTAAGACGTCACCAGCTTATACCGTAATTTATATGATCGCATATTATGGAATGGCATATTACACATAGCTACGTGTGTAAGGGGCTTAACCTTTATCGGAAATATCATCCTACACCTTCAACGTTTCAAAGGACACCAATTGTTTGTTGTTTCTTTCTCAAAAAGACGATAAAGACGGTTGCTTAAATGGATCAAAAGAAAGGAACAAAAACATATTTATGTTACTCAATGTGAACATTAGCATATTTTGACGTGACAACGACTTATAACTCAATGGAACCGGCTGCACGCATGAAAAAACATGACTCATGCGGCGTTACCTTGCTCTGAGGCGTTCCATTTAGTGCTCGAAGTGCAAGCAAGAGCGCAGAACGAGTGACAAAGAGGCACAATTGGCCTCCGCGTTCGGCAGCGTTCGACATCTGTCTCTCTCCTACTTGAGTGAGCGATGCGTCCGTGGACAACTGTATGACGTTGTCTAGTTCAACTATCTTCAGTAAACCGACTTTACAAACCGATTTGTTAGCCCGGCCAGGCTCGTATACAGACTGATCATACCACAACGAGCGATGCGTTTATACGAGCGCATAAACACCAGCTTTTACAATGTGCATGCCCAATCTGTAATCACCTTTACATGCCATTTCCAAGCGTTATTACTGTACACTACAATGGCAAAATCGATCAGTCGTCAGCCATTCAGGTGGCGACACTATCGCCAATAAATTCCGACTCGGAACG
Organism: Thera obeliscata; assembly: GCA_947578465.1. NCBI lineage: Eukaryota > Metazoa > Arthropoda > Insecta > Lepidoptera > Geometridae > Thera > Thera obeliscata. Next base: position 13,963,983 of record OX387929.1, on the reverse strand, counting down.
TCCATATTACAATAACGACGCAGAGACGTGACACGAAATTCGTTGTTTCATTTTAAAATGCATTGTCAATCACATAAAATCAAAAGTGTGTTTATTCAGTACAATTCCAAGAATCACTTTGAGACGTCTTAAAGCTAGGCGAGTCTAGGTGCCAGTTCCACGCAACCAAGCCTAGAAGTACAGGCAACAAACTACGGCTTGGTCAGATAGAGAAGCAGATTGAAATAGATAATTATTTGTATGTAGGTTAATGACATGTGTGTTATATAGTTGAGTGAGTGAATAGACATCAAACAAATTATTCTACAACACCAAAAACCCTTAAGCTTTAGCAAGGGGTCTTAGTAGAGAACCACTTATTTTCGTTTTGTATTTAATTATTATTGAACGGCAGTCAGGAACCGGAAAAAAACTCTTTGTACTCCAGTTCCGGTTTTTATCAAAAGGTTTGATGATATTGTATAGGTCACAGTATGTCTGTGTATAAATATGGATATTTATATCTTTTATTTTCAGTATAATCAAAAGGCATTCTATTGTATTTTACTTTACTTTGAAGTGATTTGAACTCTATATGTAAATCTTGATGTTTTAGGCCATGTTTAGAGTCAAATTTTAATGAGAGTAATGGTGTGGTCTAGCAGGGGCTATCTCACTTTGCGTTCTTATCGTGGGTTCAAATCTGATTGTGGACCACTTTTTTCTCTCTCTTTACTCGAAATAGGCATGAAGACAGTAATCAAGTATCGCCAAAATATTTATCTGATCTAATGAAAAAGGATTCAAAGATTTTGATATATGTATTTATTCTCTTATTAATGTCGAGATTAATAATTTATTTGTTAAAATAAATCTACAAAATACAACAATCCGCCATGATGGCTCAAACACCGGTCAGAGCGAATTACGTCACGTTCTCGTAAACGTCATTCCGATTTGGTACAAAAGCACCAATGTGTACTGTTGATATACTATAACCGTGACGTAATAACAGACGCCATGACACCAGCGAGCGTTTTGGCGTGAATTTGAAAATTTAAATTTAAATGTACTTTTATTGCACAAAAACCTTAATTTTCTACAGAAATATGATATATTTTAGACATAATAGATACTTCTGAATATGATAGAAGAGATTTTGAAAATTAGTCGTCAGGCCTTCTTCTTCTTCTTCCTGCCCTTATCCCACTTTATGCGGGGTCGGCACAACATGTTCTTCTCTTCCATTCTCCTCTATCAGCCGTCATCTCTGTATTCACTTCCTTCTTATCCATATCATCCTTCACACTGTCCATCCATCTTTTCTTTGGCCTACCTCTACCCAAACATCCATCCACATTCATACTCATCACTCGCCTAGTCACATGACTTTCATCCCTCCTCATGACATGCCCATACCACGCCAGCCAGTTGCTCCTCAGTTTTTCTGTCACTGGTGCTACTTTCAGACTTCCCCTGATATACTCATTCCTTATCTTGTCCATTCTTGTCACTCCACACATCCATCTCAACATTCGCATCTCTGCCGCATGTACCCTTCTTTCGTCCGTCCCTTTCGTTGCCCAACACTCGGATCCATACATTACGACAGGTCTTATGATCGTCTTATAGATCTTCCCCTTAAGCTTAAAGGGCATCCGTGGATCACAAGTTGTTCCCGTGACCTGTCGCCATTTCATCCATCCCGCATTTATTCTATTTTTCACGTCTCGGTCAATGTCGCCGTCGTTTTGTATTAATGAGCCGAGGTACCGGAAATCGGAGCAGACTGGTAGGAATACACCATCTAAGGCAATTGGGACAAATTTGGATGGACCACCGAAGTCACAAAACAGATGTTCTGTTTTGGTTCTGCTGATCTTCAGTCCGACACTCTCCAATTTATCCCGCCATTTTCCCAGCCTGCTCTGGACCTCAAGCGCATCTTCCCCGACAAGCACAATGTCGTCGGCGAACAGCATACACCAGGGTGCCTCTTCCTGTATGTCTGATGTCAGAGCATCCATTACCAGGAGAAACAGATAAGGGCTTAAAGCCGACCCCTGGTGTAAGCCTACAGCCACATTGAACTTGCCGGTAACGCCAGCCTCGGACCGGACGTGTGTGCTCGCTCGACTGTACATAGCTCGAATGAGTTGTATGTACTTCTCAGGCACTCCTTTAACTTTCATACTCCACCACAGAACCTCCCGGGGTACTCGATCATACGCCTTCTCAAGATCCACGAACACCATATGCAGATTCCTGTGGACACGCCTGTGTTTCTCACATAATTGTCGCAGCGCAAAAATGGCATCCGTGGTCCCGCGGCCAGGCATGAACCCAAACTGGTTCTGTGATACCTCACTCTCTTCTCTCATTCTTCTCCCTACAACCTTCTCCCAAATCTTCATACTATGTGACATGAGTTTGATTCCTCTATAGTTGTTACAGTCCTGTACATCACCCTTATTTTTAAAGATGGGCACCAGCGAGCTGTCGCACCATTCATCCGGGATCGCCTCTTCCTGTAACAACTTATTGAAGAGCAAAGTCAGCCACTTCCATCCATCCGCCTTTAAAAACTTCCATACTTCAACTGGTATACCATCCGGTCCGACAGCTTTTCCATTCTTCATGTCTTGCACGGCTTTTCTAACTTCATCCATACTTATCTCTCTCACTAATCCTATGTTTATAGGGACATTTTCTAACTCCCCACTCCAATCATTCTCTTCATTCATTAACTTTTTAAAATAACACTTCCAACGCTCTTTTATTTCTCCATCGTTCGTCAAAACTTTCCCTACATCATCTTTTATACATTTAATGTGAATTATATCTCTTGCATTCTTTTCTCTCTCTCTTGCTATTCTGTATAGATCTTTCTGGCCACTGGGGCTCTCCAGTGATTGGTACAATTTATCCTGTACCTTGGCCCTCGCAACTGCAACAGCTTTTTTAGCTTTCCTTTTACACTCCATGTATTCTATTTTTTTATTTTCCTGTATGCTATTGTTCCCATCTTTAACACTCTTCCAGTCTTTAAATGCATTCTTCTTCTCTTTCAGGATCTTTTGTACTTCCTCGTTCCACCACCATGTATCCTTATCAATCTTTCCTTTACCTTTCGTTTCCCCAAAAACATCCTTCGCCGTTTTTCTAATACATGTTGCCATTTCAACCCAACATTCATTCACCGATTTTTCTATCATTCTGTCATTCATTTCTATCATTTTATCAACCACTTGTTTCTGGAACTGGACTGCATACTCACTCTTTCCAATCAGGTGCCATTTGATTTTTGGTGGGGGCTTTGATTTATATTTATCTTTTGTGGCCATTAATTTAAGATCTAGGACGAGTATTCTATGTTGAGAAACTAGGCTCTCTCCCGGTATAACTTTACAGTCTTTTACTGAACTAATTTTATTTCTTCTAAGTAGAAAGTAATCTATTTGAGTTGCATGATTGCCGCTTTTGTAGGTAATTAAATGTTCGTCTTTCTTTTTGAAATATGTATTGGCTATTGCCAAGTCAAAGGCAGATGCAGCTTGAAGCAGGGCTTCACCGTCTTGGTTTTTATTTCCAAAGCCCCACCCGCCGTGCACTCTTTCATACCCCCCATTCATCCTTCCCACGTGTCCATTAAAATCCCCACCAATGTAAATCTGCTCATCCTCCGGTATACCCATAACCACCACATCGAAATTCTCCCAAAACTTATCTTTCACTATATCATCACATCCAGTCTGCGGTGCATACACACTAACTATGTTTATAACTAAATCTTCTAACAATATCTTAACAACAATTAATCTATCATTCACCCTCTTAACATCCGTCACACATTTTTTCAAATGATCATCCAATACAACTCCCACACCATTTCTCTTACCATCGCTTCCACAATAATAGAATTTATAACCTACTCCAATTTCTCTAGCTTTCGATCCCTTCCATTTCGTCTCCTGCAGGCAAGCCACATTTATTCTTCTCCTTTGCAAAACGTCCGCTAACTCTCTTCCTCTTCCAGTCATCGTTCCTACATTCCAGCTTGCCATTCTCAATCTTACTTCCCGGACTCGCGTCTTACGTTGCACCCGTCCCTGATGCAACAACCCTAATCCATTTCTCACAGGTGCCGGGTGCTGCCCCTGCGCGTCGCCTAGAGGGTACGCCCTAGCATAGTCACCATTATCTTTCATTCGTAATACCATGTTGTAGGGGTTTTGGCTTTTTGTGTTTTACAACCGGCCGCCTGCCTGACGTCAACCCTCTTTGGGAATGCTTGTTGTTGCTTCTAGCCGACGATACTATTGACCCCTATCGTCGCCTTTAAGGCCTTCCACTCTGCCTTGCTACCTCGCCACCGAAGGTGGATTGCCAATGGCCGAGGTAGACTTGGTGCACTATGCGGGGAGCTACCGCCAGACTTACTTGCCGAAACACTCAAGCCCCCCTCACCAGGTTTAGCCCACGAGTCGACGTGGTTACCGGGGTGTGGCCGCTGCATGCAGGACAGCTACTTGGAGCCACTGGTGAGAGATTTGTAGGCTGTCAACGGTTTTAGCAGTCATTCTACGGCTTTTACAGCCGACTGGCAGAATGACACGCTGACACCCCACGACACCCCGAAATTAGTCGTCAGGCCTATTGTGTAGTAAATCCTCGTTCATTTTGTTTCAGTCGAAATATCTGGTCTTCATTGTATTCATACGCTGTGACAACGTCCAAATAAATCACAGTCCGGGGATGCACCTCGTAAATAAAACAAACAAACAAAGTGTTATGCGCGTCACCGACTACAAACAAAATAAATACACAAAAACATTAAGCATTGTTTTTTAAAGGAAATTGAATAAAATCGGGTTCAAATATTATTTTTTATATACCACAGAACAACCTTATCTAAACCTTGTATTGGTCAACTTGGTCACAAAGTTTTAAGGCAGTTTTAAAAATTTTGAACTGAAATACATTCAAATTGAAAAAAGCAGGCATTCACTAGAATAACATTATTTGATAATTAACCTCTTGAGATTAAATAAATAAATATTACGGAAGCAGATAGCTGATATATTAGGTATTAGACTGAGGTATTTTTTTATACATTGTTAGAATACAATATAACACTCAGACAGAGAACAAACATCTGCGTTCACCACACAGATATTACCAACTGAGCTGAGAGTCGGTGAAAGATCATTCAATAGGTTTATTAGGGATGAGAATGACACCAAACGAACAAATTAATTGAAACGTGAACCATTTCACTCGCAATACTTTACACAAAAATCTGAATTATTTCAGTAATCGCCGTAAATCAATATTAATGAACACAAAATGAAAATGTACAAACTACAAAGCGAAATCCTCGCTCAACATTCGTGTGTCGAAAAGCAACTTTTGAATTTTATGTGATTGCAAAAGCTGTTTTCGATACAGATTATAAATTTGGCCTTTGCATATTCACTTTAATATTTAATTTACAATGTGATTATTTGCACTAGTCAGTATATTTCGTTTTATTATGATAACAGTGCTTTTATGTTCATATTTGTTACGGCAGCTACATTAAATGTGGCTTGCGCACATCACACCGGCCTGTGCAGCCTGCACACAGTGAAACGCTGTCAAATATAACTGTCATGTTTGACAGGGCTTCACTGATCACTACCGCAGATTGTTTAAATATGCGCAAGGTTTAAACTAATAAATAGGTACATGATGAGGCTAAATCAATATCAAAAACTTCTTTATTGAATGGTATCACTAGAATCACTTTGAAACTTTTTAAACTAGTGATTCTAAGTGCCGCCAGGCTAAGGACATGATTTAAATGATTATTATTATCCCACTCACTCATCTTCATTATTTCGAAAAAGGTATATCAGGATCGTAGCAAGTGGATATCCGTGATCTCTACCTACCCCCATGCCTAGTCTAGCCTCCACTAGCCTAATAAGGCACTTCTAGGAACGATTTTGAGTGGAGATACTCGTACATCATTTATTACTCAGCTATCTACTACTTATAACTCTCTCATATCTGTTATTTGCGCCCTTATTGATAAAAATACTTAAAAAAATCATAATAGGTATATTAATAATACACCTATTGCATGAAATTGTGGACAAGAGAATTAATTTCGGCTGGAAATAAGCAATTTTCAACTAACTTTATTCATTTTTAAGATTCCTAGGCCAAACTGAAAATTGTTTAATAATGACCAAAAACACGCTGAAAAGTTTGATCACGCAAAAACTTTCACGATCACATCAAACCCAATCTATTTCATAAGTACCTCTATATTTATTTCCTTATTAATAAGGGTCTCAGGAACAAAACAGAGGTATTCAAAGTCCAGTGAGCCGATGCGATTTAGTAGTCTGATGCCGTGAATTTATGATAATTGCTGCAAAAAGTTATGATTTACGGACGTTTACCAACAACTGGCCCTGAAACCTAGCGCATTCACAACAGCTGGTTCACAAACAGTTTCCTGTCTTAACCTACTTGATGCGAGTTTGCATAGGTATTTAGTATATTTATTTATTGCCTTATTATGTATGTAAATTTAACAGTGTCAGATCTTAGAACTAGTTTTTGAATCAATGTGTCAACAGATATTATCTCTCCACTATCCTCTAACATCCATCACTACGAAATCAGTACCTTTCTTAATAGCTTTTTTGTGCTTTTTGGGTGTCAAAAATGTATTTGTTTTCTTATTCTTTCAAAACAAAGGTTGTCATTTTGTCACACTAATTTATTTTTTTACTGAATGACTCTACTCCTAAATTCATCCAAACACTCCGGTTCTTAGACACAAGGATACACATCAGACTATACACTACGTCATTTTTCTTTGTTCTAGTAACTTGAGCTGTAGCCTTCTGTACCATACATTCTTCCCTTCAGGAATGATATGCCCACTTATTGCTCCACATTTCCTAGACAGTTGGTTACTAGGTATTTTTTTCTTATAATATTATCACAAAAAAGACTGTCAAGTTAATAAATTAGGTATGTGAAATTCTAAGACGTTTTACGCAAGAGTTATAAAATTATTTATAGGAATAAAATATTTATTTTCTGCTATGTGGAGTGATCTAACTGTCCTGATAAGCTGTGTCTCACTCAAGTTCCTCTTAATTTGCGATACCGTTTCGGCCGACCGTTCATTCGACCAGCCATGCGGTAATGATTCCATTCTTTGTACAATGTACAGTCTTCAACACAAATTAATGATAATTAAATAGTTTCAAGCTCTTTTAATAAAAAAAATAGTGATTTTGTACTGTCGTGAAATATAAACACGGGTTTTAAATTTTGTCAAAATATACACTAGTTATGGAACAGCAGGTTTTAATCAGCTGCTTTTCGGAAGGTGGTAGAGTGTCAACATGAGAGATCTCTCATGAAAGACAGAATTTCTAATGCTCTCTAAAACATTAAAAATTCTGATACTTTTAAACGTGACAACGTCTTATAATTCGATGGAGCCGGCTGCACGCACGAAAAACATGACTCATGCAGCGTTACCTTACTCTGAGGCGTTCCATTTAAGGCTTGAAGTGCAAGCGAGAGCGCAGAACGAGCGGCAAAGAGGCACAATCGGCCTCCGCGTTCGGCAGCGTTCGACATCTGTCTCTCTCCTACTTGAGTGAGCGATGCGTCTGCGTGGACAGCTGTATGACGTTGTCACGTTCAACTATCGTCAATAAACCGACTTCACAGACAACCGATTTTTTCATTCAAAATCTCATTAGCACTTTCGCATAATTGCTTCTGAACGTGACCAATTACCTCATTCTCATGTTTTCATGCATCATTATTAACCAAAATATGCAACAACTACGTAAAACCTACGAAATCAATACTTAACTCAGCCATTAAATGATTGAACGTAAAATTCCAGACAGTGATATAAACCACAATTTGGTTTTGAAATGAGAATTCCAATTTCAAATTAATTATTTTGAAATCGAAAGATCACGCAAAAGCGAAAGTTTTGATTAAATTATTTACTGAGTAAATTAAAGTCTACGCTTTCTTTATAAAAACAGTCTATTAACAGGCTTTGTTTACTTTTGCCTACGACTTTGCTCGTTTATAATAATACAATTAGCAGCAGAGATCTTTGTGAAAACAGTTAGTTCGGGGAAGTATACCAAAGTACTAACTTCTATCGCCAAGCATTGATACTCGCATTGCTGTGTTTTTGTATAAAGAGAACAGCCAGTATATAATACAGCCTTCACAACTCAGTTGCTAGTAGCTCTGCCTTCAGCGCTGTAAATCGATTCCCACCGAGAACAAATATTTATCTACTGAACATAGATATTTGTTCTCTGTCTGGGTGACAGAGAACCAATATCTATGTATTCAGCAGTGTATTGTTTTCAGCTATCTCACAAGTTCTGCTCAGTTTGGGGCTAAATAGTGTTGTTTGAAATGGGCAATTTTTTTTTACGTTTAATGTGCAATTCCACTTCAAACATTGGCATCTCAAAGTGAATATGAAATACCACCATCAGGTAAATTATCAAAGAACCTTATCAAGTACGTTTTATAGCATTGGAAATAATCTGTAATGGTTAAATAACTGAATTTGAAATTAATTTGAACTGATCTGAGAGGTAATGTTACTTTTCTTTTAAGGCTGAGGCCAAACGAGCGTAATTTTGTGAGTCGTGAGTCGCGTATTTTCGGTCGCAGAAATTCTGCCTGGCAGAAATTCTGTTGGGATGCCAGACGAGCGCATTTTATTCAGTTACTATCGAACGTTTATAGCGGATGTTTGCGTCGTGCAATGGAACCGATGAAAATTTTGTGTATTTACGAAGCATATTTAGAAGACGAAGAAGTAGATAACACCAGAAAACAATTAAAATCAAAAGGCTATGTGCCTTCCCGAAATGACAGAAAACGAATCCCCCCCGCAAACTCAATTCGGTCCGAATAACGCGTGTGAGTCGGCAGACAACTCATTTTGCGGCGCCGTGTGAATGAAACAAGACTTTTGTATGAAACCGAATGCAGCAGAATTTCTGCGACCGAAAATACGCGACTCACAACTCAAAAATTTACGCTCGTTTGGCTCCACCCTTAATGTTGAGGACAATCCACACAACAAAGATTTTTATAATGTCCCAAAAGTTAAGAGCCGAGTGGGATTTTAGGAGAAGGTCACGGGTTCAAATCCCACTCGGCTCTTTACTTTTGGGACATTATAATTTTTTTTTTGATTTCCTTAAGTGTAGTATAAAATCAATAAACAATCCACACAACACTATCTAGCCCCAAATTAAGCAGAGTTAGTACTATGGCAAGTTAGCTGATAATATAGGTGTAATATAATTTAGGTGTTTTTTTTTGTAAAGAATACAATACTGTAAACTGTTATAGAGCCATAACTTTTCTTCAGGGTCAATGAGGCAGGAGGCTGGTGAAGTTGAAATTTCATATCACGTCCGTCAATGACGTTCGCCGTTTTTGAAACAACAAACGCTAACTGAAATTCTGAGGAGAAAGTTATATGAAATTACTTTGGAAAGTATGTTTGCCTGTACGAGGTTATTGAACATTTTATTGTATTTAAACACGCCTCCAACAAAATATTGTTCGGGTCTAATTAGGTTTCCACATGATGACTTTATTTATAAATTGTTCGTTTGATATAACTTACGTTTGTGATTATTCTTACCCAAATAATAATAAATAATCTTAGCGGCATCTTTAACTTGCGCTTTGGTTATTCTTGCCTAAATAATTAAAAATAATCTTAATGACATTTCTATGCTAATATTTTTGATATAAACTTATTAAAAGTGACCAATAACAGCATTGTTTATAAAAATCAGCAAGATGATCAATTTTATAATTATTATTATCTTTTACCAGGATAGAGAAACCCGCAGAAAGCATAAAAAAAAATCACTAAGCATAATAACTTTATTATAATCAAAACTTACTACTCATTATTTACTACTGGTAAGTAGGTACACTTTTTAACGTAGGTAGTAAGGTAGTACGAGTAATCATCATCTCTGTTTTAAAAAATAATATGCTAGTATTCAGTATATTTATTGCTTTATGCAGATGCGCCTCTGCCTCTGAAGTTTTTAATGTTATATCCTCTTTGTGTTCTTGCAATAATAAAATTTTCTTTGTTTCTTTGTTTGTACCTACTTTGTCTTGCTTTAAATTAGAGATCACCTTGAATTTAGATATCACTTTGTTTATTTATTTAGAAGCTTCAAAAACTCACCTATATCTAAATAAAATAAAATAAAAAAGTCTATTCATTCCAATTTTACAATACTTAATTACAGTCATCAGTCTAAATTACCATTGAAGAAGTCTGTATGATTCCCAATGCTATGCTTATAGAAAGGTTAAACTACTCAGCCTCATATTCTGATTATGGAGTATCCAAACTGACAGAAGTTCTTCAGCAGCATTACTTATACGTTTGATAAACCAGTTGATTAGGCAAAAAACGTCGAGTCCACAAAATTGATTGGGCCGAAGCGCCCGCCCGCCCGCTCTTCAGGTTTTGCTGAAAAGGGATCGAAAGCAAACACAATTTGGTAGGTATCCGAGTGTATACAGGGTGTATTTCAGGTGTATTTTCACTGTGAAATTTGTCGATAAACAAACCACAATAGCTCCAAAGCCGACAGACCCGCATACTAATGTATGGGTGCGCGTTTCCACTGTTGGTATCCACTTGCTATAATTTATGGTGGTGATACGATATCGGATAGTGTCCAGTTTTATCGTTGATGAATTCCAGGTTCGTAGATATTTGATGGTTTTTATTGAAAATTAGCTAATTTACCGTTAAATTATGAATTAGTTTCACTGAACTGGACTGTTAGTTATTTTTATTTCTAAGAAATCCTGTCAACAGATCTGCGTTTCAACTAAACGCTATATTATAAACATAATCTATGATTGTATATCTATTAAAAGTAAATAAGTAAAGCCTTAGTTTACTTGTTTGGCGTTGGATACAATTTTGCGCTAAGTTATTTTATTATTTAATTAAAGTGATGTTGTGCGTCAATGGATACAAGCCCCAAAAACCGATCCTGTGGTATGCTGAAACATATCCCCGCACATACTTGTACAAGTACACAAAACCACCTAATTTATACCGACAACCAACTAGCGATGATCTGGATACTAATTCTAGATTCTAAATATCGAGATGCAGTATCCTTCAAATTACATGATAGATAGACTGTAAAAAGACCACTCCTGAAAACTTCAGGGGGTTTATAATATGGAACAACGTTTTTGCGTTCACAGTGTTGGTTCCTTACTGGTTAGTTTCAAAATTTTGATAGCAACAGAATCACACAATCACCCTGGCTATTAATAAACTTAGTTCTATAGCTTGGTAACCGTAAGTTTCTCGTCTGTTCCAGGTATTTAAAGTTAGTTTAAAACACATCTGTAGGTAGTTTTAGAAATAAAAGCAAATAAAGTAGCGCCTCCGCGACGCTACCTACCTTGTCGCGCGACTTGCACGTCTGATTGATGATGTGGACTCAACGAGGCACAGTGGAATCAAAGCAGCTACTTTTTTTATCTAGCGATGGATAATTGCTCTGTAGGGGATAACGCTTTTGATTTTATTTTAAAATAAAACATTTTCTGGCAAATATCATTTCATAAAAAAAAAATTCTACGACGAGCTTATTTTATGAAATGATTTGGTGGTATCTCAAAATTACAGTTATGTATCAACTTGCGTCAGTTTCTGCGTAGTGTGGTTTATCCTACATTAAAGGTTTCACAATGTTCGTAATTCAGTTTATATTCAAGCGTACTTGAGCTATGGATTCCTAGAAACGCAAGAGCAAAGAGGAACATGCGTTATATTGTATTTCATTGTATCGTATTACGAAACTTCATATTAAAGCTTGGAATAAACTTTAATATCACTATACTTCAAATATTTGTATTACTTTTAGTATCGTATTACGAAACTATGTGGGTTTTGTAATACGACCTAAAAGTAATTTAAAATATTAATATATTACGAACTTAGAGAATAATAATAATAATCATAAATATTTTTGGCATTTCACACTACACTATCTCACCAGACAGCTGTTTTAATAAAAACATATTTTTTTTGTAAATACACACAATACAAATAACCCAGACACCAAACACCTGCGTTCACTACATAAATATTTGTTCTCGGTGGGGATCGAACCCACGCCCTCCAGCGCAGAAGGCAGAGCTACCACCAACTGAGGTGTGAGGGCTGCTAATGAGTATTTAACATCACCCCACTTCAAATATATTTATTACTTTTGATACTATTGCTCGGATCCCTTAGTAGTTGTAGTGGCAGTAGTAGTCAGTAACAAACTGACGTCTGAAAGCAGAGGTTGGTATTTTTCACAGGCCTACGCAAGCCATGTATGCCTATAAAGGTGACAAATCAACATCGAGCTATGCTGCGCTGTACTGCGCTGTGCTATGTTTGGTCAACTCGCTCGTCTCTCGCTCGCTTCGTCGTCGCTTTAACTACTGTACTGTTCTTTGTTTATTTTATTTTTTGATTTGCTATTGTATGTGTTATGTTAGTTTTAGGAATGGATCTTGTGACATCTGATTAAACAAATTTTAATTTAATTTAATTTAATGAAGATACAAACAAACCATGCTGTGCTGTGTTGTGCGAGGCTACGCTCTGTTTAAAAACGCAGCAGTCTCGAACGAGGCGCGCCAAACCAAGCTATGTTTTTAGAGAGATAAACGACTACACGAGCTACTGATTACTTATACTGAGCTAAGGAAAGCGCAACACAGCTTGATATTGATTGTTAAAAATACGTAGCTTAAGAAACACAGCACAGCGCAGTACAGCGCAGCATAGCTCTATGTTGCTTTGTCTAAACGCCTGCATTGACCAAGCCATCTAGAATCACCTGTGCCAGGCCTACCACGCTAATGTTTCCGCAAACCGACCGGGAATAATAGAAATAGTGACTCCATCTCTGATGATTAATGACTCGAAGATTGATATGCATAAAGAAATGTACGAATAGGATAGAGCCTTACTATTGTTTCAAAATACAATCAATTTTGATGTCGCTTTGCTTGAAAAATTCGATATACATACCAATTTACCTCTCGCTAAGCTGGTAGCTCTGCTTTCCGTGTTGTAGGTTGTAGGTTTGATCCCCACCGAGAACAAATATTTGTGTGGTGAACAAATACATTTCGTTCTCTGTATAGGTGTTATATTGTATTCTAAGTATAAAAAAGCAGTTGCCCTTGAAGCTATATAAATCATCTAGAATAGATGCAGGCTTGTTTACTTTTAAGTATAAAAAAAACATAGCGTGTGTTTGTGTTTGATTGTCCACAATCTTTATTAATAGTTTCGACTGGCCTCTCAGCTCTGTTGGCAGTAGCTCATCAGCCTTCTGCGCCGTAGGCCGTGGGTTCGATCCCCACCGAGAACAAATATTTGTGTGGTGAACATAGATGTTTCTTCTCTGTCTGGGTGTCATATAGTATTCTATGTATGTATTTACAAAAAAAAAAAAGTAAGTCGTCGTTTCAACTGAATGCAACTTCGGTTATCGAGCAGGTTAGTTGACTATAACGTCAAAACTGTAGATGGAGCCACGGTCGCGTTAGTGCCGAACAGTCCCTAAGAGTTATTCGTCGAGTGTGATTAGGATCCGATGGCGCAGTGGTCAGCGCAGCCCCGTACCGAGGGGAAGGTCGCGGGTTCAAATCCCGCTCGGCTCTTAACTTTTGGGACATTATAAAAATCTTTGTGATTTCCTTAAGTGTAGTAAACACTATAAAATTAATAAAAAATTAAAAAAAAAGTATTTAAGTATTATATCAGCTATCTGGTTCCCATAGTACAAGATCTGCTTAGTTTAGTGTTGTGTGGATTGTCCGCATTATTTATTTATATTATTTATAAAAGCGAAAATGTTCGTGCGTGATTGTTAAAAATTAAATGCACCCCCAAAATTGCTTGCATTTTGAAGACCGATATTAACATAATGCTGTTTTTATGTAATTATCAAATAAGAAGGTTTCTGTAAACTTTCGAGAACTGCGTCATCATCCCTTGCCATAAAAAAAGTAGGCTTCAACGTTTTTTAAGTTTCAGATTTGCTTTGATCGTATTAATCTCTGAAACGGAATGGTCCCACTTAGTCTAAGATCCCGCTATAGAAGGACCTTCACCGAGCTGGTTATTTAATGAAACGTATTTTATATTTAATTAAACATGCCAATAAATATATTCTATATGGGTTGCCTATCAAATTTTAGTCCAGGATAATTATGATTAATTAATAATTAAAAAAAAAAAAATTAAACTTTCCACTGGTTTGTTTATTAAACAAATTCTATACCAATCGAAAGTATAGACCCCAGTATTTTTATTCAATAAACATACCGGTACAAAATGCTAGTATCAATTTACCTGTTTATACCTGGCTACCCGAGAGTTGTGACCGGAAAAAAATAGGCAACCTAACGTTTTCATATTCTATGGGGACTATACTTTCGATTGGTATAGAATTTGTCTAATAAACAAACCAGTGGAAAGTTAAAAAAAACATTTTTTTTTATTATTAATTAATCATATCCTGGACTGAAATTTGATAGGCAACCCATATAGAATATATTTATTGGCATGTTTCATTAAATATAAAATACGTTTCATTAAATAACCAGGTCGGTGAAGGTCCTTCTATGGCGGGATCCTATACTAACTAGTTTTTATTAAACATCGAATTATTATTCATTACGCCAATGTTTGTCTAGCATTGATATCAAATCTACAACGCAGAAACCAGAGGCAGGCTTTCGTAAAAAATCTTACATGGTCTCTTCTTAAAATTCAAACCCGCATCTCCCAAGGCGTGATCTTAGAGCAGTGAGCGGTGTAGTTGGACGCATGCGCGCTAGTGGCTCCCTGAGTGCACCAGCAGTTGGTTCCAGTCTCGTCCGGAGCGTCCGCAAGGCCCATGCCCGTGTCGCTCGTCCGTCCGCCGGGCTCGGGGAAACTTTACGATGCTGTAGCCGACTGGTGAAGTGACATGGGGAAAATGGGGAAAGTGATGTGGTCTTTCAAACTGTACCTGCTCGGAATTTCAGTGTTGTTTCGGCTTACGGATTCTGTTGGTGAGTTTTTTGTTTGTTATTAAATACCGTCGTAATATTGTTTTAAAGCGAACAAGGCTATATAAAAATATTGAATAGAATAGAATAGAAAAATTCTTTTTTGCACACCTTAAAACTAACAATGGTAAAACAAGTAACAATAATTTAAAACATACTAATGTACAATAGGCGGTCTTATCGCTGAAGAGCGATCTCTTCCAGACAACCTTTGGATGGAGAGAATCGAATAATAAGATTATTGGAGAATCGAATAATAAAATATACTTTATAGATTTTTTGCATACCTGAATTAAGTTTTAAAACTGCTACAGAACAGTACTGGCCTCTCAGCTCAGTTGGTAGTAGCTCTGCCTTTTGCGCCGTAGGTCGTGGGTTCAATCCCCACCGAGAACATGATATTTGTGTGGTGAAAACAGATGTTTTTTTCTGTCTGGGTGTTGTATTCTAAGTATGTATTTATAAAAAATGTATTCAAGTATTGTATCAGCTATCTTGTTCGTATAGTACAAGCTCTGCTTAGTTTGGGGCTATATAGTGTTGTGTGAGTTTTCCATTATTATTTTTATTTATTAATATCTAATGATTACTCTTTGTTATGTTAGTAATTTAAAATAAAAAAATGTTTTAACACCATGCCAGTACCATTAGTCATCGATAATTGTAATACCTTTAAACTAAATAAGAATGTAAGTATACTGAGTTTTCGTGAAGGAAAATTAATGGGATAAAAGGCTTAGCGCACCCTACGGGGATGTTCGCTTTCATCCCTGTGATTACCCGAGAAGATACCCGTATCTTTCAAGCAGAACCATTCGATCTGTTTTTAATGTAATTGATCTGTGGTATTTCTTGAAAAAAGTTCAAACCAATGATGTATATAGCTTTAAATAGACGTGGTCACTAGTCTTCTATATTCAAAATTACGTCTGTCATTTTCGAGGTGAGCAAATTAGAAACAAAACACAGTCAAGTCGTCCAAGTTACAGCCGTGAATCGGCATGATATTAAATATCTATGACTCACAACATAGTTGATCATTGATTTTACATAGTTTTCATCTAAATATATAAAACTCTTAAGTTACTGACTGACTGACTGACAATCAACGCACAGCCTAAGCCGTAAGTCGTAGAGGCATGAAACTTGGAGGGTATGTTCGTTTTATAGCATAGGGGTGCACTAAGAAAGGAAATTGGAAAATTATTTCCCTAAGCGGAGAAAAAGAGGAAAAACTTTTAAAAGAAAAATCAACGGGCGTAACGGCTGCGGGGCGAGTGAAGCCGTGGGCGGCCGCTAGTAGTTATAACAGCAGCATTTCAGGAGAAAGAAAAAAGGTTTTTTTCGTGTCCCAGAGTGAAGCACACGTTTGTATTTTATATGAAACACGTCTTTGGTAGCCAATCTCTGTGCAAGTATTTATTATAGACAGAGGTAACCGCTCGATGTCAGGTGGGTAAATCTGGTCAGCTTGTTTCATCACGTTTTCTATACTCAAAATAAGATCTTTATAGAAATAAGGCAAGGGTTTAAAGATAATGATCCAGAAAAGTTAAAATTCAAATTTTATTCAAAGGAAAGCAAGTTCATTTTAAGGAAGAAAAAAGTTTCCATTTATAATTCAATGAATATTCAATAGTCGAGTTCACTCTAAGTGGATGAAAATAGCTACTCCTTGTTCCTTGTGTTCGTGTCTTTTTCAATACACCTAATTCTCTCTGTGTTTTTATTGGCGCTTGAACTGACAAGTCGACGAATACGATGCGACAAATTGGTATTGTTCAAACACTGAAACGACTTCAAACAAACTCAACATGCGTATAGCAATTTGTCAAAGTGTATTTCAAATACAAAATGAATTGGAATTGATCTTGTGTTTACATTTTAATCCAATGTTCCACAACTTGATTTTTTTTCTACAATAATATCGGGTGCACCTTTAACAAATGATACATATTTTTTGTCATCTAACCGCAATGGTATTATGAGAATAGGGTCACTTCATCTATAATATTGGACAAATCTCATGGTATTTTTATACATCATGGTATTCATTTTCAGCAATAATTAATCGCAAAAAATAAAATAGAAAAAAAAAGTTTACAAAACGTTTGAATAGGGATTTTTAGGCACGTAAATAAACTGAGATATACAGTGAATGTGCGCTCGTTGCGTAAAAGCAACGTCACACTTTACGACTGGCTCGTCAGTACCGCGCTGTAAGCTCCTTTCAATTCAGCTGAAAACGAAGAGAATGAAATCCAACGGGAGAATAATGCATTCTGTCGATTGGTTTCGGCTCCGTTAGAATTTTGTTGAATTTATTTTTGTAAAATAGAGATAATTATGTAAGTTTGAATTTAGAGTTTTGGAAAATTTGGATAAAAAAGAATAGAATACTTGGATAAGAATCAGTTTGACTCAGTTTAAAAACCTTCAGTCAAGCAAATTACATCCAAAAATCTTTTTACCTTTTAAAATGAAATTCATGGAAAAAAACTTCTTTGTTTATGGTTTTTGAATTGTTTTCAATTGAAATATAATGTAAGTACCTAAAATTAAACAAAAATTGTGATGATTCAAGATTCAAGATTCAATAAGCGTTTATTCAATACGATACAAGAATCACTTTGAAACGTCTTAAAGCTAGGTGAGTCTAGGTGCCAGTTCCACGCGACCAAGCGTAGAAGAACAGGCAACAAACTACGTCTCGGTTCCTACCGTTTTTTTATATGATCCTTTTACAAATCAAAAATAGTCTAAAATAATAGCAGTGAAGTTCCAGTGTGGTGCCACTTCACTTAGTCAGACGTATGCAATGTAATTATACAAAAGCAAAAGTTTCAAAGACAGCACACGCTACGCTTCAAAGTTATAATAAAGTATCTACACAGATATAAAAATAAGATATTAAATAGTAGGTACAGACATTGCAAATTGACATGCTAGCTTCCTATGGGTAGAGTGACCGGGACATCGGGCCACGCAGTTTTATCATTCATATAGCTATCTAGAGTATAGTACGGTTTCCTTATCAAATTACTCTTAATATAGGCTTTAAACTTCCGAATTGGAAGCTTAGTTGCATTTTCCGGAAGTTTATTGTAGAAGCGTACAGTGTTCCCCATAAAAGACCCATTTACCTTCTGTAAACGAAATTTGGGAATATAAAGTTTATTTTTATTTCTAGTGTTAATATTATGTGAATCACAATTTTTCTGAAAGCTACAGTTTATGTGTTTGTGAGTGTACAGTAAGTTTTCATATATATATTGTGAAATTACTGTGAGGATATTAATTTCCTTAAATCGCTCCCTCAATGAGTCACGTGATTTCATTTTATAGATGGCACGTATGGCCCTTTTTTGTAAAACGAATATAGTTTGAATATCAGCTGCTTTCCCCCAGAGAAGGATACCGTAAGACATAACACTATGGAAGTAGCTGAAGTAAACTAGCCTAGCTGTAGCTTCATCAGTGAGCCATCTTATAGTCCGAACTGCATATGCAGCCGAACTTAGTCTGGCAGCAAGTGCTTTGATTTGCGGTCCCCACTGCAATTTTTTGTCAAGATTAAGTCCTAAGAAGATAGTAGAATCTACAAGGTTAAGTGACTCTCCATTAAGTATAATATTA
Source organism: Thera obeliscata (assembly GCA_947578465.1). Classification (NCBI taxonomy): domain Eukaryota; kingdom Metazoa; phylum Arthropoda; class Insecta; order Lepidoptera; family Geometridae; genus Thera; species Thera obeliscata. The sequence continues at coordinate 13,945,182 of OX387929.1, read as the reverse complement.
GTTGGCCGGAGAGTCACATTTGGTAAGGTAAACTTAATACACTTGGTTTTCTTAGCATTAAGTAAAAGATTATTAACGTTAAACCAGTTAAGTATTTGCGACAGAGATGCGTTAACGTCATCGTAATTAGCCTTCAATCTATCAACTTTAAAAATTAATGAGGTATCGTCAGCAAATAGTACTATTTCACATAGTTTTTTAACAAAAAAAGGGAGGTCATTTACGTACACTAGAAACAAGAAAGGACCTAATATCGAACCTTGTGGCACCCCCATGTCAATAACTGACCCAGAAGATCTCTCACCGCTCACATCAACTTTAAGGACTCTATCAGTCAAGTACGATTGTATTAGGTCAATGGAGCGATTTAGAATGCCGTAATGTTTAAGTTTAGATATTAATGTAGCATGATTTACACAGTCAAAAGCTTTGGAAAGATCGCAGAATACCCCAATCGCGTCTTGTGAGTTTTCCCAGGCATCATATATGTGCTTTAAGAGTAGAATACCAGCATCAGTCGTTGATCGACCTTTCGTAAATCCAAACTGGTGGCTATGAAGTATCCCATTTAGGTTAAAATGTGATAACAACTGAGTAAGAATAACTTTCTCAAATATTTTACTTAGCGTAGGCAATACTGAGATAGGTCTATAGTTAGCAGGGTCATTTGCATTTCCAGATTTGAACAGAGGAATGAGTTTACTAGGTTTCATTAAATCAGGAAAAACACCCTCATCAACACATCTATTAAAAATATACGCTAGACACGGTGCAATATCAGTTATAATAGTACTGAGTAGTTTTGTAGACATTCCCCATAAATCTTCAGTATTTTTAATGTTTAACGATTTAAATGTCTTCACGATTTTGTCAGCATTAATGTATTTAAAACTAAAGATATTATTACATTTTTTAACACTAGACTCTAACAATGCCATCGCACCAGAGGCCGAGGAATTTAAAGACGATGTCACTACTTTAGGGATACTGGAAAAGAAACTATCAAACGCGTTGGCTACTTCAATGTTTGTTGTCAAAAGATTATTGTTTACTTTCAAATGAATTTTTTTATTACGGAGTTTTGATTTGCCAGTCTCATTATTGACTATTTTCCAGGTAGCTTTAATTTTATTTGTGGATTTTTCAATTTTTCTTTTGATATGCAATGATTTTGCTGCGTGACAAGCTCTTTTAAATGCTTTAGAGTAGTTTTTAATATGTAGAATAAATGCTGGGTCATTGAGCATTGATTCCCTAGCAGCATACAGCTCATATAATGTATTCCTACTTTTGTAAATACCTGGGGTGGCCCAGTCAGCGAACGCGACACTAACACTAGCTTTACATGTTTTAAGTTTAAACGTATCCTTATGTTCATCATTAATTAAATTTGATAAGTTGGAGAAAAGATCATTCGGGTCAGTCAGACAAGGCATGAGGGACACTTTCAGTTCAATATTGGTTTGAAACTTTTTAATACGGCTCTCTGTGATAGGCCGGTGGGTGAAAATCTCGTGTTTATCTAAAATTTTATAAGCAAATTTAGCGCTATGACCGTAGTGATCTGAACTAAAATGCCTAACTACTGATTTACTTACTGGCTCATGACTGCTTAAAATATTGTCAAGACAGGTGGCTGTTGTTAGTGTCACCCTTGTTGGATCTTGAAACAAGCAGTGTAGGTCAAAACATTTAAACAAATTTAGCAGCCTCTCAGAAAGAGGGTGAACTGGGATATCTACATTAAAATCTCCACAGATTATTACGGTTTTATTACAGTTAAAGATTTTACGCAGTACATCTTCCATAGTGGATTCATACAAGGTGAAATCCGCGTCCGGGGGACGGTAAACGCTCACAACTATGTGCCGCTCCAGCTCCACACACGACAGCTCAACAGTCCTCTCGATACTGAGATTTGCAATGTCTTTACGCTCTTTGCATTTCAATTGATTGCTTACAATAATTAAAGAACCACCTCGCATAGCGTTCTTTCGTTTAAAAGAGCTTTCAATACTATATTTTTCATAAAAAGGGAGTAACTCTAGTTCTACTATCCAGTGTTCTGTAATACACATGATGTCTACACTGAAACAATTCATAAATAGTTCTAATTCTAAAACTTTGCTGGGAAGCCCTTGCATATTTTGGTGTACGACATTTAAAGTGCCTGGACTTCCCATTGTCGAGGACACTAGTTTAAATGTTGGGCAATAGGCCCCAAAGCTTGTTCACCCATATTAGTACTGCTACTAACTGGGGACTTGTCGGTGAACTGTGTTATAGTACTTATAACAGGATCAAAAATATTAAATGCTAACAATTTAGCAATAGTTATTTTACTACGTTTACTTAAGGACATAGTACCTCTAGTCAATTTACAATTACTAATAAAACTATTAGTGTCGAAATACAAAACGTCTCTATGACGACATGTCAAATTGTATAGCATTAAGTTATACTTAAATATACTCTCGTTTTGGTGGGCAGCCAGTGTATTTAAAAATGGAAATGCACATAAAATAATTTTCCCTAGCCCTAATGCCAACTTTCCCATCAAAGTTTCTATCAATTTAATTATTTCTGCATGCTTGACACCACTGCTCTCACCTAGTTGAACTATTAGAGTGGTGTCTTTGTCAAGACTACTATCCTTATCAATACAACTTATAAAGTAACTTAATGAAGCATCTGGGAAGCAGTTATTATTTACTACCTGTCCTAATTGGTCACTAAGTAGCAGTCCCATCCCTATTCCTACCCTGTCTGAATATAAAACAGTCCTCCGGGGTTGGCAGCATGTATGAGCTGGTTTAGCCGGAGAAACCAGCGATTGGATTGGAGCTGCTAAGGGCTCAGCGGACACAGCATTTGTCTGTGATGCAGGTGGTGGCATCTGCTCAGTTACCAGTGCTGCGCCGGAGTGCTGCTCCTCAAACATGGAGGTTGCGTCGGTCTGGGAGCTACTATTACGCACCTGTATATAATTATGTGCTGTCATTGTTTACTAGTTCTGAAAGATTTTGTTTACATTTCTTATATTTATCTGATATGTCATGAAGTGTTTTTTCTAACTGTAAAATTTTTGCAGACATGGCATCTTGTTCTATTGAATTCTGCCCAAGCAATTTATAACAAGAATTTAGTTCCTCATTTAACTTACATTTATCTTTGCACAGCCTTGCCTGAACAAACACATTTGTATGTTTTTTAAGTTTCTTCTCTGATTTTTTTAAAAAGCTGCTAAGTTTTACATATTTTTTTATTCTGTTACTCCCTTTTATCAATGGAGTTACTCCTTGGCACTTAGGTGTAATAAAGTTTGTAACGTAACAGTCCCAGAGAGGGACTGCACGCACAAGTTATTTAAGAATAAAAAAAGACCTAACGGTTTGAGGGAAAGATTTTTAAAAAGCTTACAAATTTAATAAAGAATAAAGGATAAAAATGATGATAATGAAGATGAGTCACTCCTACGATGGTTTCAAGGATGCGTCTGGATTTCCAAGGTGCACTGGCGTGCAGCGTGCAGCTGGCGAAGTGAAGGCGTGAAGGCTGACAGGTAGACAGGCAGGTAGGCAGGCAGGCAGGCAGGCAGGCAAGCAAGCAGACAGGCAGACTTATCTGGCAGGCAAAGCAGTGAAGAACCAAGGAGTGGATGTGAAGAGAGCAGAACACTTAGTATGGAGATGGCTTGAGATGAAGCCTGCTCTAGCGTCGGAACGGAGTAGGTAGAGATTCAGAATCTCCGTAGCACAGTCAGATTTGTAGGCAGTCGTTAGTGACCGCAACCAAGGACGAAGGTACTAGTTTCCCTTCTTAAGTACTTTCAATCTGACGTTTTAAGTAGGCGCGGGCGTGCTGCGCGCAGCTGGCGGCAGCGCCAGTGGCCGCGCTCGCCGTCCAGCCTCTATTCGAGATCCGTCTTGTTCCGCTCCCGTGGTTCAACTGCCTCTCCCGAATCCCAAAGCACTTCAAGCTTCGAATCTAGTTCCAAATTTAATTTAATTTAGTTTCGTAGTCATCGTCCAGCATCTTTCACAGAAGTTTTTCTATGTTTTGATGACAAACCTCATTTTGATGACATTTAAAAATGAAATATAAAAGACATAAATATTTTGGTTTGTTTTGACAATCAGTGTCAACAAAGATGTGAAAATACTAACATTTATAAAGGAATCTTATAAAAGCTATTAATTTAGATATAGGATCAAGTATACCTCCAGGATCAGAAAATTCTGCTCTTTCGAACAGTGTAATAAAGTGTTCAAGTGGAAATTTATAAGTTTTTAACCAAAAGAAAGAAAAGGCAGGCCCCAGAGGCTGAAAAATGCATTATAGAGTTCCCCAAACTGTAACATAACAGTCCCAGAGAGGGACTGCACGCACAAGTTATTTAAGAATAAAAAAAGACCTAACGGTTTGAGGGAAAGATTTTTTAAAAAGCTTACAAATTTAATAAGAAAAAGGGATAAAAAAATGATGAAGATGAATCACTCCTACGATGGTTTCAAGGATGCGTCTGGATTTCCAAGGTGCACTGGCGTGCAGCGTGCGGCTGGCGAAGTGAAGGCGTGAAGGCTGACAGGTAGACAGGCAGGTAGGCAGGCAGGCAGGCAGGCAGGCAGGCAAGCAAGCAGACAGACAGACTTATCTGGCAGGCAAAGCATTGAAAAACCAAGGAGTGGATCTGAAGAGAGCAGAACACTTAGTATGGAGATGGCTTGAGATGAAGCCTGTTCTAGCGTCGGAACGGAGTAGGTAGAGGTTCAGAATCTCCGTAGCACAGTCAGATTTGTAGGCAGTCGTTAGTGACCGCAACCAAGAACGAAGGTACTAGATTCCCTTCTTAAGTACTTTCAATCTGACGTTTTAAGTAGGCGCGGGCGTGCTGCGTGCAGCTGGCGGCAGCGCCAGTGGCCGCGCTCGCCGCCCAGCCTCTATTCGAGATCCGTCTTGTTCCGCTCCCGTGGTTCAACTGATCCTCCCGAATCCCAAAGCATTTCAAGCTTCGAATCTAGTTCCAAATTTAATTTTATTTAGTTTCGTAGTCAACGTCCAGCATCTTTCACAGAAGTTCTTCTATGTTTTAATGACCAACCTCATTTTGATGGCATTAAAAATGAAATATAAAAGACATATTTTGGTTTGTTTTGACAATCAGTGTCAACAAAGATGTGAAAATACTAACATTTATAAAGGAATCTTATAAAAGCTATTAATTTAGATATAAGATCAAGTATACTTCCAGGATCAGAAAATTCTGCTCTTTCGAATAGTGTAATAAAGTGTTCAAGTGGAAATTTAGATGTTTTTAACCAAAAAAGAGAAAAGGCTGGCCCCAGAGGCCGAAAGATGCAATTTAGAGTTCCCTACCAGCACAAGAGGAACAGAATCCTCCTTCCTAAGGCATTTACAATGAAATATTAAGTAATATGTGAGTATTTACAGTGAGACAGTCAGCGACATAAAAATAAACACTACAAGTTAACTAGAGAGAAGTCCGGGTCATCGTTGACCAGCTCAGTCTGTATGTCCAGGCTACTATAATCTTCTGATATTGACGCATGAACTGATTCATAATGCTTATTTTTTAATCTACACTCGTACAACTCCTGCTTTAAGTCCTGGATTTTCTGCATTGCCAGTTCATACACATCCTGACATTGGTGCACACTGTCAAGTTTTGACCGCAGGGATTCCATTTCCCCACAAACATCTTCATACTTGGTGGAGAGCTCGGCCAGTTGCTTCTTGAGGGTTTGGTTTTGCCTCAGAATCGCCATCATTTCAGCCTCACTCTCATCTCGCTCTTGTAGTAGCTGCTCTTGAATCCTTTTTGATTCCTTGAGTTCCGTGGTGACCACATTCAGTTTGGCCTCAAAGTCACGCCTCACGGCTTTCCGGGTCATAGTCATGTTGAGTATAGTCTGAAACACAAGTTAGCAAGTGAGTATAGGGTCTAGAAAAGTAAGTATAGTAAATTAGGTATAATCACTTATCTAAATGAGTGATTATAATTGGTAGAAAATTAAAAATGAAAGTAAAGTTAAATTTATACAATGGTTGGGGTGGGAGAAAGTTATTAGAATAAGATTGAAAAGAAAAAAAAGAAAGTTACACTTGCTGACCATACATATACAATATGTAAGCATGCACCTATATTTTAAAGTAATACAATACAAGTACTTAGATATTTTCAAAATAATCTAAGTTCCTTGCACCTCAAAAAGTTTGGTATTGGGCCTGAGCGACCAATGATAAGTGATAAATAAAACCAAATAAGGCACTTATTAGCTAGAGGCTAGGTTTGCTACTTATTCTGAAAAATAAATAAATATAATTGTTAGTTATAATTGTGTAATTGTAAGTATTTGGTAGTGTTTATTTGTGTGAGGCAGATGTTTAGTCTTCAATTCTAGCTTCCACTTGTTTGTCAAACTAGATGAGAGTAACGTTACCTGTGTTGTGATATTTGACGTGACTCATCAACGAATACCGTTAGATGAGCGTGAATATGTGAATGTTATGTTCTTATGTTGTGTTTTAGGTTAGTTTAAGTAAACACAATACTCCCCAGGTTTATCGGCAGCAATAAATAACAGTAGTTATAGTCCACAGGTCCACAAACACAGGTCAGCTACCAGCAATCAGTCTATTTATTGAATTCTAGTCGCCATTCGTGGTCAAAAAGTTCGATACTTAGAAACACTTTTACTAATTTCCACAGTTATACCAGAGTCCACAAACACTTGTACAGTCTATTTATAACATCTACTAATGATTACACAGGTTATATTATTTTAATAATACGATAAAATTAGATAAAAACTAAATGTAAATACGAGCAGCTGTTTTTACGTCAGACTGCCAGTGTTGCCACACGGCCTATCTCTCTATGAACGTTGCTAAAAAACGGCCTCTCCATTACTGATTAATGATGTAAAAACGACGACCCTAGTTTTATAATCGTTTAGGCAAACCTTAGCTACTAAAAATATAATTTACAAAATGCTTGCCACAAAAAGCTGTTTGAAGTAAATGGTTGCCGAAGGCGATGTAGGCTGTAACCCATGTCTCCGATAAAAACTCGACACTGCTATAAAGCCAAAAAATATTACTATTACAGATGTGAAACTCACCTCATTAAACTCCTGAGCCTCAAGCACGAACAATTTTTGATATTTGTAGCGTCTACGTATCGGGCCGATATTCAACCTTATTTTGTTGATGTTAAGGATACGAGACGTCTACGTTACCATAGTTGTATTTACTTGTTCAAACGCCCCAAAAGAAGTAGTCTTAATATAATTTATTCGATAAGTCTTTAAATTGTTCTTTCACCGTTTTCGCATAATTATGAGAACCGATGGATTTACATAGTAATTTAAATAATTCTGAGCCAAAATGTTACTAAGAGTAATTCTGTTCTATGCGGTTCCCTAAAGTGTTATTTTGTGCTACACAATACTTATTTACTTTCTTATGAATATACCTTTAATCTTATTTTATGATATTTCTATCCAGAATGTAAAGGCTGAGATCAAAACCAAAATACAAGTAGAATTTTCACATTGAACCGTATCAGAATCTCATCAATTTTTTTGGTATACCTAGTCTGTGTAGAATCCCGGGGGATGATCTGAAATGGCATCGATACTGCTTTTCTAATTAAAAAGATTACCAGTGTGGTTATAAGCTATAGGTGCTCCCTCACCTATTACGCTGTTTGCTGTATTAATATTATGGACAATTCACGCAACACCATCTAGCCCCAAACTAAGCAGAGCCTGTACTATGTTGTTGTGTTGTTTGAGCTTGTGCTATGTTGTTTGGTTGCGGAAATCAGATAGCTGATATAATACATTATATAATATTTTTTTTGTAAATACATACTTAGAATACAATATAACACCCAGACAGAGAACAAACATCTGTGTTCACCACACAAATATTTGTTCTCGGTGGGGATCGAACCCACGACCTACGGCTCAGAAGGTAGAGAAGGTACTACCAACTGAGCTGAGAGGTCAGTCAATATCAATGGTCACTTGATATGCTTGTCTCAAATAGGTAAGTAAAAATTTCAAATACACGTACTAGCATCTTCACGCAGCTTCATTCGAGTGATATTTTCTCAAATAACATAAAGCTTATGTTTTATTTAACTATGCATATCTCATGTTTCCGAAATCCGGTCAACAGGCCTACCATGAGCTCTGCCTGGCTCTGGTTTTGAGTCTGTGAGTGCTCATCAGTGCAATATACTGTGTGTGTGACGTTTTGTGGTAGGATTTATTTAGTTAACACTCACACAGACTCAAAACCAGAACCAGAGTCTGAGCCAGACAGAGCTCATGGTAGGACACACAACCTCTCTCACAAGCTTTTGAATTTAATATTTATCAGTAAAAATGAAATATGAACTCTGTAATACCATTTTTGTTTGTTAAAAACTGAGAACGATTTAATATATTTTTAATAATTATTATATCGAGTCTAACATTCTTCGGTAATGGATCCGCATGACACAAACAGCTTTAATATAAATCAGAAAGCTTTTTGCAAAACACGTAAAATCACTTCTCTCGCAACACATCATTAAATGGAGGAGTGACGAGCGATACGTCACAAGACGTATTACGCGGGTCACTGAACTGATTGCTGCTCCTTCAGATTCTGGAGTTTCCGGTTTCAGACTCATTATGACGTAAGCATAAGCGTTTCTGGGAACTGCTCCTTTTAGTTGTCTGCTAAGGCTTTGAATAATACTTCCCGTGATCTTTACAGTCTTCGGAAGATTGCGTGGGGGAAGGGTATTTCACGTTCGTTTTTAGGGCTCCGTAGCCAAATGGCAAAAACGGAACCCTTATAGATTCGTCATGTCTGTCTGTCTGTCTGTCGGTCCGTCCGTGTCACAGCCATTTTTCTCCGAAACCATAAGAGCTACACTGATGAAACTTGGCGAGTAGATGTATTCTGTAAACCGCATTAAGATTTTTACACAAAAATAGAAACATACATTTTGGGGGTTACTTGAAACTGAAACTCAAAAAATTTTTATTCATCGAACCCATACGGGGTATCTATGAATAGGTCTTCAAAAATGATGTTGAAGTTTCTAATATCGTTTTTTTCTAAACTTAATAGTTTGCGCGAGAGACACTTCCAAAGTGGAAAAAAGTTGGCCCCCCCTTCTCTAACTTCTAAAATAAGAAAATGATAAAACTAAAAAAAATATATGCTATGCAAACTTTCAACGATATTTGGTTTGAACGAGATCTAGTCAGTAGTTTTTTTTTTATACGTCATAAATCGTAAACCGCAATTTACCTTTCGACGAACTACAAGAACATTTATATTATGTTACTTGATGCTACGGAACCCTTCATGGGTGAGTCTGACTCGCACTTGGCTGCTTTTTTTTATTTGTGTTCGTGAATCTTTTTCCTGCTATTTTAGATTCTATGACATATTGGTCTATATATTTACGAGCCAGCAGTCCATTTTGGATGGAGTCCAAAAGTCTTTATTTAAAAAACACGGTGTCAGACAATCTTATTTTCCTTCTCATAATCATCATCATCCACAGCCTGACTTCACCCACTTGTATTAGTGCTATTCTAGACGATCCAAATAAAGTAGCACGGATCCTATTCTCATACGTCCTGTCTATCATGCCGTATCATTTTGATTCTGTCATTACTGTTAGTTATATTATTTGCCGCATTAAAACGTCGAACGGTTTTGAAGAGCACGAAAAATCACTTCTTTGGATATAATCAATGAATGGTTGAGTCAGCGCGCGATGGATTTGCGAGCGATCGTCGCGAGGCGCGTTACGCGGATCATTGGGCTGATTGCTGTGCATCATGGCTTCGATATATGAACCTATAGGCACATGCTGTTTATTTCTCATACGTCCAAATACTGAATCGCTATTCAGTTAATAAATTTAAAATTACTTTTCCACTGATTGGAAATAAAACCAATCAGCACCCAAATCTGCACTTATACAACCATAGATTTTTTTAAACCCATTAAAATAAATATATGAACTGTTGGAGATTTGAACCCACAAAGTCAAAGTCAAAAATGTATTTATTCAGTAGTATGACAACGATCACTTTGAAACGTGTTAAAGCTAGGTGAGTCTAGGTGTCAGTTCCACGCGACCAAGCGTAGAAGAACAGGCAACAAACTACGGCTCAGTCTAAGATAGTTTTTTGTGTAATTATTTTTATTTATAATATTATTATTTCATTATTTATTAACTGATCCAAATCAGTCCCTAAGACGACCATTTGGATCAGTTGAGCTATTTTAGATCGTTTGTAACGGTCTGCAGATATTTTAACTGTTCCTTGTGTATTTTGTAAATATTTATATTTACATGTAAATATATTTTGTAAATATTTGTTTAATTGTAAGTTTCAATGTGCAAATAAATATTTTATTATATTTATTTATATTTTTATAATGAGCAAATGACACAGATCTTTCCAGAGCAGTCTCCAGAGGAAGAACATTAGCTCCTCAAAGATGTCATAATGATTAATGGATGCATGACTCGCTATTTTAGACGATTTGTCCAAACCAGCAGCGAAAATATTTTGACCTTTAAGAGAAATGATGTGAGTTTCTTTAATAATAAAATGAAAATGCTTGTTCATTTTGTCGTCCATTACAAATCCAAATTTTTGTTGATGTTTGAAAAGTTTATTATAGCTGAGTTATTATGAGGCTTAGTATAATAAGGTATAATATTTTAGACAATGCACACAACACTATCTAGCCCCAAACTAAGCAGAACTTGCACTATGGGAACTAGATAGCTGATATACTTATAATACAATATAACACCCAGACAGAGAATAAACATCAGTTTTCACTACACAAATGTTTGTTCTCGGTGGGGATCGAACCCACGACCTACGGCTCAGAAGGCAGAGCTACTACCAACTGAGCTGAAAGGCCAGTCGTAAAGGCCTTAGTAAAAGAAGGTATATAAATTATCCAGTGCAGTGCCTTAGTTGATTAAAACTAATTACTCCATTAGATCAATTTTGATTTGAAGAACACACTTTTGTTATCCAAAGTGTACGAAAGAGATAAACGACGTTATTTTATCAAATAAATGTGTTTATTATTGGATAAAATAATACAAATAGCTTGCTGTAATTATGCAACGCAGTCATTCTTGAAGAATATCAATATCAATATAACTTCTTTTACCAAAGAAAAGCGATCGTTCCTTACACACCCAAATCACACCGGAAAGATTGGCCGACGGCAATAATAGCATAAACCGAGATTTATTTGAAGAAATACGACAATAGCGGAGGAAAGCGCGGTCACTTCGCCAAATCTTATTATTAGTGTATAGTGCTATTGAAGTTGTTCACAATGCGCCTATAGCGCCTATTATAGTTCCACTCACAAAAGAAAAAGCCTTAATCCAAGATGTTGGGCGTATTTTCCTATATCATTTGCTGTAACTGAGAAAATACGTACCTATTGTAGTGGCCAATACTCTAGTGACGTCTTTTAGCTGCCTGTCGTGACTTAATTCATGGTTTTATGACTTTTGTATCCGTATTATGTAACTCGCGACAGTTTTGCGATTCACCAAATATAAACAATTTTGTGCACTCAAAAAGTGACAGTGACAGCAATTGAATTGTAATTTTGAATATTTTTGTGTGAGTTGAAAATGATGTTTACCCATACATTAATAATTTTGATTACAAGCAGTTAAACAGGCCGGTTGTCAATGAGCAATCAAAGATTTTACTGCTATTGCTACTGATTGGTTTTAGGTAATAGCTCTAAGGAATGGCATGGTCGTAAGATCTACAATGAAATACCAAATAAGATGCCACAAAAACTTTGGTATTTTCGTGCCGTGAGGTACCTGAAACCCTCCAAAACTAAAATGTGTAAGAAACACGCAACAAAAGGTATTGTGTTATCTACTGTCAGTGGTTTTGCCATCGGTAGACTTACTCAATTCAAAGAAAACATGCAATACTTATACCAATTCAAAAATCACACAAAACTTAGCATAAGTAGCCATTCAACATCAGGCGGGCAGTGTCTTGTGTCATCACCATGTCTATAACTATTTAGTATATGCATCATACAAATAACGTTAGGTTTAAAGCTGTAAATTGCTTTTTTTTACTTTAGATAGACCATCCTTTGGTAGAAGACACTATATTCACTCTTTCCTTGAAGAGGCCTAGGTTGTAGAGATCAGCAGGGCTACCACGAGCTCCATATGGTTATGGCTATGGCTGTCAATTTGTGTATAGATAGGCTGACCCACACATTCCTTTTCTTCTCGTGTTTGAATGTGTTGACACAATTTTGACAGCCATAACCATAAAAAAAAACGGTAGGAACCGAGACGTAGTTTGTTGCCTGTTCTTCTACGCTTGGTCGCGTGGAACTGGCACCTAGACTCACCTAGCTTTAAGACGTTTCAAAGTGATTCTTGCATCGTACTGAATAAAAAATTATTGACATTGACTTTGACTTTGACAAAACTATATGAAGCTCATGGTAGGCCAGCAAAAAAAACAGCCAACGGCAATGAGTTCTATTGCTTGCCTGTTTTTATAGTTCTATAGTTTTAGTTTTTCTTCTAGATTGGGTTGCGCTAGATTCGCCTGACATTACTTTTGTCTTATAAAAACAGTCTTTCTTATTATTTATTTAACCACAAAAACTACCTTAATAAGCAATGTGCTCTTAAACTATAAAAGGGACAAACCTTTTCTCGTGGCTTGTTTGTCATCCCTCGCTCTTGAACCGTATCGAGGGCTGGGGGCTTTTATTTGATAATAAGGGTTCGGTTTCAAGAACGTGGTCTTAGGAGTGATTTAGGGTCGTTTAATCTTCTAATTTGACTCAAGTGTATTGATCCTGATTATGGGTTTTAGAACTAGCGCTTGTATGAGCTAGTGTCTAATTCTTGTAGTTCTTAGGACAACGTCTCTGTCATAGCTGTATAAGAGACCAAACACTTGGTTTTTGTCCACTAAGGCAAGGAAGCACTAAGATATAAACGCTACTAGCGGCCACCCATCGATATAGAGACTGCGCAGAACGTTGCTTAACCAAATCGATCAATTAAAAAGGACCAAGACATTTAAACTGGTTTTACAAAAAAATTAAGTGGTTTTTAGATGCTTCAAACAATGACAATGTCTGGTCAAAATTTGTTCAAAGATTTTTTTAGGTTATGGCACTGTAATATCATAAATACCTTACTATTTGTGCGTATCTCGAATCCCCCATAAATAGCTTAGCGTGTGAAGCTACGTTACACGTCATGTCGTTTCCGCTTTGGTCGCAAACTGGATTAGAATTGTACGCCCACATTCTATGGACGCATTTACACGTGAAACAGGGCGATGCCTAATTTTGTTACTTACGGCAAACAGTCACACTTAATAATATAGACGCCTGAGCCAAAAGAAGTAATACTCGCACAAACAACATCAATAATTATGACTTATTTTCTAAGTAATTTTTATTATTGGTGCCTGAGCACAGTAATTGCAAGAGAATATCTAGCGCCACAATAATATCACCAAAAAATATGAAAAAACATAGAAATACAATCAGAAAGCTGTTGATTCACAGACAATTTGTTACATGACCAACGGCCCAAGTGCACTATTACAGTATTTCTTTAATTTACACCAAAATTATTAATTATTATAAATTGTGTCGATGTAGAGAACCCAGTGGTAAGAGAAACCTAACTTTAGGCTTTAAACCACTGTTTGTGTAAATTGAACCTAACTCTTTGTTTAATAAATAAATATTACACTTATTGTGGGGAGTTTGGTGATGGTAATTTTGTGACAAAATGTCACTCGAAACACTTCCACCCTATTTTATGAATTCGTTTGTCGTTGAAGTAAAAAAAGTCCTACATCGTCTACCACATCATCACTTAACAGCAGGTGAGATAGGAGGTCAAACGCAAACCTATAAAAAAAAAACTAGGTAATATTTGTTAGAGTTAGCCTGCTTTCTACGGAAATGTGACAAGCACACGCTATAGATCAAATTATAGTATAGGTTACTGTCATGGAGAAGGTAATGATAAGTGACGGTTACAATGTCGACAGCGTAAGAGATTAACAATTGAATCTGATTGCTTACAAGCGACATTTATTTTTGTTATTTTGCTTGTAATTCTACTATGACGGAATCATCAATTTTGAAATGGCTGAGTTTTGGTGATGGTTTTTCTGAACAGGACAGGAAGAGCTCAATCAAAAAAAAACTGAATACATGCGTTACCAAATAAAACATTTAAAAAAAGCATGGTAGGGGTGCCTTGATTACGTATCTTTTGACAGTCTTGCGACTAATGCTTTTTTACCTGACTGTCCTGGATGAGAGTTATGTTTTTTTACTAAAGAAAAAACGTGTGACAGAAACAAATTATTTACACGAGATTCGCCATCAAGTAATCTAATTAGTTTCAGGTACCTTTGACATCTTCAAAGAATCTCGAGTTGATACTAAGAGATGTGATTTGTGTATTTATCCTATCGAGGGATCAAAGTCGTAAGACCGTTTCTTTTTCTGTAATGAGGGTGCGGGGTGGTTCAATAATACACACACATGCATTAGTATTAAGTAGTTCACGTCTCCCCCGCTCTCATGTTGTTGAAGTGTTTCACAAACTTAGCGCTTATCTACTCAAGTAGTTTTATCACTTTACTACGTATACTTCCAAAGTAGTTAGATAACAGAGCCTTTAGCATTAGTTTGACCAAAAACTTCTATTAGTATGCCAAATTAAGACATTTTTGGCACGTGAGGCTGAACATCTGTATGCCTCCAGTTGATGGACGCAGGGCAGTTCGTCGTAGGGCACGTTCCTAACGTGCGTGACCTACGAGGCATTACTTTGTTATAGGCGATGGTTACCACTTAACATCAGGTGGGCCATATGCTTGTTCCATCAGCTAGTTACATAAAAAAAAAACATGCATCTCACATTGACGAACTTAATGCTAGAGAATATTCTATTTCGTAAACCTTTGTGTAGTTATAACATTTATAACGGGTAGTGTACAAAAAAATATGAAACGTAGTTTTTTCCAAAATTATGTTCTAAACATTGTAAAATATTAAACAAGGTTTAGTTTTTTATCATTATTACCATTAATTCACAGATTTCTTCGACTGAATAATTATATAGTACGCGGTAAATAAGACCAAAATAAAAGCCACTCACAGATATTTCAGTTTACAATTTATCCACCTGCACATATCAAAGCGATGGCGATCAGCTGAAACGTTGTCAACTATCACTGTCATATTTGACTGATCTCCATCGTCATTGCCTAGATGTGCGTAGGCCTTGAATGTTAAAAATAGACATAGATTCGAACTTGAACAACCTTATTATATTGTAACCCATTAAATGTTAAACACAACCTACCTGAAGGCTAACAAGCTAATGCTAAGCCTATAAGCTTATCCACACGTCTCAGGCTCCCGGCGATAAGTTAAACAGTTGACCTACCACAAGCTCTGTTTGGCTCTGTCTCTGGCTCCGGTTTTGAGTCTGTGTGAGTGCTCACCAGTGTATTATACTGTTTGTGTGACGTATCGATGGAGGATTTATTTAGACAACACTCACACAGACTCAAAACCAGAGCCAGAGACAGAGCCAGAGAGAGCTTGTGGTAGGCCTACAGATTGGCGTGTTCATTAGTTCTGAGTTCTGCCGCTATTTCTACATCTACTACAGAGACGCTTTTACGTCAGTAAGCACAGGTTCTGATTGATATTATCTAAATACAAGCAATAGCAATTGCAGAGCAGTAGTAGTTTAAACCGACATCCGTTGGGGAGTAAAGGTTCTCGAATGGCGGCCACGAACCGGAAGACGAAGCGTAGGGCGCCCACCCACCAGATGGACCGACGACATTGTTAAGATCGCGGGAAGTCAATCGATGGAAAGGGCTCAGAACCGTTCTTCCTGGAAATGTGTAGGGGAGGCCTATGTCCAGCAGTGGACTTCTTTAGGCTGATAATGATGATGATGAGTAGTTTAAATGCCTCCTGATCAGAAGGAATAAGTATCTAAATGTACAACAGAGCAATAGGTCTAATGAGCAGTAAGTCTAATTAGCAAAATATCCATGTAGCAAAACGTCCAACTATCAAAATTAAATGGTCTGTATAGCAGAACGACTAGTTAGCAAAACGTCATTTTTAAAATGTGTACACTCAGGGCTCACTGATTGACGCCTTATCATAATATGAAGGCTAAACGATGTACCTACTAAAATTAAACCATTTTTTTCAGCACGTCAATCGACTCACTTTCGTGCTTTGATTTTTTTTATACAACTATCTGGTGGAAGCACCATATGGCCCACCTGATGTTAAGTGGTAAACATTGCCTAAAACAAAAGCGCTGCCTCGTAGGTCACGCACGTCAGGAACTTGCCCTACGATGCACTTCCCTGCGTCCATCAACTTGAAGCATACAGTTTTAAACAGTTTATACAGTTACAAAAAACTTTGTTTTTGATGTTGCTATAAGTAATTTAGTAATGCTATAAACTCATGCTATGATGACTAAAGTTTTTAGGTATACCTGAAAACCTTGAAACAAAATAGGAACGGAATAGTAGGGTGTGTGTAGTATAATGCGTAAGTTGATTAGAGTAATTGGGACTGAAACGAGTTGGTTTGTAGCTCACTCTCACCTTTAACGAAGTTACTAGCTCAAAGGTTCAAATTGCTACTTAATTTGCTACTCTAAAATTTAATTGCCAAAATAAATAAAATAAATGGATTTGTGAATGTTTAAGCCCCAACTGAAGTCAAGCTTATATTATTATGAAAAGGATCAAAATGTATTTTTTTGTAAATACACATTTAATGCACTTATTCAGAAAAAAACAAAATGATAAAATAGGATTTTATTTTCACTGGCCTGTGTTTTCATCAAATAATTGATTGTCTTCATCATTCAATCAGCACAGAGAGTATGCAAATCAACTAAGTAAATTAAGTGAAAATGCCTGTTACTAACAAATGACTCAGGGAATTAAGAAATAACACTTAAATAATGTTCTTATGTGTTTGCTCAATTTATTTCGCCTCACGTATACGTTTACGTATAACAACTCTTACATCCCAAACCAACCCTTATTCACAGAATTCAGTACAACATCAACAATCTGACTTTAAATATTCCACATAATCATAATCTGAGCTCAACATACTGTACAATGGTGTATTCCGAGTTTTCCCGTAAAAATAAACATGTCTGCGATTTTTTCCGCCAAAGCCTCCATCCGTCACGCGTCCCCTCTCTTATGGATACGGATATTGTAGTCACAGCTCTGCTGTTTATTTAAGCAGGGGTTCATTCTGAACATTGACTAAGTAAAAAAGTTTTTCTGACAAAAATAGGTAAATATTGCATAAACTAAAGTAAGCCTTGGCACTGTTGTGTAAGGGGAGTTGAGGATTTAATTGAGGAAGAGAACTAACTTGATGAAGATTAATAACTTAATCTTAATAATGAATCTTAGTCAGTCTTTACTAATAAGTCTAGAAGAGCTTGACAAAAAAAAATCGGTTGTCAGTAAAGTCGGTCTACTGACGATAGTTGAACGTGACAACGTCATACATCTGTCTACGCGGACGCATCGCGTACTCAAGTAGGAGAGAGACAGATGTCGAACGCTGCCGAATGCGGAGGCCGTGCGTTCCTCTTTGTCGCTCGTTCCGCGCTCTCGCTTGCACTTCAAGTCTTAAATGGAACGCCTCAAAGCGAGGTAACGCCACATGAGTCATGTTTTTCATGCGTGCAGCCGGCTCCATCGAATTATAAGACATTGACACGTCAAAAATATTTAATGCTAAAATTATTTTAACGAACAAACACTTTGGTTGCATTTTGGTTTTGGTTTTCGGTTTGGATGTTTGGTTTTGGATTTCCCCATACTGTCCTAGTTTACAAATATTGCAACGTGTTATTGTAGATGTAGTTCTGTGTATCTGGTCAGTATAAAAACTTGCTTCAAAGCTGATGCTTCAGCCAGCAGAGCGAGTGCCATTATTTAGCGGTTGCCGCAACGGATGAAGTCGTGAGCGAATAAGCAGCGCTCGTATTTGTCAAGCGCGCCGCGTAATAAGCCGCCTGACGTTGAATAGTGGAAATAAAGTGAGACGAAAACACAATAGTACACTTCGTTCAGAATAAAGCTTTTGTGGTTTCATTCAAAAGGAAGTGGTTCAGAACTTACTTTGTAGACAAAGGTACGAGTAGCTTATTACATTATTTTTGAGACATTTTTGTGTTGATTTTCAATGAAAATGTATATTTATTTTTGACGTGACAACGTCTTATAATTCGATGGAGCCGGCTGCACGGACAAAAAACATTACTTATGCGGCGTTACCTCGCTTTGAGGCGTTCCATTTAAGGCTTGAAGTGCAAACGAGAACGCGGAACGAGCGACAAAGAGGCACAATCAGCCTCCGCGTTTGGCAGTTTCTCTCCTACTTGAGAGTGCGATGCGTCCGCGTGTACAGCTGCCATACAAAAATACATTCACATGTTTTCGTCAAGTATGAAGTGCAGTGAAAAGTGAATGTGGGGTCAATTGTTTATAGCAACGATAATTGCGACTTATGACATTGTCACGTTCAACTATCATCAGTAAACCG
This sequence comes from Thera obeliscata, assembly GCA_947578465.1. Lineage (NCBI taxonomy): Eukaryota > Metazoa > Arthropoda > Insecta > Lepidoptera > Geometridae > Thera > Thera obeliscata. The sequence continues at coordinate 13,926,456 of OX387929.1, read as the reverse complement.
ATTTTACAGACAAACGACTTTTTTTAGTGTTTCTTGTGTTGGATTCCAATGATTAAAATTGCTGTGTTAAGTTTCTTGTGTTGGATTTAAATGTATAATTATATTTATTTTTTGTCGCAGAGATTATACTGATGAAAAAAATTTAAAGAGATGTAGAATTTCGGGTCTAAATTTTCCTCAACAATTTCCGCAAGACATTTTAATCCCCAAAAGTGTGCATATCCATTCGTAGTGTCAAAGGTTGTTTAGCTTTTTGGTATAAAATATTAGGAGCCGCGCGTCCATAAAAAGATCCTTTTATCAAAATGGCCACGTCCCACCCTTTCTATGTCGGCCAAATTACTAGCTATTCCACGGTTATGGTTCACTTCGCACCCATATTTTGGGTTAAACAGGATTAGGGATGGGATAGTTTGAATGTGCGGTGACGGAATGGACTTTTTGTTGATGGTTGAGTGGTGGCGAGGCTTTGTTTTGGGATGATTTGGCGGTTTACGTTTTAGAGCAGCACTTAGTGGTGTGTTTTTAGGACACCGACAGCAATGTTGAACTTGCGTTTATCGACGAGCGAGAAAACCTTTCAAACTAAAGTTTATAATTAACTTTGATTTGGTTAATATTATTATATCCTTATTTTTTAAAGTATGTAATAGTATGTGGGTTATATCTAATCATTTACATAAATTAAATTATTATTACTTATGTGCAGAGATCATAATGTTAAGAAGAACCAAAGACCAAGTTCTGTAGTCTTAAAAAAAATCACCTTAAGTAAAAAAATGGTATCATTTTTTGACAAAAATGTCATCCCAACTAAAGTCACTAAAGACACCCCGTCACTAGGAATATGGGTGTGAAAAATCTCCTGTGCCTGATTTTTTACCCTTAAAACAAGGGTAAAAAATTCACAACCTGATGTGACCGAGTGACACCCCATCCATTAGAGTTACCTTCCTTCTTTAACCTGAAATTTATCTTTTAAGCCTTGCGCACATCAACGTGTTCTGCGATGGCAATGACGGTGACGATCAGTTTCAGCATAGGGTTTTGCATACATTCACGTTGATAGACAGACAGTGTGATAATTGACAGCCATACACTGATCGCCATCGCAGGCCATCAAGATGTGCACAAGACTTTAAGAACACTTTTTTCATCATTATCTATTTAGATTTTATTATTTATTGCACGCATAGAAAAAATCATTGTTAAATGTATCTTATTATTTCATTTGAAAATTAAATAAGTTCACGACTGTAATCGTTTAAGACACGCTCTCATTTCTTGATATATTTAATTTTTAGGAAACTACCAAAAATTCTTATGATGTTTTCGGACAAGATGTTCAAGTTTATATTATTCCTTAATATGCGTTATAAATATATTTATTTCCAGCCCCTTACTGAGCTTTTGTATTCAAAAGCTCAGTAAGGGGCTGGAAATACATTCTCTAAACAGGAACAATAGGCAGTGATTTTATAAGCAGCTAAGCATCTAACTTTTATAATCCTACACAACAAAACAACTAAAACATTTTGAAATTTTAATGCATCTAAGTTTGCTAAACTTGTGAAACCGACTGTATGACCAAATTGCTAAACCCTTCAATAAAGTATCTATGAGACCAATCTTTAAATATTGCCTTTCATATTAAAAAAAACAAATCTGCTCACTTATGACAAAGTTATGCGATAACACTTAAAAAAAACAACCGGAACCTTCTGTTTTATTTGAAATCGGTTAAAAACTACTTCGAAACCACTCAAGTTTATTTTTATAAAACAATGCTGAACTTCTATCACCAGGCACATTATGTTCATTTCCAATCTCTGTACCAAAATCCCATTTATTAAAATCATTTATGCGTAGATCACACTGAATTTTTACAGAAAGAATTTTAGAGCTTACTAGTAATTAATGCAATCTACGTATAATCATTATGAGTTTTTTCTTCAGTATTTGAAAGCACTGGCTTCAAATACCTATACATACCTACCTACTTACTTTATTGCTTACATAATGTAGATTCGAATTGGTTAATGTATAAAATACATCGAATAGCTTAAGAAAAACAATATTGTAACTGTGAGTCTAAGATTAAATAAATAAAAAATAAACAATAAACAACAATATCAGCTAGAATGTTATCCACAGTGGCATGGCCGACATGCTATGCCACTGTGACTACCACGTGACACCATGACAGTGCTACAGAACGTATCCGCGGTACATTGAAATCCCGCAATAAGAGGTGATTAATGAACGTTGACGCTAAATGAAAGCCATCGTTTATAAATCTTTGAACAAAAAGGATACATTCGGCTTCACAGAATCAATATTTCTAAAAGCTAACGATAAGCTCCATAGTATTTGTTATCAATATGTTATAACACACGGTGTGTTTGTTTTTTTAATATAACATGGGTAGGTGAACGCGTGGTTTAAAGAAACTTTTTTATTTTAAACATAATTAAAAAGATACTAATGAGTATTTTTATAGCATTTTCATGAAAAACGAACCCCAAAGTCCCAAGTGCTCGCGTTAAGAGTTTTCCATACAAATTTCAACCGCTACGCTATAAAATAAACATACTCTTCAAGTTTCATGTTTTTGCAATGGTTAAAGCTGTGTGGTGATTGTCAGTCAGTAACTTTAAGCCTTGTGCACAACATTAAGCGTTCTGCGATGGAGCTCAGTGAAATTTTGTTAAATATTGACAGCTATATTTGGCATTGTTTCACTGATCGCCATTGCAGAAAGCATAAGCTCAAGCACAAAGCTAAAGATTTTAAAAATATTCAGAAGATAATAATAATAAATGTTTTAAGATGTAGGTTTTCTAAACAGTTGAGCATTGCGCTACCTCACGTATAAGAATGTAGCCAAATACTCAATAGTTCGTTGTTTACCCGGAAAAGATGGGCGGCGCGTAACGACGCGACGCAAAAAACGATTATGTAAACGGAAACACATTTTTCTTTTTGTTCAGTGCCATTGGGCGCAGTAACAATCTGATTTAAAGTATAGCTTCAAAATGAACACTGCATTTTCCTTTCGAGTGTAAGTTTCAAGACGACTGTTTTGTATCGAAAAGTTAAAAAATCTTACACTTTTGCAGTCTATTAAATAACTTCTTTTATTATTTATTTTAAGTAGGTACAGTGGCTGCAGTAGCATCTTCTACCTTCCAATGGATAAAATCGTTGAAATACAAAGTGGTATCTATTTGTATTTTTGTTACATTCTAATTAATTTTGGAGAAGAGGCACCTGAAAGTCCTGTCAGAATTCAGGGCCTGAATAATAATTACTTATGGCATTCTACCTATCAGTCTATAAACCGTAAACCGTAAAGTTGTTAGCATCAGTTGTACCCATAATACCATAGCTACTACTGTAGGCTTATAAAAAGCTCTGTCTGGCTCTGTCTCTGGCTCTGGTTTTGAGTCTGTGTGAGTGTTGACTAAATAAATTCTACGCTAAAACGTCACACACACAGTATAATATACTGGTGAGCACTCACACAGACTCAAAACCCGAGCAAGAGCCAGACAGAGTTTGTGGTAGGCTTACTGTATAATATTATTTTACTGATGTAGTTAGCAATTTAGAGGCTTGTTTAGTTCGGCAAAACAATATCAGTGTTCATTAAGTTGTCTGGTACAGACGGATAAAACAACGTTGTTTAGAAAACAAGTATCACGACACTTCATGCGAAAACTCAACTTTGCTATTTTGGAGCAGTACCATGAGCTCTGTCTGGCTCTGTCTCTGGTTCTGGTTTTGAGTCTGTGTGAGTGTTGAATAAACAAATCCTACGTCAAAACGTCACACACACAGTATAATGCACTGGTGAGCACTCACACAGCCACAAAACCAGAACCAGAGACGTAGCCAGTCAGAGCTCATGGTAGGCCTACAGTTAGTGTCAGCCGCATCCCCCACAAGTGTCACACGATAACATAATTACCTATACTTATTCGCTGCAAAGTTTTTACTGCAAAAAGTCGGGCTGTGTGCCAAATGTTTGAACGTATGTCTAATTACTCTCTCCTTAATGAATGTTGAGTTGATACAATACTAAACGATCTGATGGGATAGCTACCATGCCTAGAGATCAAAGCTTTGAAGCTTTATATTAGTAGAAAATCTTAGTTGAATTACTTTGTTTATTGTTTATTGTTTATTCATTTTTTAGTGTTTACTACACTTAAGTTAAGAGCCGAGCGGGATTAGAACCCGCGACCTTCCCCTAGGTACGGGGCTGCGCTGATCACTGCGCCATCGGATCCTAATCACACTCGACGAATAATTGTGAAAACGCAAGGTGACATCTCTCGTCGATTCAACTGAATGCAACTTCGGTTATCGAGCAGGTTAGTTGACTATAACGTCAAACCTGTAGATGGAACCACGGTCGCGTTAGTGCCGAACAGTCCCTAAGAGTTACTTTGTTTCTGCCTAAAATAGTGGACGTTACATAAATACAAGCAAAAAGCATAGTTTAATTGCTAAATTAATCCCAGTAACATCGTAAAACTACATCTAGTTTTTCGTCATAACAAAAGCTAAAATAAAACTATTTGATTATACAATAAAATCAAGTATTCAAATTAAATTCAAAGTTAAGTGATTTTCATCCGATAGGCGTCAGCAGTCAACCGTCGTAATCTCTCAATTACTGACAAAAGGGAATCCTTTGATTAAAACGAAAGACTTCTGCTCATTGTTTGATTCTTAGATTATACTCGAATATTCGCAAACCGGATATTCAGCTGTTGACTGATCTTTGTGTAAAGGAGAGAGTTTGTTGTTTTGGGACGAACTTTGGGGATGCTTCGATTTCACAAAGCCAGCGATCACAGTATTTCCGTTTGAGAAGATCTGCGTAGCGATTCAGACAAGCGTAGTACTGCTACGAGCGTAGTACTGCTACGAGCGTAGCACCATTACGCGTGTAGCTGTGCTACGAAACACGTACTCGTTTGTATTGCACGAGTCTCGTTTACGAGAAACGTAGTCAATAGGTATACGAAATCTTTTACAAAAAGCTCTATAACTATCTGAAGTTTATTTAAATTCCTCGAAAAACATTGTATGTGAATATTTGAAAGCCAAATTGAATTGATATACGGTTCCGCAAAATGAGCACAAGTCAAATAGTTAAAAGTTTTGGCATCAAAATAGTGCGTGCAATCGAAATGTTAAAATTATCGAAATCACAGTTCAACGTCAGCAAAGTAATTGGCCACTAGTTCATTTGGTGAAAATAGGTATTTTAGTGATCATTTTCTATTGAACGCTGTTTTCTATTCATGTATAGTTGAGAATATTATCGGACATTATTAATTACCATACAGACCTTACATTGAAATTGCTAATTTATATATTGATATTTTGAATATTTTAGTAGCAGTGATGGCTTCACAGGCTTGATAGGCTTGATATAAAAAACGTGCTTTTCGCATAAGAGTTAGTGAAAATATTTTGCAACAGAATACTGTGGGAGCCGAGTAGCTGATTTGATACATAATGGAATAGGTTTCTCTTCAGCAATTTTCCGGACTGTTAGATTTATTTTATTACTTATAACGAAATACTGTTAAAAAACTAGAAGCATAAAACCATTTTGATCCCCCCTCCCCCCTAATGTTTCGTCACAATTTCCAATTTCAGACGAAACTAACTTTTTCACCTCTTTTATGGGGCTGTTAAGAAGAAAACTGCAGTACACGAAACAAACTAGATTGGAGCTAAGAAGTAGCAACAAAATGCATATAAAAGTGTATTATGATTGTAACTGATTGTAAGTAGTTCGATAGTTTGCGAGTTCGAGGCCCATTTGGTAAATTATTGGAATGTTATTCGATCCTTTTTAGTTTTTCTCCGAATTGTGCTAACGTGCCGTGTGTTTATAAATAGCTGTGTTTACTGAAACCATTCAGCTATTTATAAAACTGTTTTCAGATCCATTTCACCAAACATTGATTCAATACCTGAACCAAACTCAAGAGCCAGTGGACCGTGGGCAGATAAATGTACCCGTGAAAGTGTTAAAGGGTACAATATTTTCAATAATTTAATGTATATTATACATTCTATTACACATATTATATTACAATAATATCTTCAAAAGCAAACTTTAAACCTACCTAGAAATTCATAGATTGTTACTTAATTGAACCCGCGGAGCGAAGCCCTGGTGACTTGTACTTCAGGTTTTTTAAGCTCCAGTTTCTCGCAAATCAGGTATAACCCACGCCTCAGTCCACTTTCATTCCAGCTAGCAATATGTTCTTATAAGGTTTCTGTTAACCTACTTTGTTATAAGAAATAAACAATTTATATTTTATATAATATTAACATTACATTGATATTTCTATAACCCTTATGAAATTCGGAGTGATAAATATTATATTAGATGATATTATTGCGTTGTAACTAAATTGTTTAAAACATTACTGGGATTCAAAAAATTCCAGCGTAACTTTAACATCGTAAGCCCATTTGTAATCTCCGTGAGACGGCCCCCCCCTCTATGCTCCAAGCTAGATCCTCCTCCTGCTACATGCTGATGATGATGAATGATGATTGATTTGGCAAACGAATGATAACTCATACTTACGACTTAACAATATCCTGTGTCTAAAGACCTAGACTGCTCTTAAGTAGTAATGTCCTAGTCTATCAGAGTGATACTAAATGTAAAGATTAAAGCTTTTGCTTGTTTCCTGCCTAGTTGGGTGAACTTGGGAATTATTAAGAATAATGAATGAAATTCGTTATTTGACTCAGTAATTGTTTGTTTAATGAACAGAACAAATGCACATGAAATTCTATGTACAAACTATAAATCAAGCACATGAAATCAATATAGGTTATAAGTAATTGTTTATAGTCAAGCATGACACATAATGATAACAAGTTTATTATTGAATAAAAACTAGATATTTACTCTAAAAGTTGGACAAAATATATTTTGTCGGTATTGGACCGCCGCTTTCGACTGAGCAGGGAAGATATTTACAGGTCACCGAAGTTCACGGCAAATAACTTACTTGTCATAGGTCTTCCCTCATCACAACCAATACAATTGTTGTTCCTCAGGAGGGTGAGAGGTCAAAAGGAACACTCTTACCCTCCCTACACCCAATACCAGATAAAACAACGATTTACTGTGATAACACTGATCACAAGCCAAGAAAATCGGCTTATCAAAGTTTAATGGGACTCGGCTCTGGGAGAGCGGGTTGATATTATAATTATATAAAATAATCACAGATAATTTATACAGTGGTTATTGCGTCCAATTGGTTTGAGGAGAATCTTTATATGTTAAATGAGTCCGTATTTAGGACAATTTATGTATGCGATATGATTATTTGTATCATCTCAAACCAATAGTCCAGATTTTGTCATCGACTTAGCTCTTTTACAAACTCGAAGCAGGTCGTCAGACACTATTGTCACTGATTCTATAAATTAACTTTACATATAAATTAACTCTACTATTCTTTCAAAATTAGCAATAAAACACTGCTTCTATCAAAACTGTATCATAGTAGACACGTGGTATTAAACCCCAACCCTTCTTTATCTCAAGACTCAAGGCTTGCGCCCGACTCCGACCCCGCCATATCCTCAACTATCCCCGCCGTCCGTCTCTGCGTCCTATTTACGCGTTTCGCACGCGCAACTCGCGGTCCCGTTATGCCTTCTAACAGATAGAGATAGCATGTGAGTATGCATCTATTTCTGTCTCTGTCTCTAATCTGAAATTAGGAGAATTATTTAAGTACTTGCTTATCCTTTGTTTACGTGTACCAAACGTCATAGATAATGACTTTGTACTCTATATTAGCTGGAACTCATTGGAACACCTATAACGTTGCTGTATAGGGAAAACAGTGTATATTAAATAATAAGATTAATCATGTTGATAATATTACACCTTACAATAACATGCTCTATCTTAAGGGCCCTTAATCTAAACATTCGTATTAAGCGTTTATATTCAGCCTTTAATAATCATAACATTTCATAGCATTATATTTTTAACCCATCGATCTACAAGATGCTCGAAGCCGACATGGTGCCTCAGGTACCTAGACCCTTTTTTTTGTTATGTTTGCTTTCTCGGAAATCATGCACTCGTAAAGATGCACATTCTGTAGCAATAAATTAGAGCATCTTTCCCGAAGTTTTTTATTTGAGTTTTGAACGTCTGTGAGAAATCGAAATTCAACCTACCTAAGTATTACAGATAAAAAATATTTGTTTAAGATAAACCTATGCTTAAATAGCTTTCAAGTAGGTAGGTAGGTATCTCAAATACCGTACCATCACATTCCACCCTATGAAAATTTTATCATGAAGAAAAATCAAAGTTTCAAATGTTAAACTTTTCAAACACTAAACTAAACCTATACTAGACCTAACTTGACTACATCGTTGCATTACAATTGATTCTCCACTCGATAGTCATATTTTCAGCCTAAACTTTCAACTGAGCTGGCCACTTGGCCACCCTCGGACCTTACTTATTTTTAAGTAAGCAACCGTATGACTATTGGCTATTAAAGTCTTTCCTAGAACGTAAAACATTGCAATCTTTACGACTCCATTTATTTCACGAGATATCCGCAAATGTTTTTTTTTTATAATTCCACTAGCACAAACACGATGTGTCTACTAAAATTTCTTTGATCGACATGGATGTTTATAATGAATTCATTTTGCATTATTTTTGGGTTCTACAGTTATTGTCTTACTTTTGGAGCTTATAAAAACAATACTGTTATTTTGATAGCGCCCACCCTCTGATGATTGGTATATTCATAATCGGCAATTATAAAACAAACTGTGTTTAACATTGGATTCGAAGCATAAATCTGCCTATCAACGATACGTTAATAGCGGTATAAGGTTAACCTTGTCACTGTATAAATCATCTTTATTATGAATGCAAAGGCCAGTTAACCTTCCTTTTTTATTTTTATGTCTGTATCAACAAAAGGTATAAGTATTCCCTCTCTGATTGCCATAGTACAAGCTACGCTTAATTTGTGCCTTGATTTGTCTTAATAGTGTTAAGTGGATCATTCCAATAATCAATAACAATCGTCCTCAATTTTTAATTTAATTTAATAAATTCAGTTTCAAACTCATATCTTGTTTGCCAGTCTTGTTAGAGAATTTTTTCTCATAAGAATGCAAATTCTAGTAAGGATTTAGTCGATCCAAAATGACTATGCAGCTCATTAAAAAAGATTAAAATTTATAATTTTATCAATAAAAGTTCTGGAGAGGATTTCGATAACCTTAATTGTTATCCGGCCGCGAGGGGTCGGTTTCTTCAGCTAAGCGAATTCTGGTTCTCCATCCCTTACCAAGTTCATAAAGACTGTAATCATTGAAGCAATATTGAAACGTTAAAGAGCAGCGATATCACAGTTTTCATCTGCCCATCCGGAGGCAGTCTGTATATTGATAATCGGTGCCAATCTATTGCTTCCAACTTAGGTCAGACCCAGACAGACAAGACGACTATATTTGGAGCGGCCGCTCTCTTTGCGCGACCAATCAAGGTGCGTTTTAGTATAGTGTGTGCTTAAGACCCGCAGGTCACACAGTCACATGTGTCAAGTCATTGTTCAGTCTTAATAGCTTGACAAAGCTGGGAAGAAATAGCTCCCTATAACATCATGGATTAGTCTGTTTAGCAACAGTGCCTTGCAAATCAACTTGTTGTTATTGCACAATAACCACAATTTGTATGAACTCGGATCTAGATAGTAGCGAGCATTAAAGTGTGAGCCATAAAATATCTTGAGCTAATAGTCATTAAGGTTCAATCTTTTCCATAGTATTCTGAAAGAGTTATTTTGTTGAACTACTTTCTAATACTTTAATATCAAAATATGCATTGCTAAACTCGATAAATTTAACATTGTGAGATGGTTGTAAAATTCAGGTGTTAAAAATGATCACCTGGCATTATTGATTCAACTCAATTCTTTATACGTGGGAGACACGTTACATAAAGATTTTACATTCTTGTAATCAAAGTAATAATGTACTATGTGTTTGTTTTGTCTGAAATTTTCTGGAAGAGATTTAAATACCTTATTGATTTGTAAAAGGACTTTGTTGATTACTCCATGAGTAATGAGTAAAATTGTAATAGTACGAGTTGATTATTCAACTTTATTCCTGAATATGGTAAGGCATTGCCACACATTCTTTGGTTAAATTGCGTGCTGGCTTGTATTGCATAATAATTTAGCGTTCTTTTTTCTGAAAACAAAAACGTTCGCCAGTGGCCGCTTGGTAACACATATGTTTACAATACCAGTGATTTGAGAACGGAAAACTAAACGAGACAATGGCGTTTTTTTGTCTGTCCCTTTTGTTTTTATGTGTCTGACTTTACAAGCCTGCTAAGATTTTTGGCATAACAGAAAGTCTTAATTTTATGATAGGCAAAGGTTTGGAAATATTCTCAGATTACAAAGGCCTTCCCAGACTTGTTTATGATACTCGTAAGGGATACAAAAACTAAATTGCTTTAAAGTGTTTTGAAAGCGCTACGTTTCCTCGAACATGTGCGCTTATTGCCAATGGACGATAGGTTTATGGCTTTTCAAGAAAAAAGCTATGTGAGTCTCTATCTTCAATCACGTGCTTGAAAACGGTTCTTGTTAAATACCAGGCAAGCATTGAAAAAATAATTTTTTAAGGTTTACCACGTTTGGTTTACCTATTTCTATTTTTCTGGTATTCTAAATCATAGGTTTAAAATAAATGAGATGACTCACACTCTATTATAAATTACTCTCACATTATTATGAGGTTCATTATCCCACAAGATTCCCGTATTTAGATGAAACCTTATAAAGTTACCTTATAAAAGTATTAAGTTCGGCATTTCAATTTATGCACATACTTGTTTGTTAGCTGGTAATATGAAAATACCACGGCTTTATTTGTTTTTAATTTTTTAAAGCCGCATTAAAAAACATTTTAAATAATTTTGTCCATTCTCAGTAATGGCTAAAATTTCAATATTATTTTTCTATGGCCATAAAGTTTGCTTTGCCAGCTGTGTTGGCCGCTATGTTTTTTCTTTGAAACAATTGCGCCTTTGTTCCCAGTATCAGTTCACATGAAGTGAGCCTGTTTTATTTTTGGTACTTATGCCGGAATGTTCTAAAGTCTTTATCACGCCTGCAGATAATTAATTTCTGCTTTCATTTCTAATACATAGATTATGTCTTAATATAATTTAATGGTATCGTGGTAACATTTGAAAACTACCACAGATGTGCCAATCGGAATTGTTCCTAGCTTGTTTGATATTAGATTAAACTTATCAGCCATACCAAATTGAGCTTCAAAAATGTCATTAATTTAATATGTAGCTCCCTTTGTAACCTTTTATGATTTGTTCTTTAAGGTCAAAAGTTTTAATTGGTGTTACATAATTAGGGCTTGATTAATATTTAGATTTTATTTTATTGCAAATAAGTACTTATTATTTTGTTACTAGTGCTATTTATAAATGCAAATGTTTGTATACCGGCAGCTAAGAATAAAAAATTAACTAAATGTAATTGAACGTCATGTTTATATTTCATTCTTAATGATATTTCATTACATAACATAATCAATGGTCTCAAAATTCGAATTTTTATTTTTAATCTGTAAAGCTGAATAGTAAGTTATCTCTTTGTAATTATTGCAATGATAATTTACCAGATTTTAGTTTACCTTGGGTTCCACACCATGGCGACTTCGACATGCACATCCACCAAGCATAATAGTTAATTAAACATAACATGCACAATAAAACAACTATTACTGAGTTTGTTTTGATTGACAAAGGAAGAATTTAGTTCTTTCAAATCTGAATAGATTTGTTAAAGTTCACCCAACAGGAGATAAAACATAAAAAATGATTAAGTTGAAAAAGTTGAGTCTTTTGAAAATTAATTCGTTTGTTTGTGTGATCGTCTATGACTGAAATTAAATAATTATTTAATTGAAGTTAAGGTTCCTACGTTGTGTTTAGTAATTCAGATAATTTTATCTAGTGGTAATGTCTAACGACAATACTTTGAACTAGATCCTCGGCCACGGCATCAAATGAGACGGCCCCCCCCTCTATGCTCCAAGCTAGATCCTCCTCCTGCTACATGCTGATGATGATGAATGATGATTGATTTGGCAAACGAATGATAACTCATACTTACGACTTAACAATATCCTGTGTCTAAAGACCTAGACTGCTCTTAAGTAGTAATGTCCTAGTCTATCAGAGTGATACTAAATGTAAAGATTAAAGCTTTTGCTTGTTTCCTGCCTAGTTGGGTGAACTTGGGAATTATTAAGAATAATGAATGAAATTCGTTATTTGACTCAGTAATTGTTTGTTTAATGAACAGAACAAATGCACATGAAATTCTATGTACAAACTATAAATCAAGCACATGAAATCAATATAGGTTATAAGTAATTGTTTATAGTCAAGCATGACACATAATGATAACAAGTTTATTATTGAATAAAAACTAGATATTTACTCTAAAAGTTGGACAAAATATATTTTGTCGGTATTGGACCGCCGCTTTCGACTGAGCAGGGAAGATATTTACAGGTCACCGAAGTTCACGGCAAATAACTTACTTGTCATAGGTCTTCCCTCATCACAACCAATACAATTGTTGTTCCTCAGGAGGGTGAGAGGTCAAAAGGAACACTCTTACCCTCCCTACACCCAATACCAGATAAAACAACGATTTACTGTGATAACACTGATCACAAGCCAAGAAAATCGGCTTATCAAAGTTTAATGGGACTCGGCTCTGGGAGAGCGGGTTGATATTATAATTATATAAAATAATCACAGATAATTTATACAGTGGTTATTGCGTCCAATTGGTTTGAGGAGAATCTTTATATGTTAAATGAGTCCGTATTTAGGACAATTTATGTATGCGATATGATTATTTGTATCATCTCAAACCAATAGTCCAGATTTTGTCATCGACTTAGCTCTTTTACAAACTCGAAGCAGGTCGTCAGACACTATTGTCACTGATTCTATAAATTAACTTTACATATAAATTAACTCTACTATTCTTTCAAAATTAGCAATAAAACACTGCTTCTATCAAAACTGTATCATAGTAGACACGTGGTATTAAACCCCAACCCTTCTTTATCTCAAGACTCAAGGCTTGCGCCCGACTCCGACCCCGCCATATCCTCAACTATCCCCGCCGTCCGTCTCTGCGTCCTATTTACGCGTTTCGCACGCGCAACTCGCGGTCCCGTTATGCCTTCTAACAGATAGAGATAGCATGTGAGTATGCATCTATTTCTGTCTCTGTCTCTAATCTGAAATTAGGAGAATTATTTAAGTACTTGCTTATCCTTTGTTTACGTGTACCAAACGTCATAGATAATGACTTTGTACTCTATATTAGCTGGAACTCATTGGAACACCTATAACGTTGCTGTATAGGGAAAACAGTGTATATTAAATAATAAGATTAATCATGTTGATAATATTACACCTTACAATAACATGCTCTATCTTAAGGGCCCTTAATCTAAACATTCGTATTAAGCGTTTATATTCAGCCTTTAATAATCATAACATTTCATAGCATTATATTTTTAACCCATCGATCTACAAGATGCTCGAAGCCGACATGGTGCCTCAGGTACCTAGACCCTTTTTTTTGTTATGTTTGCTTTCTCGGAAATCATGCACTCGTAAAGATGCACATTCTGTAGCAATAAATTAGAGCATCTTTCCCGAAGTTTTTTATTTGAGTTTTGAACGTCTGTGAGAAATCGAAATTCAACCTACCTAAGTATTACAGATAAAAAATATTTGTTTAAGATAAACCTATGCTTAAATAGCTTTCAAGTAGGTAGGTAGGTATCTCAAATACCGTACCATCACATCCGTCATGTTTTCAGAGCGTGAAAGTTTATCTCAAAAACTCGCTTTTTCTGCAAAGCTTGCGAGACTGATAAAATCAGTAAGGTACAAAGTAAACCTTTCTTTTTTCTTGTGACAACATGACTCTTAGCACTGGTTTTATGATCATTTCAATAACTACTGAGTCTTCTAAAGATGGATCGTAAAATGTTACACTTACACTACGTTTTTAAAAACTACAACTACTAAAAACTACGTTTTTTAACAACTACTAAAAACTACGTTTTTATATTATGCTGTAAGCACATGCTTGCCATATTAACAAACATTATGCAGGTTTTTTAATAATTGTGCTAGTAAAATACATCTGTCTGATGTTTCAAAATTTTTAAAACGAATGGCCTTACTTATAAAAATATGTCAATTGATAAACAGTGCTTTAAAGTTCGGCGCATCTAAGTGTCGGTTATGGTCTAATATCGCTGTCAAATAAGATAGTGATATTTGACAGCGTTTCATTGATCGCCATCGCCAGCGACCTAGGTGTGCGCAAGACTTTACCCTATTTGCCGTCTATTACCACTGGGTAATGACAAACAGGGGCAGCATTAACCTTAAGCTTCAATTTAAATTGCGTTTATAAGTATGCCTGTAAGTTATATAAAAGTAGCCAAACTACTACACCTTTGAGACCACGGCGATCTAAATACAAAAATATATTAAAAGTAGGAGTGGTGTGGTTACCGTGCTTTGGAGTTACCGTAAGCATTTTTCAACATAATTATATGGAACAAACTGGTATACCCGTTTACTTATACCCGTTTGTTCCATAAAACTAAGCATAACGATCGTGTTAATTTAAAAATGTTGTATTCTAAACAGTAAGTATTGCATTTTACTAAATATTTGTACTTTGAAAAGTAGACCAAAGGGGGAAGACTTCTATACTTTTAGTGTCGAAAATTAAAAGAAACCACGCAGTTATTAAAAGAAAATCATGGAGGAATAAATTATGAAAGTAATTACCAACCAAGCAAAAACGCGACCACAAAATTTAAAAAAATACGAAAACGTCTGAGACGAGTGCTAGTGACTCAAGATTTGTCGACGTGAACTTTTCTCGTTTTTATGCCACATATAGATATTTCCGTTTCTCAGGCTGTAATATAAATGGTGTTTAAAAATTACATCCTTTTTTTGCCACTAATACGCACTATATTTTGGCAATAAAAGAAACAAAAGTGCACTCAGAATTATACACAAAAGTAGTAGTAGAGCTCTTTGTGTGTGTCTCGTGGGGGTGCGTACTACCACCATGCCTATTGCTGCCGTGAAGCAGCATTGCTGTGTTTTGGTTTAAAGGGTGTGGGTGCCGGTGACATTACTGGCACGTATGCTGAACATTTGTACGCCTCAAGTTGATGCACGCAGGGCAGTGCATCTTAGGGCACGTTCCTGACGAGCGTGACCTACGAAGCAATGCTTTTTAGATGATGGTTACTACTTAACATCAGGTGGGTCATAAACTTGTTCCATCAGATAGTTGTAAAAACAAAATTAGAAAAAAATTGTCAATGCCGTAACTAAACAAATTGATTCACAAAGTTTTCTCGTTAATCCGAAAATAATCTCTGAAAGGTTTCGCATTTGATACTTTTTATATATGTGTAGGTAGAAATCTATTATTTTAATGTCATAAAAATGCTTTACTTTATTAAGGCTGCCCTTAGGCTTCCAGCCGTTTTTGTAAAGGTTTACCTGGGACCAGGTTGCTCCAAATTTCAATTTAGTACTAAAACAATACGGTTACAAGACATACCAGCTATGTTCTAATGAACCTACTTATTATTATTTTGGGGATCGTTTGTTTTATATTAATATATTGCCTAACAAATATTTTATTAATTTATTAATAAATAATAATACATATTGTGGACAATCCTCACAACACTATCTGGCTCCAAACTAATCAGAGCTATGGGAACCAGATAGCTGACATAATACTTATTTAATTTTTTTCTGTAAATACATACCTAAAATACAATATAACTCCCAGACAGAGAAAAAAATCGGTTGTCTGTAAAGTCGGTTTACTGACGATAGTTGAACGTGATAACGTCATAAGAAAATACTGATGAAATGGTTGCATTTTTCAAAAGAAAATTTTAGTTTTACTGAATTGAATTGAATGTGAATGAAACTGAATGATACTGAATGAAACTGAATGAAACTGAATGAAACTGAATGAAACTGAATGAAACTGAATGAAACTGAATGGAACTGAATGAAAATCCGGACCCGGACCCAGACTGAACCCTTACCCTTACCCTCATTTACCTTTACCCTCATTTACCCTTACCCATTACGGGCTCGGGCTCAGGTAAATGGAACGACGAAACGACGTAACGACGCATGAGTCATGTTTTTTCGTGCGTGCAGCCGGCTCCATCGATTTATAAGACGTTATCACGTCAAAAAATATAATCACCACACATATATTTGATTACTTATATTTACTCCAGTACTACATCGCTATAACAAAAACTAATATTTTCTCCAAAGATGCAAAGCAAAGATGGAATATCCACTGACCTGCGTGATTTATCGTACCCTAACACAATATTGGCGCTGCCAAAAACCACTACTTTCAGTTTTTTCATCAAATAAGTCAAACCTTTACAAAACCCTTTCTTTATACAGGAACCCAATTTGCAAACTCGTCATGTTTTGGTTATACACACATCGACATTTTTTACAATGTTACCAACTAGGTAGGGTGCCTGAGTAGCAGAGTCATACTCGATATTTTATGACGTAAAAGAGTCCGGTTAATAATAAACAATAATATCGTTTATTTCAGACAACAAATAAAAAGCACATTACAAAAATGAAACACCTTAGGTTCATAGTTAACCTTGCAGACTAACATACACAAAATAAATTAAATTACATTAAATTAATTAGTTGGTTAATGTATCTGACTAGCTTTTAATGTATTTCTAGCTAACTCTCAAACTCTCAAAGTGCTCTGTTTATTTAGATTATTTGTCACTCAAAGACTAGTACTTCGGTTAGATTTCATGACAGCGTAGCGTTTTCAACCGTCACTTTTTGCAAGCACTAATATAACTTTTCACTATGCCTGTCCGAAGATTATTTTATTGGAAATAAATTGCTATAAAAATACGACTTGGCGTGGCACTCAGGTCAGATTAGCTGAGTAACTAATGATGCTATTTCATTCCGCTTCTCTGTCAATGGCTATCTTTTGTTTCATAATTTCGTCGGAAGTTGGCGTCACTATTCTCTGACGTCCAGATGATAAATGTTTCAGGCTTGAAAATTGACCTTTCATGATCCCGGTGAGTGTTATAGCACTTGAAACTTTATACGGACGAGCTAAAGTTTCAAGTGGCCTGGCTAAGTTGTTACAATGTGACAAAAGGATTATGCTTTTTTGAACCCTTTCAGTGTTGATCTAAGCTTTCGTGTAACTTTTGTAGACTTTACATTGCTTTTATAAATTGCAAAAATATTTAAAGATATCTAATACCTACTTAATATTAATATAGATTTAGACTCAGAATGAAAGGACTGTGCTATATAATAAAGATAAACTTAAATCATTAGCCATTAATCATCAATGTCTTAATAAGTTATTCGGGAGATTGTCCAAACCTTGTACAACCTTTAAATAAGGCTTCATTTAAAGAAACTCCAAGGTCTGCGTGCCCTCGGATATCCTATCCCGGACCCTTCACTCCGAGCCCACTTTGTTTAACGTATGGCATCACTTATCCGGGGTGAAATATATGAATAAAAAATAGTTCTTGCGAAGACCCTCGTCCGTATGATGGATGATGCACCGACTGATGGATCCACTTGTTCACATGTAATTACAGCTTGTCGGTGCCGAATGTGGTTTGCGAACAGAGTTCTTTCCCCTTTTAGGGGAGGCAGGGTGCAAATGTAATCGACTTATGCTAAGCCTTAAGGCTGGGGCAGTCCTGGTGAAAAGTATTCCACTTATTTATATACTAAGCTTTAAAAGGTTTCTGAATAATCCTTGGGACTGATATATTATCGGGGTTGATATTTGCTGTCTAGGTAAAAAATTCAACCTTATCTAAACTAATTGAAACTCTAACAAAACCACGCTTAAATGGATATCAAAATTTAAGTATGTCTCACAAAATAAAGTTTTATAATGGAATACAAAATAAAAACTGTTCAGGAATGTATGAGCCAAGCATTCTTCATTTATTTGTTAGGCAATCATTGTTGTCAAATGCCTTATCATCGTATTATCTAAATGGTCTAAACATTGTATACACACCAAGTGACAGTTGCCATACCCAAATACACAGCCATAATTTTCTAGTAATATAGGCCTGTTTTGTTGGCAGACATCGAAATTATGTCAGTAGATTTCAGCCGGACAGTGTGGTACTAAAGTATTCGTAATTCCTGATCCCCACAACACCGTAAATCCCAATATGGGGTCAGACCGTGTCTGTTCGATGTTTATGACATGTGATCTGACAAAAATAGGTCAAACAATTACAAGGAAGCAGGCGTCCGTGAAACTAATTCCTTTTTACGATAGTTATGAAGTGTGAGTGTTTATGTAGGCGCCGGGTAGCGGATTGCGACCTCTTTCCTCTCGAGGGCTGTTCAATGTTCATACGAGGCATACTTTACTTTGGTTTTAGTTTTCTCAATTACGAATTTTCAAGTATTATTTTGCAACTGCTGGAGAATAAAGCTTCTCGAATGGCGACCACAAACTCGAACTAAAAAAAACGGATTTTTTTATAATGTAGGACGGATCGGGTGGATGGGCATCCACCCGATGGACCGACGATATTGTTAAGTACGCTTTTCCTGAAATCGTATTTTTTTAATGCAAATGGTAGACAAACGGACTTACGGCCCACCTGATGGTAAGCGGTCACCGTTGCCCATAGACACCAACAACACTGAGGGTGTTGTTGTTGTTGGGAGGGGGTATAGAGGAGGAAACGTCCAGCAGTAGACTTTTTCAGTCTAATTATGCTGATTTTGTATCTCAATGCTGTGCAATGTATCTTCTTCATCATCTTAAAAACTAACCGTTTCTTTCAAAAGAATCAAGCGAACCTCGCGTGAAACCTTTTTTATTCTTGCAGCAGCTTCAGACATGGATTCTGCGAAACTGAAATTCTACGAAGTTCATCTTTTGGCTGATATTCAAAAATAGCTTTAATAATCCCTTCAATATTACCGAATCCATGATAAATTCAGTATTATTAATGTTTGTTTTAATGTCCTTTGTACGAACTGTGGTAATATCTCTTTGTTCGGCCATGGCTACCCAATCACGTGCCATGGAACAATGTCACTAGTTTTTAATCAAAGCTTTGGTCAGCCTATACTCGGCTGTTATTGAATATTGCGTGGATTTCAGCCAGCCACCGCATATTCAAACAAAACCATGCTGCAGTGCACTAGCTATGAGCAAGACAGCTGGGGCAGTTGTCATTGACCACAAAAGCATAAAAAAGTAAGAAGTAAAGTTTTGCGTACAACTAAGTGTTCTGCGATGGCAATCAGTGAAACAATGTCAAATATGACATAGTTTCACTGATTGCCATTGCTATCGCCTAGATGTGCGCAGGCCTTAAATAGATAACTATTTGGGATTATTTCTTTATATTTTTTGCGTTATTTAGTTGATCCGCTATGAATAGGTGTATTGTATTTATCAAGTTAATGGACTCAAGTTGATGGACGCAGGGCAGTGCATCTTATGGCACGTTCCTGACATGCGTGACCTACGAGACAATGCTTTGTTATAGGCTATGGTTACCACTTAATATCAGGTGGGCCATATGCTTGTTCCATCAGCTAGTTGTTTAAAAAGCAATTAAAAAACAATAATATTTACAAAAACTGAAACGAGGGACTATTTTTTAATTATTTTTCATATCTGCCGATAATTATTACTTTTTATGTTAAGAGTTGAGGTCACGGACCCTAGTTATCCAGCTGTCCTACCCGGCCTGTGGTCTGTGGTCTCTGTAAAATTACTTTATGGCTTTGACGTTGAAATGCTTGTTAATTGGATAAGGGTATTCTAATTAATAATGCCCGTCACAGCTAAAATTGTTACGCGGATTAAATTATGAACGGTTCGACAATATTATAATTTATTGATTCGTGGTTTTAACTATTATATTTTTAAATAATGATGGGATGTTTTGACAACTTAATCGGCCTAATGCACAAGAAAGACAAGGTCAATTCGTGTAGAGTTTTAGGCCTGCGCACACCTAGGTCCCTGGTGATGGCGATCAATGAAGCCCTGTCAAATTTGACAGCGTTTCACTGATCGCCATCGCTAGTGACCTAGGTGTGCGCAGGCCTTTACTCAGCCATGGGTTTACGATGTTTTCCTTCATAGTTTTAAAGCACTGGCTTTGTGTATATACATTTTTCGACAAAAAAACACATTACTCATTACTGCACAATGGGATTCGAACCTACGGCCTTAGGATTGGAAGGCGGGGTCGCTACCACTAGACCACTAGAGAACTTGTATACCATAGTATATATTATTGTATGTAGAGAGCTAGAGCTATGTTGGTACAACTATTCTTCGTAGAATTTTAATGGTGAAAACGCAGAATATTGTATTACGGAACTATTTTTTAACGGCCTCGGGTGAGCAAATCTCTTGCAAAAAGATTGGTTCTATTGAACCCGTTCGTTAACGCTCGGGCTTCAACTATTGTGTAGTTTTTTCGCTCATTCAATTCTCTACCTTTGAAAATGAGACGCATTTTATACCCTTGCAAACCAATACTCTATTTTGCTAATTATTAAAATGATAAATGTCTCCCATTTTGCCAACAATGCAATAGTTATGAACTCACCGGGGTATAATCATTCACGAATCTCATGTGGTTTGATAAAATTAAATTTAAATTATTGTTTGGATTATGTATCTATTGAAACAATTTAATGTATTTCTAGCGAGTTTTAAAACTATCACTAACGAGACAAAGTGGCAAAACAAGCAAATCATCATCCAGATTGTATTCCATGAATTTCCATAGTCCATCCAGGGTGTACTAACAATGTTTCCACATGCACCATGTTATCCTTCACTATTATCAACTCAGTTGGTAGTAGCTCAGCCTTCTGAGCCGTAGGTCGTGGGTTCGATCCCCACCGAGAACAAATATTTGTGGTGAACGTAGATGTTTGTTCTCTGTCTGGGTGTCATATTGTATTCTAAGTATGTATTTACAAAAAAAAATGTATTCAAGTATTGTATCAGCTATCTGGTTCCCATAGTACAAGCTCTGCTTAGTTTGGGGCTAGATAGTGTTGTGTAGATTGTCCACAATATTTATTTTATTTATTTATTTATTTATGTATTATACCAGCTATCTGGTTCCCATAGTACAAGGTCTGCTTAGTTTGGGGCTAGATAGTGTTGTGTGGATTGTCTATAATATTTATTTATTATTTACTATTTATGATACTGTTTGTAAGGACCAGAGATCTTAATTCTTTTTTTTTATTTTCATTTTCAATAGCACGCTCACCGTCATAAAACGCTCCTCTTGTTGGTAAGAACCACGTAAGAACCTTGAGCGTTATTGTATTCAGAAGTTTTGTTATTGGAAGTCGTTTGATATTGCTCGGCAGTTTCTATCGTAAAATGTAAGTGTCGATCGATTCGCTAAACATAAAGAAAGCTTACGAACACGGTTCTTATCGGTGGAATTTTTCATCAAAGAAATGCTTTTGACGTGACGACGTCTTATAACTCGATGGAGCCGGCTGCACGCACGAAAAACATGACCCATGCGGCGTTACCTCACTCTGAGGCGTTCCATTTAAGGCTTGAAGTGCAAGCGAGAGCGCGGAACGAGCGACAAAGAGACAAAATCGGCCTCCGCGTTCGGCAGCATTTGACATCTGTCTCTCTCTTTCTTGAATGAGCGATGCGTCCGCGTGGACAGCTGTATGACGTAGTCACGTTCAACTATCGTCAGTAAACCGACTTTACAGACAGCCGATTTTTTTTTGTAAACCATTACTATTTAATTGTGAGTAAGGTTCTATAATGAGGACTACGAAACAGAAGACTAACGCCGTCCCACACAAGGATCAACGACGTTAGAAGTTGGAAGAAGAAGGCTTTAAATCGTTCTACAAATATTACTAGTAAACTTGTTTTAACGGTTCCTAAAACTCTAAGAAACGGCTCACATGTATTCGAACTAAAGTGCAAGTTTATATTTCTGTTTACTTTTACTTAAACTTACCTGTTTCTGAAGGAGTTTCTCAGGTTTCCTGGTAGTATATTCTAGAATTCTTTATTCATGGAACTTTTGTTACTTCTTATCAGCTACTGAAAATTCACAACACCTTTAAGCTTATATGCTTTAGTGATCGATATGCATACATATATTTCGTTTATTTTCTCACTCATCTAGGGAAAGTTAATGAAATAATCACTCTGGTCCGTATAAATAACTGATTTTTCAAATGTTTACATAACAAGCTTAGGTCTGGTTTTCAACCTGTCATTCCATACCAAAACGACGCTTTCCTGCTAAGTAAGATGAAAAGTTTTGTAGGTATAATGAATTAATTCTGATTAAATTCGTTGCGGGTCTCAGACGGTCCTGTTTTAGGCTGTGCTTAGACGGACGTTAAGCAGTAGGATCTCTTGAGCAGTCATCGACATATTTCAGAAGGTTCTTAGCTGCCAAATAACTATATCGTTCAATTGTCGGTTTTTTATTCATTTTTTTCAATCAGCTAACCTAGGCACTACTTAGGTACAGATTCTTGTTAATAAAAGCATAAATAAATTACTGTTATCTCTTAAACTATGGTTTGGGATGTATCTACTATTTGGCTTAGCTAAGTCACAAATCGTTCACGGTTCTAGTGCATTACTGAATTTCTTACTGCTGGCGACGGTATTTACTGGTGCTGTGAGCTGTCCGTTTGAACTAGGCCTTATGTAATACGGTCGTCATTTGGGTTCTGTATAGTCTCTTGTAGGGCTTGGATAAGTACATCCATATCTTGTTATGCTTTGTGAGGGTACGTGCAGGTACGATACCTTGGGATTACCTTCATCAGAAATGTTATGTGACATCTTATGCTTGAAGCTCGGGTCTCCTGGACTATTTTTTCATTACTTCAAAATAATAACCTTTACGTTGCTCTCATAACGAAAAAGAGCAATAATGATGAGAAAAAAAATAATATTATTTGCATCTATGTCACAAATAGATTTTTTTCTTAATTCATGAAAATTTAAAAAATTGAACGATGACTATAAGAAACTGCTGTATCTGCTATTGCTTTCTTTTAAATAATTTTCAAATATTTAAACCGAAGAGATCTGAGTTTTTCTTTAGTAATAAAAGTTGTGAGCCTGTTTAAATTAAATTTGTTTTTTTTTCGGCCTTACGGCGGCTTTCTTAAAGCTTAGACCAACTAATCTGAGTGAAAAGTAGGTGTTGGGCGATAATTAATCTAAAAGACGAACCCACAACCAATGTTCTAAATATAGGCATGAGAGTTAGATTTCCCTAGCGTTGTATATCATCTACAATAGATACAAAGGACTTTACTGAGAACAGCATTTCAGACTAAAGCCAGAAACTAAGCTTCAAAGTTACAATCGATATCCCCAAGTGCATTCTCACATCGACACTATACTATCATTCGATTGGTCCGCGTCTTGGGAACGCCTGAAGACATTTACTACCCACACACAGAACTTATATTGAGATGTTAGTTTTGATAGTTCTAAGATCTTAGATAATCTTAAATAGAATTCAGGATTTGTTTATTATTATTATTTATTTATATTCGTTTTCTGTCATTTTGGGAAGTCACATAACTTTTTGATTTTAATTGTTTTCCTGGTGTTCTTTTGAGTTCTGTTGTGTAATTTCGGTGGTATTTTAACCAACATTACTTGAGGTCTTAGCTCAAAGTGTTAGGAGTTGGAATTAAAGTGTATTATGTGATATTCTAATTTGATCAAAAATGTTTCAGGTGGTTTTTGGAAAAAACGGCCATCTTTTTTCCGATGCCAATTAGGGTAGGGCTTTGCCTGACGACTGACGACTTGACGAAAAAGTATTTTATCTATGTATACTGCCAAAATTGATCCGAAAAGGACAGATGCCATTCATTAAGAAGAAGAAGAATAAATATAATTTAGAACTTACTTCGTTCGTTCACGTTAAGGGATTCCAGCATAACAAAATTGAAAAAAAATGGCGAAATAGTTTGGTGAAAATGAATGACCAATTTTCTTTTCCAACAGTCGTAACATTTTAAACAAAAAAATTACAGCACCTACCGCTTACATAGTTTTATAGAATTTGGTTTTATTCTACTCGCGTCACTGGTTTTTTTTCAAACAAGTACCTACGCTTCAAAGAGTTTTATTGAAAAGTAACGTTATCTAATCCGGTGTCAACAAATATAGGAGTGAAGATAATTATTATGAAGTGTTACCAATCCCTGAAAAGTCTACGAATCTCTCTCTTAAATAAAATACAGTTTCGAGATACTGTTTTTACCTATTGCCTAGGGGGTGGTTGTTTTGTTGCCTTTTGTTTGAACTAGTTTCTTGTTCTTGGCAAAATAAAATGGTATTTTGATACGTTTTTTAGGGTTCCGTAGCCAAATGGCAAAAACGGAACCCTTATAGATTCGTCATGTCTGTCTGTCTGTCTGTCTGTCTGTCTGTCTGTCTGTCTGTCTGTCCGTCCGTATGTCACAGCCATTTTTGTCCGAAACCGTAAGAGCTAGACTGATGAAACTTGGCGAGTAGATGTATTCTGTGAACCGCATTAAGATTTTTACATAAAAATAAAAAAAAAACTATAAATTTCGGGGGTCCCCATACTTGAAACTGAAACTCAAAAATTTTTTTTTCATCAAACCCATACGTGTGGGGTACCTATGAATAGGTCTTCAAAAATGATGTTGAGGTTTCTAATATCGTTTTTTTCTAAACTGAACAGTTTGCGCGAGAGACACTTCCAAAGTGAAAAAAAGTTGGTCCCCCCCCTGTAACTTCTAAAGTAAGAGAATGATAATACTAAAAAAAATATATGTTGTACATTACTATGTAAACTTCCAACGATATTTGGTTTGAACGAGATCTAGTCAGTAGTTTTTTTTATATACGTCTTAAACCGTAAACCGCAATTTACCTTTCGACGAACTACAAGAACCTTATTATGTTACATCAAGTAACATAATATAAAGGTTCTTGTAGTTCGTCGTGCTACGGAACCCTTCATGGGCGAGTCCGACTCGCACTTGGCTGCTTTTTTCTTTGTTAAGTTCGACCAAGGTTTTTATGATGATTTTGAGTGACCTACACGCACACATTTACTTTGTCGTATTTGCAACATCACGACCTTACATGTCTTTGTTCAGCAGCGGATTTTAATTAAATGCATTGAAAACAATGATCAGGAAGTAGTAAAAAACATATTCAGAGGTGAAAAAATGAACCAATGAGACCGAAAGATCCTGTTATTATTCATGAAAATAATGTTCATTATCAAATGTAATTTTCTGAACCATTCAAGAATATATTGTAGTAAAAATAACCTCGTATTTTTATGCAACGTAGAGGATGCAAAACATTTTCAAAAGAATATTTGTTTTTCTCTCGAAAAATTCGCTGGATACCTAATTATTAGGATTAACTCGGACTCCAAATGAAGTCATTCCTATACTAAAAGCTACGACAAAACTGCACAGCAGTTGCAATTCGCATGCAATTGTTCGAGCAGTTTTCTGCAATATCCGGTGTTGACTGGAGTCGGAGAGAAAGCGAGTGAATATTTTTAAATTTCTTTATTTGGGTCCGTTGCGCTTACTATTATATAAGTTTAACATGTAAGAAAGTAAAGCCTTGCGCACATCTAAGCGTTATGCAGTGGATAACGTTAACGGTATAACGCTGCCAAATATTGCTGTCATATTTGACAGCGTTTCCCTGATCGCATTAGTTTAAACGTGCACAAGGCTTTAGTTTTATTTTATTTTAGAACAATATCCACAGCTCATAATGTAAAAACTTAAATTTCTAACATACAGCCATCAGATTTTCCTTTTTTGTACCAGAAATATAAATAAACAAAAATCGACGACAGTTAATAACCCCACAAAATAGAAAAAGATGACTTTTAAATAAACATACTATTGGTAATTTAGGTATGCAGTATAAACGCTGCAGAGTGTGTGTTGGGTATGTGTGAGTGTCTGTATGAGGGTGTGTGTGAAGATATGTGTGATGGTTCTCCTGATAACACAGTGCCTCTTAAGAGTCAAGGTAACAAGCATTTGTAAATATAATCAGAATAATAAGGCTGAAACTGCTTGGCAGTAAAACGCACGAACACTTATTTTTCAATAGCCTCCGTTACACACAGGCAATCTATCGTGTTGAAACCAATGTCGTGTGTGAAGGAGCGTGTTATAGGCGTTAAAATGGGGGTAAACTAAAGGTCGTCAGTCAAATAACACGCGACAATAATTGTTGGAAACATTAAGTTTATATAGTTTAATCTGTGATGTATTATGGGTTCATGCACCCCATCTCTCTCTCAATAAACGTCAAACAGTGCACACGTCTATCGTTTTAATTTTTATTATAAAAAATCACCCAGTCGACCAAACAGAAGGATCTTGTCTTTTCCAATAATGAGGTCAATATTATAATGGATAAAGTAACCTATGTGCTCGCAATATTCTGCAATAATCATTCCAAATTTCATTTAATTTGTCCAGTGCTGTACTATTATACTTCACAGCTTAATTCGACGCGATTTCTTCTTTAACGTGTTGTAGCTGAGTCCTAGGCATTGGCTTCACACACAGATTTTTTAGAGAAAATAACTAAAACAAAAAACACAGGTGGCAATACTAGGGTAGTTTTCGTTCATAAAACTCACTCGGCGACTTGTCATTCTGTGTTCTGTGTGCAAAGGCTTCGCACGTCACTAGTGTTCCTACCTCACTCCAGACAATAAAAAGTGAACAATGAGCAAGAGGAAAATAATGCTTCCGAAGAAATTGGACAGAAAGTACGACGCTTGGAATCGGCACGAGGGCGTCGTCGAATCATATTTTCTTCATCGTCTGATGACGAAATAACAGACTGTAAGTTTTAAAACTACCTACATGCTTTAATGTTAACTATGTTTCAAATTGATTTTATCAATTAGTGATGCGAGCAATCAGCGGGATTGTCTCTGTCACGTTGTTGAAACAGTTAACTAAAAAAGTGATGCGATTCAACCAGCGGGGTTGCTTCTATCACGTTCAAATAGCGCATAGTTCAACGGGGACTATGTCTGACCTACCTGCCTACCTACCTTTTATTTTATCAATTAGTGATGCGAGCAATCAGCGGGATTGTCTCTGTCACGTTGTTGAAACAGTTAACTAAAAAAGTGATGCGATTCAACCAGCGGGGTTGCTTCTATCACGTTCAAATAGCGCATAGTTCAACGGGGACTATGTCTTACCTACCTGCCTACCTACCTTTTATAGGTACCTACTATATATTGCTAGATATTAAATATTTTATAGTAATGTGAACAACCAGCGAGGTTGTATCCGTTACGTTCTATTGCGCATAGTCCGGCTGGGGCTATGTCTACCCGCATTTTATTAGATAATCAAATGATTCTACGAATAAACTAGCTATAGAAAAACTACGTATCCTGAGTATTCTTTTACGTACAAAATATATTGCCAGTCACTATAATGAAGAGAATTCGACAGTTGCAAATGTACAGACTTTTCAAACAAGCTCTGATGATGTGTTAGAAGGAGATCCTTTGTGTGCTACCACAAAAGAGACAGAACTTTTGGGATGACGAAATTCTTGCCCTACTGGGTGATGCTCCTAAAAGCGATACCGTTTTGGGTAAACCTATTCTCAATGACATCGTAGCTAGATGGAATGAACTTCTCAAAGAAGGAGGTAAAAGATAAATTGTTAAAGGAGTACCATATCGTCAAACTGTGAAATGCTTATGGCACTGAAACTGAATGCTGAAACAAAAGCTGCTATCGCTGAAAATCTTGCAAAGCGCGATAATATTTTGGGAACAAAACAAAACCAAATAGGTTCTGCTCTGGCTGCACTATCACCATGTGATGGCATCTTAGAAAAATATTTTTCACCACATAAATTGCTTAAGCCCATGATTGATGCGTGTCGCATCCTTTGTGACAGACATTATAATGAAACGAAAACTCGTGGACATTTTATGATCTCAGCGATCAATAGCAAAATGAAAGAAACTATGACAGATACAGTTCAAGATAAATTCCTGTTTGGAGAAAAAGTGAGCAAAAATTCAAATCGGCAAAACCATCAAGAAATCCGACACTGATTTGCAGCAAACAAAAGCACCCACTTTTAGCAACTACCGTAACCAAAAACTTTATGAAAATAATTTTATTAAAAATAAAGGCCAAGGTCATTCAAACTGGAGGCCCCTGCAACGAAAACCAGCGGGCAAAGCCGATGCAGGGACACGCACAGCCCAGTACCAGTACCAGTATCAGCGCGCCAACAACACGTCGTCGAGGAGTGGCTATCAACGTCGGGAAGCAGCCGGGGATCGGTCGTCGTCGCCGCCGCGCCACATCGCCGTCGCCCGCGCAGGCGCCCGTAGAGGTATGTTTTGCTGGCCGTCTACACAACACTTTATGCATCAATACAATGGCTTGAAATTACTGATGATCCGAACGTCCTAACGTGGATTCAAGGATACAAGATTCCTTTCTATTCAGAGACATATTAAACCTACATTTTGGCCAAAAACGTTAGAAGAACGTATTGCTTTAGACAGTGAAATAAAGTCACTTAAAAAAAAAAAAAAAAAAAAAAAAATGGTCATCTCAAAATGTTTGCCTCATGAAGTCATGACCAACAGATTTTGTCATCTATATTTCTTGAACCTAAACCAAACGGCACAAAAATATATTCATTCTGAACTTAGCACTTCTCACAACTTTCTCAGTACTTCAAAATGGAAGATTATAGAGCGTTTCGAAAATAATAACAAAAGGCTGTACATGTCTACAATTGACATGAAAGACGCATATTTCTTAACGCCAGTACATGATAGTAACAAAAAATGTCTAAGATTTATTTATAATGATAATTTATTTCTATAAATGAAATAAATAACGTGAAATGTACGATTAAAATACAAGAACAGCTGGGGTTTATCATAACATATGATTAAAGTTGTTTTATTTCTAATGAGAGATGTAAATATCTTGGCTTTGTGTTTGACTCGGTAATAATGTGTTTAGAACTACCAAAAACTAGAAAGGCTAAAATTAACGAGCAAGCTAATTTTTTTAATGAAAAAACAAACTTGTAAGTTAAGGGAGTTCGCACGTTTGATTGGTCTATTAAGGTCTCACTATTAGTGTTCAAAACGCATGGGGTTACACTAAGCAACACGAGCGCCATAAGTACTTGAGTTTATTGGATAATCCTAGCTATGATAGTTATTATAGATATCCCTCAAGACGTAAAACCAAATTTAGACTGGTGGTTACTTAATGTTGACAGGTGTACACAACCTATAACATTTAGAGAATATAAATTAAAGATTTTCTCGGATGCATCTAAGAGTGGTTGGGGTGCTTATTGCAATAACCATGAAAAGTAGGTTACTGAAAAAAAAAAAAAAAAAAAAATCAAAAGCCAGTTTTTATTGCTTTGAAAGTATTTGAAAAACACTTAATACAATGTAACATTTTATTACGAATTGATAACGTCACATCCATTTCTTGTTTAAATAGGATGGGGTCGGTACAGTACCCACAACTAAACAAAATTGCTCGAGAAATATGGAAATGGTGCGGGAAGCGTAAGATAGTAATTTTTGCGTCATATTTTAATGCTAATCTTGAAGCAGACAGTCTAGGAAAAAGGTTTGAAAATACGGAATGAGAGTTGTGTGAAAGGGCTTTCGATCAAATCATTCAAAAGTTTGGTTTACCCGATATTGATTTGTTTTGCCAGTCGTTGCAAGGCAAAATGCCCTGTTTATATTTTTTGGAAAAGCGACCCTGACGCCTACGCTATAGATGCATTTACAACCACTTGGAATAAGTTACAATTTTACGTTTTTCCGTCTTTTGCGCTAATATTAAAAATCCTCAAGAAATTAATGAGCCTTGGTTCCCTATATTAAAAAGACTCATAGTTACAGAACCAATATATTTTGAGACAAATATTGACTTGTAAAAATCTCCTTTCAGAAGATCACCCAAACTACATCGAACGCTAACATTGATTGCCGTCATATTGTCCGGCAAGCATTACAGTTAACATCATTTTCACAGAGTTCAATTGATATTATGTTATCATCTTTATCTGAAAATACATACGAACAGTATGATTGTTTTATAAAACTATGGGTAAATTATTTAAAACAAAATTATTTGATTATAAGATTAGATCGGTTTCAACGATTATTGTTTTAACTATTATATTTAACTATTATTATTTTTTAACAGATTGTTATCAAAAAGGTGCTAAATATGGCACACTTAATTCACATAAATCGGCACTTCACTTTGTTTTCCCGATAATATAAAATGATGATAACTTCAAACGATTTATGAAAGACATATTTCGACTAAGACCGCCTGCTTCTAGATGACATGTAATCCCAGTGTCGTTTTAGACAATTTGGGCAAAAAATGTCCAAACGATTAACTCAATCTTGAAGTATTAGCTAAGAAGACACTAACATTACTTGCCCTGGTAACTGCTCATCGCGTTCAAACCTTCTCACTTATAAATATTAATAATATAAAAATTCAAGAAACTAATATTATAATTACGATACCAGTTTGATAAAAACTTTAAGAATAAATTATTTACAACCTTTATTAAAAATACCTTTCTATAACGAAAAACCCGAAATATGTTCGGCTAGATCTTATTATTGGAGTATTTAAATAAAACTAAAGTGCTGCGTAATTCATCAAGCAATAACTTATTTATTTCATACAGAAAACCATTTTCAACAGTAACTTCACAGACTCTTATCAATTGGATTAGAAGTACACTCACTGACAATGGTG
Organism: Thera obeliscata; assembly: GCA_947578465.1. NCBI lineage: Eukaryota > Metazoa > Arthropoda > Insecta > Lepidoptera > Geometridae > Thera > Thera obeliscata. The sequence goes on along the minus strand of OX387929.1, from coordinate 13,895,330 downwards.
TGGATACATCAATATTCACTGTTCACAGTACTCGCCACTCGTTCACGTCTTCCACTGGTAGGCTCGGAGTCAGCCTGGAGGTTATCCGCAAAACTGCTGGCTGGTCAGAATCATCAAAGTTTTATATCAAAGAATTAATTGATGATCCAAATCAGTTTGCCATTTCCATTTTGTTAAACACTTTATAATTTATTGATTAAAATATTACATAATTAATAATACATATTATGTACTGTATTTTTATTCAATAAAAACATCAAACGCTACTGTTATTCTATTTTCATTTTGATGATAGTAAGCTCTAAACATCCTACAACACGTTAAAGAAGAAATCGCGTCGAATTAAGCTGTGAAGTATAATTAATGATCAAAGGAACTTACCCTGTACGTGAAGTTCGATCATTATTATACGAGCAGCTTAATTCGACGCGATAATAACAACCCTCCCAGGAAAATATCCCAACCCCAACAAAATGGATTAAATAGAAAAAAGTAGCTATCGTGAAGCTCTACACGTTTTAGATACTTATATTATTCCATTTTGTAATTTAATAAAGGTAGGTAGGTTTTTTCAGATGCCTGCTTTAAACAAGAATGACAAGTCGCCGAGTGAGTTTTATGAACGAAAACTACCCTAGTATTGCCACCTGTGTTTTTTGTTTTAGTTATTTTCTCTAAAAAATCTGTGTGTGAAGCCAATGCCTAGGACTCAGCTACAACACGTTAAAGAAGAAATCGCGTCGAATTAAGCTGCTCGTATAATAATGATCGAACTTCACGTACAGGGTAAGTTCCTTTGATCATTAATTATGATTAAATTTTTACGGGTCGCTTGAAATAAAACATTATAGACATCCAATTATTTGTGTATATTACATTTTATAAACTTTGGAATTCATAGTGTGCAGTAACATGGATAGGATTATTTCCTTTTAAGAGTTTGACCTTTGCATTGGATTTAAAAACGTATCCGTCGATTTCGGTCCGGTTTACCGTACGGCATAAAGCTCGGATAGATGCACTCGATACAAAATATGCGCGCATTGATTGCATTGGAATTTCCCGCAAATATTTCGGCTCCGTTGTTTCGATTCAATCGCCATACGTATCCGGTTTCACAGTTTTAGATATTTTTCAATTCAACCAGTCTCTTTTTATTTGTTTCATTCAATGTTTTGATGGAACATTTTCTTAAAATCGCAAAAGGACTAATTGTAGACTATACATTTGAGATTAATTCGAATTTAAGTGTGTTAAAAAAATATACTATTTAGCATGACATTCTATTTAACGCTGACATACGATTTTCATTAGCGTTAAATAGAATGTCATGTTAAATAGTATATTTTTTTAACACACTTAAATTCGAATTAATCTCAAATGTATAGTCTACAATAAGTCCTTTTGCGATTTTTAAAATGTCACTTAGTTATTTAGTTATGAATTTTTTAACTACAAATCTCAAATTTTCGCACGACCCCCTCTTAATACCAAGCAATTTAGATCATTGATAGATAGATTGGGGATAGAAAGTACCTACTGCTTAAAAATTACAAAAATTGTGACTTATTGTTTAAGGTATGTGCGCTAGAAGCTTTGCCTCTAGATAACTACTAGGTGACTAGAAAACTGCGCACGTCTTCACTCGCGTAAAGTTGTTTTTACCCGACTTCAAAAAAAGGAGGAGGTTCTCAATTCGGTAGATTTTTTTTATCATATTGAAACTTCAATACCGGTTGCACCCCTTATAGGGGAGAATTTCAGGAATTCTACTTTTCAGAAATAACTACTCTCCAAACTGCATATTCCAAGATCCTTTGGTTCTGAATATTTGTTAATTAGTGAGTCAGTTAAAGTACATTATTCAATATAATTATTACGTATAGAAAAAGCAAGTGTAAGCAAAGTTATTTCCTCCGTTTTCTTCTCTCACCCTTCTTTTACCTTTCTTCTTCTGTATTCTACCCGGGCAAAGCCGGGATTCGTTGCTATTTTGAGTCAAGATGATACTAAAGATTTAAACGATGATAAATTGTTTGTCATGTGTCGAGTAACAAGTAGCTCTTGATATTGAAATCAAATACTTTTTAAGTATCTATTCTTAAACAGTATTAATAAAACATTTATCGAGGATCAACCCCCCATCCCCTATTGTATAGACACAGCTCGTAACTGCCCCCGGCATTCATTGGTAAGTTATTCTGGGCGTATCTAATTTGTACTATGAAAATGAGCAGGCTTTACAGGACTTGTCTGTTTATGCAGCTAGACTGTGCTTAGGTAGATTATAAAATAGATATTTAGATATCTAGAAACAGGTAGAATAGTTGACTTGGTAAATTATTATCAATGGTGATTAAATTAAGATTAATTTAAAATGTTACTTCATTTATGAGCTACTTAAATATTATAATAAGCTGTAACGTTATAATGCTGGACTTTTATTGAGATTAATAAAACATCGTTCCATAGTGGTTGATTTTTAAAAGGTAATTCAGGTCCCAATAGACTTGGGAAATTGTTTCAGGATAATGTCCGAGCTAACATTAATAAAGCTTTTTCATAACGAAAACTCTGATTTTACAAAGGTCTAAATTTTTTTTGTGGAGTAATTTATCTGTAGGTATAAGTATTTTATCAGGAAAATTGAAATTGTTAAACTTTTCAGAGAGGCTGGCAGGTTGAAGGTATTCATTTTTATATGCAAAAGAAATATTATAAAATGTACAAAATTTTAGGTGCGAAATCATGGCGATTGTTGAATTTTGATTGTTGAAATAAAAACAAAAAATGAAGTGCAAAAATATCCGTAAAACAAACACATCAAGTTATTTTCCTTGTTGTGATTATTTATTAATTGCTTGACTTCGCACGTTCCTTTTATGGACCTCACGTCCTTACACTAGAGCTTTCAGAGGTCATGTGCCACTATTGGCTCTGGCACACCGCAATGCAAGCACCACTGCTCTGTACTAGAAACAGATTCAATGATAGTACTTTCCGGACGAGCTCTAACAAAGAGATTTACCACGCTCTAAGAATTCCAGGGTTGAAGTAATCGCGTGTCACAGTTCCATTCCCCAAAGGTTCATCTCCACGGTTTCCCGTACAAAAGAAGATAAAATTCAAAATGGCCGTAACTCATAATTTAATTGTTTCAGATTTGCCGAGATTCGTGGGGCCGGGCTCGAACGTGACCGTCGCCGTGGGAAGAGACGCCGTGCTTACTTGCAAAGTTGACAACCTGCAGACATTCAAGGTATTACCAACCTTACTATCACTGTAACTCGGTTCAAAATGGCAAATAGTTACGATACTTGTTACGGTTGACAACTTTCCTCTAAAAGCGTCGTTATCGGCGTGACAAGCGAACGGACAGACGGACGGACATGGCAATTAGGGATGTGGTTTACTGAATTTGGGTATTTAGAAAGCTAGTTTGACTATTTGTTTGGTGTTATAAGTTATTAAAGTTACAAACTAATTGGAATGAGAGCCCAAAAAAGTCATTATATTATATTAACAGATATTTTTGACTCAGATAATGTTTATTGGACCTTTTATTCTTAATAATCTTGATGTTTGTTGTATATTTACTGATAGCTCCTGTGTTTTCAGTGAATTTACAAATAATTGTAGCAAATTTATCTACTGTTGTAGGTTTTCAAGGAAATTGATATGAAATCTCGTGTACATTAAGCCTTCGTAGAATTTTCCCTGCCGGAATAATAATATTTCAAAATACATAAAATTTTACCACAAAGGATTTATTTACCGGTATACTGGTGTAGCAAGAATCACTAGTAGTTATTAATTGGTACTGCTATTTTCAAGAATTCAATAACGCAAGAAAAAATTTCAGCGTGTCTGTTTTGGTTTTTCACTGAACTGATTCCAATATTGTTTAGAGAGATAGTTTGCGCACTTCTCCAGAGTCGATATACATATCTCTTTGTATCTTTCTGCCTTCAGTGTCCTTGTTTTCTACTGGTTTATGTGTGCTTACGTAGTAAATAAATAAATGTCTATGCATAAAGAAAGAAAGAAATAGGTGAAAAAATGGCTTCTTTCTTGTTTCTATTAATATAGAATAGGGTTAATCCTTGAAATAGGTTAGTATATAATAGTAGTCGTTATTTGGTTGTAATGATATTTTGAGACCCTTTGTTCCCAACCATTTTCCTCAAGCTTTTTGAGTTATTAATCCATTTATAAGAAACCAAAGTTTTGTTTGCCAACTGATAAAATTGTTTGATTGAAAAATACCTTCTCTTCCTTTTTCTCGTCCACGAAGAAGTTTCGTAGCTATTGATAACTTGGTGAAACATTTTTGTAGAGAGTATTGATAGACGGGAGTTGAATACTAATTCAATAATGTCTGAAAGATGGAAGTCACTGCAGGGAATTGATAAGATTTTAAGATTTCAGCCGTTATAATTTTGTTATCTTCATTCATAAGGGAAATAGGGAAAAGCATTTTATAAACAAAAAAATGTAAGCTGTCTGGTCGATCTTTTTGTAAGTCGCCAAGAGAATCACGTAATTTTTACATGAAAATGTAGAAAAAAAAGGCAAAAAGATTGATCGATTGCTAGAATAAATAATGAGGAAAAGTCACTATATTTGGAAATCTCTCGGTGAGTGAAATCTACCAACAAACAGTTCCTCAGTTTATCAGAAATTGGCAGCTGGCGCTCTTTGGCCAAGTTAAACGAAGCTTGTTCACCCTTTTGCCCCTTTTCCGCTCGCCGGCCGGCATCAGCAATCGTGACAAACGACCAAGGACGCTGACTCTCTTATATTCTATCACAAAATTACTACGGTTTCGGTCCTATGATTATATTTCCAACGAATATTACTAATCGGATTTTTGGGGAAATCTGATTGTAATACTAAAAGCAAACATTAGCGAAATGTTGTAATTGGATGGACCCCTGTGTATACTCAAAACATCCTCAAAGAATTTCAGGTTATTACTTGTAATTAGGAGATCTAAGGGTATAATAACCACTTCTGGGGGATCAAAGTCATGAATCTGTTTCACTTTCTGTTATCGAAGGCGTTTGTGGGTTTAACTACTCATTTCTATAACAGCTGAACAAATTCAGATGTTTGGTTTGATCTCAACTGGATTAGTAACTTCTGCTTACATTTTTCACAAAGCAGGAACGTACAAAAGCATAAATAAACTTAAAAAGAGTTGGCGCCTAACGAAGAACTGAACAGTTCATACATAATTCATAGACATGGAAAGTACTCGTAAAAACTGTTTGTCCAATGGTAAACTACAATCATGTTTTTGAAAATTATTACATGATAGTTCTGGTAGTTAGTTATGATATAGTGGTATAGTTGGATATGACGCATGAGAGTCTTTTACAAAATTGCATATGTTTTTTTATCTTAATTTGCAAGATGGTTACGTCCTTAGATTTAGATTATGTTACTGGATAACATCATGTGCAATCTAATCTTCTTTTAATCGTGTCACTGGTTTTTTCAAACGTGGTGTGGTGAAAGGATTTTAAGCATCTCAGAGAGACTCTTTTTGTACACTCTAATAATATTAACATGGACGTCGTTTTCAAAGCCATTGTCATAAATATTTGGCATTTTGCGCCTATCTAACCTCGGTAACAACACCTTTTACTTTTATTTTACTTTTAGTCTAAAGCAGCTTAACTTAGGTTTTATAATATACGTAGTTTTATTGTAGAATGGATAGCAAGAAGTATATAACGTGATCTCAAAGTGACTTGTAGCCAGTTATTCCCATGCAGTGGCGTCGTCAACACAGTTAGCGACTTGCAGCCCTCAGACCAGTTGACCTCATTACGCTGTGCTCAACCTACTCCACAGGAGTACCTCGCCAACACTGCATCGAATTGGAACAGCCTTCTTTCTGTTCTGCCGTTGCCATTTCTAAAGAGAAACTCGTTTTTTATTGGTTTTGAGTTTGCGTACGGCTACTGCTGCGAAATTTATTAGGTATATTATTAAATATCGCAAGCCTAGATGTGGTCGTACAATATGGGGTTTCGAAGTCGTCCTTCTGATTTTTTACTATTTAAATTTGTTTTGATAATGGACTGCTTACATAAACGATTTTACCAGGAAAGCATAATGTGATAATATGGATAAAAGTAAGTTCGTGATCTAAAAAAAAGCAGCCAAGTCCGAGTCGGACTCGCCCATGAAAGGCTCTATAGCATCAAGTAACATAATATAAAGGTTCTTGTAGTTCGTCGAAAAGTAAAATGCGGTTTACGATTTATGACGTATAAAAAAAAACTACTGACTAGATCTCGTTCAAACCAAATATCGTTGAAAGTTTGCATAATGTACAACATATATTTTTTTTAGTTTTATCATTCTCTTATTTTAGAAGTCAGAGGGGGGGACCAACTTTTTTCCACTTTGGAAGTGTCTCTCGCGCAAACTATTCAGTTTAGAAAAAAACGATATAAGAAACCTCAACATCATTGTTGAAGACCTATTCTTATAACACCACACGTATGGGTTTGATAAAAAAAAGTTTTTGTGTATATAAAAAAAAAACTTAATGCGGTTTACAAAATACATCTACTTACCAAGTTTCATTAGTGTAGCTCTTATAGTTTTGGAGAAAAGTGGCTGTGACACGGACGGACAGACAGACATGACGAATCTATACCTAAGAGCCTGTCCAGATGGGGCGTTTTACGCGCGAGTGTCCTCGCGCGTAAACATTCGCGCGTTCTCCAGATACTAGAGCGCTATACATCCCGTCCAGACGCTGCCGTGCGATTCCTCAATCGCGCGTAAAACGCGAGCAACTATTTGGTAGGAGCGCGCGTAAAACGCGGCATCTGGACGCAATATAAATTGAAACGCGCGAGGGCACTCGCGCGTAAAACGCTCCATCTGGACAGGCTCTTAGGGTTCCGTTTTTGCCATTGGGCTACGGAACTCTAAAAATCGGATATTGGTTCTACTTTACCATCTGCTAATAACCTCTTTACTTGTGATATTTCACAAAATCTTAAACTACCCTCATCCATCTGCGAACTACGATGCTGACAACGTCATCAATCATGGTGATTCGTGCTACAAAACGACTGACTTTTCTGCTCATCTCCCCGGTCACCATTCCATCAACGTTTTAACGTCGTTCTGCGGCTGAAAACAAGTTAGCAGGTTTTCCATCATAGCATAGCAATGCTTGAGGTTCTATAAAATACCGTGTGTAATCAGAAGCCGAAGAGCCAAGCGCTTCATTTTTATATTCCATCTAAATCCTTAATCCGAGGATCGCGCGTTAAATAACTATTCTTATGGAACAATTTGTTTTTTTATCCGTGGATTCTGTGTGATCTTTATTCATTCTGCAAAGTTACATTTCTTAAACAATAAGAACCTAATCCGAAGATTCGTCTAGTTTATATACTTTTCCAAGTTATCTATGTGAATTTTACTGAACAAAACATGAGAAAGGTTTTAGGCCCAACAAACACAGCATCAGTTTTGAAGACCACCATTTCCCTGCAGTAAAAACACTTTAGCAAAACTACGTTTTATCTCCATTAGCCTGAAAATCGCCATCAAATAGCAATCCCCTGCTGGATGTACGCCGTAGTATTAAGTATATACCGGATAGAGTAAACCCTAATAGCCTAAATAACCCGAGTAAACCCGATCACCAAACCTAAGTTCTAACACAAATTCCTTATTCAGCCTTCATTATCAGCAATGAGTTCGGAACAATAGTGTCGACCGGCCAATAGTGGCATAGCTAAATTGGAGCTCAGCAGTTCAAATCGACGAGACCGAACAATTTGTTAGTTCGCTGGCTCCCTATGTTAATTACAGGTGGTTTGTTCTAGCTCGAGGCATTGATGTGTGGCCTTTTATTACTGCGGATATTTCGCGTTCTATTTGCCTACTGTGTGGAAAAACTGTAGTGTGAAACTGGCGTGAAATAAATAGCCGAACCCGCAGTTTGGTTTAATTCAGTCTCTTCTACAATTGAAATAGGGGTTCGTTTGGTAAATGAAGCCCGGTTCGCTGTTTTGTTGGCGTTGCACCAGTGGAGACTACAGACACAGATGGGTGTGTAAATCTAAATTTACATTTAATTGTGGACTAGTTGGGCGAATACGCTTCCAAATAAAATTCTCTTTTGTTTAGAATGCAATCAAAACGAAAGTTTTTGTGGCAATATGCACACAATGATACTTTTATTATTGGATATCCATCCAGTGACAACTACCTACAGCAAACACCGTTCTACAAAAGTACCTCTAGAGCCTAGTATAAGTTCCTTCTTTCGTTCATAATAATTCTAAGTCCAATAAAATCCTTTTGCAAAGAATATTAAAACACCTTCAATAAAAACTTTAGCTATAAATTGCGAGTTTACAGAATAATCTGAAAACAATGAATATCATCATAAAAAGTTGGAGCTCATTTTTTAGCTCTTCAATTCTTGAAAAGAAAATCCTTTGTACTTTTAATTAATATTCATATTTATATCTGGAAAAATGCTTTGAAAAAATCCTTTGACTAAGCAAAAGAATATAAAAATACTAGTTGATTTATTTATTTTCCTTATTGTTTATTGCACACGAAACAACTACAAACGAACAATACATACACAAAATAAGCATCGACCAATACAAATAAACAAAGGGAAGCTTTATTCTAAAACAGTTTTCTTCTAGCAAGCCCTAAGAATAAAAAGACGAAGTTCGTTTACTTTACAACAATAAAAAAATATGATTATGGTTAAAAATAAATTGATGATTGTGCTACTTAAAACAAATTACTCATAGTGCTTATACAAAAAAAAACCAAATCACTTCGGGATAGATAAAGAGCAGTAAACAAAAAGTGATCTAAACGCTAAGCCCGCCAAGCCCAGAGATAAATCAGCCGACTCAATAGATGGCTAACATTCAGATTGGATCGTCTCGCGAAGACGTACCAATGGCAATGCAGCGATTGATCACTGCACCAAGATTTATGGTATAGACGAATGGAGCAGAGACAAATGCGAGAAAGGTTCTAAATGAGATGGGAACGGCGCAGTGCCTTATGCAATTGTAATTTATCAAGCTGAGCGGCTACATTGATTGTTGCAGTGGATTTACTGTTCACTCGGGTTCAGCTTGTTTATATTTTATACAGTTTATGTGACGTTACAAATTTATTATCCTTGTGCAATAATACAAGGGTCACCATAATTGTGTCCTTTTGATTTCTTAAACAACTAAATCGTTGAGACATTAATTCTATTTGGGAAATATTTTTTTATTTAGATTTCAATATTTCACCCTCGTATGTATAAAAATTCTCCCTCTCAAACAAGTAATTTAGATTTTCTTATTTTAGTACTGACGTATGTTGCAAAAATAATAAGAAAGGTGATAAAATTATCTTAGGAATACTGACGTGAGTCAAGAAAATTTCAATCATACTACATCACTCCGACAGTACATCAAGAACAGAGTAAATTAACGGAATTGGGTTCTTTGTACTCAAGTAAGAAGAAAGCTTTTATTAACCCTCTGCAACTGAGGTGGTAGTATGTCAGACACCATCAATCATAAAATTCGTTGCCATTTCGCAATATCGCGTGATGTAGCTCTGTCTCGCTCGGTACCTTCCTGTATTGGTCTGCGGCATCGGGCAGTATGGCGAGAGCGGTCGCGCGATCTACACTTTTGGTGCTACGAGCATTTGGTGTCTCTCAGACGTAAGTACAGCAATAAGATCTGATTCTGATAGACGTTACCTCATAAAGATTGACTGTAGTTCCATAGTGTCCAACATTCGTAACCTCAGTAAAAATATGTAAACTGCCATAGTGTGTCTCCTACGTAACCTCATTTTATATTTTTCTTGCAATTATATTTATTCTTCAAGTATGTTTTTACTTTTAGATGTCAAATCCAGGGAATATAGATCACAGACCCTCCAAACGAAGTTTTAATGGAAGGCCAAGAAATATAGATAACTACATTGAACACTGGCTTGAAGATGTAGAAGAAGAAAATAACTTCAGTGATGTTGACGACTCTGTTGAAGACTCTGACTTTTTAGCTGACGAAAGAGAAGGAAATTTTGAGAATGAAGGAAACAGAGAATTTCAAGAAGATATTACAAGGGAACCAAATGAAAGTGATGAGAGCGAAGGTAACGACAGCGAAGATAAGGAAGAGCGGCCACTAAGCTCATTTTCTACCCAAGAACGAGGAAGAGCTGTTCGAATGTTGGACGAGTGCTCTAATTCGAACTCCTGTACCCGAAGTCGGAGTCTTGCTACCACATTTCTTTACCAAATGTTGTTTTCGTTTCGCCTATTTGTCTTTATCTATTGTATGGAGAAAATATGAGACAGCAAAAATACGTTACGTAGTAAGAGTTGTTGTCTCATCTTTTCTAAATACGATAGACAGAGACAAATTGGAGAAACGAAAACAACATTTGGTAACGAAATGTTGTAAATGCACTGGGACTTGGGGTACTGCTCACAACATCCTACACGTTTCTCGACCGACTGAACAACTGATCTTTCAAACTTTTATGGGTTTTTGGTCAAAACTGTTTGATTCCGACATGATTCAGCTGCTGTGCTTGCAAAAAAGCTATTTGCTTGCAATGCTCAGCTCAAATTTGCAAAGACTGTAAGTTTTGATAATAAAATTAGGGTTGACTTTGAGACCGATTTGTGCCTAAACCTATCATAGGATATTGTTGATTTTATTTTTCATAGATTTTGATTGTAATGTTAAAAATAATTATGTTTGCTCAAAGATAAAATAAGCACTAAGTTTTTTTATAAACAATATTTTGTACCTGTATGTCACCAAATGTGTAAAATGTTGATCTTATTAAAAATGATTCGTATTGGTCAATGCATTGTTTTATTAATATTGATATTTATTTAAATTGATAGTATAAGAACAACTACTATATTTAAAATATGCATATATATAATAAATCGCCAAAATATATGCAATGAAGGCTAGTATAGTTGACGTCTGATAGACAACACGTCAGTCAAATGTTAACAAAAAAGTCACCTCAGTTGCAGAGGGTTAATGGCGGCTTTTGTGAGTAAATTATTTATTTGTTATGTAACAAGAATACTTATTATTGCAGTGTATGTACGTAATGGAGTGTATGTATGGAATGGCTTAACTCCTTGTATACGATGTCCATAATTTGTCCACACTGTGAAGCATAAATACAAGAGTCATCATCAGCCCGCCTAAGTCCACTGTCACATAAACCAACCCTATATTCCCTTAGTCCTTCTTTCTATCATATCCATTGCCAAGTAGGTACTAGAGAGGCCTACAGTAATTCAAATTTTCTCGTATTCCAGTTTTAAAAAAAAGTGTTTTTAAATATTTTACCACTGTAAAGTATTTTCAATTTTTTATTCAAATATTACAATCACTCTGATATAAAATTACAAAGAGTTCCGAAACAGTTTCCATATACATTGCTATCTCAAGTTTGCAGGCTATCCGACCAGTTGTATGTTATGGTTTATTCAATGTACCGCTGGCTTGCTTTATTTTGTTTTGATCCCGTATAAGTACGCTGGTTGAAACTCGCCTTTGATTTTACTGCGGAATTATAAAAATATCTTAGCTCTGAGTGTTTTCTGTCTTAAGTTTTATTGTGTGGAACGGTGGATGCAATCACTTTAAAATGTTATGAAAGTGGAGGAAAATATGTTTTAGTTTCTGTGAGATTTCTGTGTTGAATGACCGTTCGTCATCGTGGTCATCAGCTTGAAGAAACCCACTGTGAGACTTGGGCCACCCATATTCATTTCCAGGAAGAACGCTTTGAGTCTTCTCCATACCTCATTAGAGCTAGTATAAAGAATATTTTAGTACTTACTCATTTGTGAAATTAAGTTCACGATCGAGTATTCTGAAAAGTAGTTCTACGAGTAGTTAACACAACAAACAACAATTTCTTTCATATACGTGTGATAACACCGGGGATACAAAGCTATTATTCTTTAGTGCGTCTACCTAACTAAGTTTTGTAGCATCTACGTAGAAAGAATTACTTTTCTCTTCTCGCAACTGGGTTTCCGAGCAATAATACCATTTCGTGAACGAGTATCATTTGTATATCGATACAAGGAATATATAGGTTCACAGAAGCTATTTTGTTGTTTAAAACACTGTGGTAAAAAGTAGCAATTAATTAATTTAATTTAATTTGGCCTTTAGGTCAAACAAAATTCAAATCAAATCTATTTTTGCTGAGTTTGGAACTAATTTGCAACTAAGTACTATGTTTATGTTTAATGTTTCGTTTTAAGAGCGCATCGTGCGAAAATTTGAGATTTAAAAAAAAAAAATTCATAACTAAATAACTAAGTGACATTTTAAAAATCGCAAAAGGACTAATTGTAGACTATACATTTGAGATTAATTCGAATTTAAGTGTGTTAAAAAAATATACTATTTAACATGACATTCTATTTAACGCTGACATACGATTTTCATTAGCGTTAAATAGAATGTCATGTTAAATAGTATATTTTTTTACCACACTTAAATTCAAATTAAGATTAAAGATCAACAAAGTTGCAAATAAACGGTTTGCTTTGATTTTGATTTGATTTGATTTGTATAACATGAATCACTTTGAAAGCTACGTAAGTCTAGGTGGCAGTTCCACGCGACTGCGACTGACGCGTGGGCTAAGTGAGAGGTGAACCGTGTTCAGAGGTCGTAGGTTAGAACCATAATATGGTTCTAACCTACGACCTCAATAAAATCTCAAGGAAAACGTTTTTCATTGAGAATAACATAATATGTTACCACCACCATACCACCCATTGAAAAATTGATTATTCTCAGTCAATGTCAAAACTTGCCGCCAAAGCTAATAAAAATTAATTTCAGTGTTTCTCGTCTTCAATGAGAAACAAATAAATATTTTGAAAAACTATGTTTTTCATTCATATTTTATCTGGAAAGTGAGTGACCGAAGTCACATATTTTTATGGCATTTGTATCTTACGTAAAATTGTTGTAACCCAGGTAGCGTGGCTCCGCGTGGACACTCAGACGATCCTGACGATAGCGGGTCACGTGATCACCAAGAACCACCGCATCAGCGTGGCGCACGGCGACGGCTCCTGGAGCCTGGGTCTGAGGGACGTGGGCGCGCCCGATGGCGGCCGGTACATGTGCCAGGTCAACACGGAGCCGATGATGAGCCAGACGCACTATCTACATGTTGTTGGTGAGTCTATTTGTTTCATCGTCCTCGAGACTAAAGAGATTTTTTTTTTTTTTACTACACTACCCAGCCCCAAACTATGCAGAGCTTGTAATATGGGAACCGGATAGCTGATATAATACTTGAATACATTTTTTTTTTGTAAATACATACTTAGAATACAATATAACACCCAGACAGAGAACAAACATTTATGTTAACCACACAAATATTTGTTCTCGGTGGGGATCGAACCCACGACCTACGGTGCAGAAGGCAAAGCTACTACCAACTGAGCTAGAGGCCAGTCGGTTCAATTATATTTTTAGTTACCAAGAATTTGAAACTTTTAATGTAAAATTAGATGTTCTGAGAATGTTTAAAAGAAGTTTATAATATAGGTAGGTGACTAAGTGACTTGATTAGAAATAAAAAAGATAGTAGACCGAAGCAATAACAGAATGGATACCAACACAGAAAAACGTAAAAGAGAATAAAGAGGTGGGTAGATGAGATTAAGAAGACAGCAGGCCCACTGTGGACGAGACTCGCACAGGACAAGGAGATATGGAAACAGCAGGAGGAGGCCATTGCGTCGGATGGACGTACTGAAATAGAAACTGATGTGCATTAATCTTATGGAGTCTTACAGATTTTTTTTTATTCCTGACATAAACTAATCTCATCTCATAAATAAATAAAATAAATAAATAAATATTCTGGACAATTCACTCAACACTACCCAGCCCCAAACTAAGCAGAGCTTGTAATATGGGAACCAGATAGCTGATATAACACCCAATATAACACCCAGACAGAGAACAAACATTTATGTTCACCACACAAATATTTGTTCTCGGTGGGGATCGAACCCACGACCTACGGCACAGAAGGCAGAGCTACTACCAACTGAGCTAGAGGCCAGTCATAACGCCGTGATCATCCGGTCAACGTCTTCTTGGTCGTGAATTTTCTAATAGTTTGATTTATTTCCCCAACAGTCCCACCAGACATAGATGATGACATCAGCAGCAGTGAGATCCTCATCAAGGAAGGTGAGAACACATCTCTTCGCTGCGTGGCATCAGGAACACCACTCCCCAACATCGCGTGGAGGAGGGAAGACTCCAGGCACTTCAAGATCGACAATCAGACACTTGGTATGTTGACGATTGATTTTCCTCTAATCAAAAATTACGATATAACATTGAAGCAATTGCTATAGGCATAGGTAACCGCTGCAAATCGGGTGGACCATTTGATTGTTTGGACACAATATTCTTATAATGTTTATAGAACAATGATGAAAAATTCAATAAGAAAAAAGATAAGAACTAATACTTAACAAAAAAAGATCCTCGAACAACCAAAATCTCTAATAAATCATGTCGTTTCATCACAAAGGCCTAAATGAGTTGGTTTTTGCACAAGCCTACCTGTTCTCTCAGACAAAAACCTAATGATTTGCTTGAACAAATCTTTGCCGTTCCTATCCTGACTGCTCAAAGGACACCTATGTACTTTTCCTACCTTTTTGCGCTTCTCTAACGAGGTTTACTAAGCTCCGTAATCTTATTGATGCGAGTCTCTCAATCGATTCCTGATCTGATAGGGGCTGCCTCATTCACGTAATTTTTCCTTATGATACCAATCCGAGGAATTAATCTGTGCAGAGAGTATTTGAGTAGGTAAGGAAATTGCGGAAATCCAAAATTGAGGAAATCGGATTTCGGATGTTGACTAAAGGATGAGAAAAATAGGATTAACTACTTTGATGGTAAAATAAGACTGCTATTTCGAGAACAAACGGGAACTTATCAAACTTTTGCAAACAACAAGAAGGATGAAGTAAAGTTGAAATGAAAACCACCGACTCGCTTTAATCTTCTTTGAGCCAAAAATGAACGGCAAAATTAACAACCAATCTTTCAAAGTAACCGATATTGTGATTATTAGAAGAAACGGCACGGAACAAAATGTCTGAAGAAGTAAATGGCGAGTTAATTCTTGATAAACAAAGTTAAGTCTTTACAGCACTTACTACCTACTTAGGAACATTCAATATAAACATAAGGACACTCTCAACTAAAGCGATATTCATACAATATTGCCCAATACGCTATAGCAAATCGACGCCAGACGCTGAGCAAACATACTAGTATACCTAGCTATGTTTATCATTAAAAAATGTTGTCTTTGATTCATCATTCAAAAAAGCAGCCAAGTGCGAGTCGGACTCGCCCATGAAGGGTTCCGTAGCATCAATTAACATAATATAAAGGTTTTTGTAGTTCGTCGAAAGGTAAATTGCGGTTTACGATTTATGACGTATAAAAAAAAAACTGCTGACTAGATCTCGTTCAAACCAAATATCGTTGGAAGTTTGCCTATTAATGTACAACATATATTTTTTTTGGATTTATCATTCTCTTATTTTAGAAGTTAGAGGGGAGGGACCAACTTTTTTCTACTTTGGAAGTGTCTCTCGCGCAAACTATTCAGTTTAGAAAAAAACGATATTAGAAACCTCAACATCATTCTTGAAGACCTATCCATAGATACCCCACACGTTTGGGTTCAATGAAAAAAAATTTTTTGAGTTTCAGTTTCAAGTATGGGGACCCCCAAAATTTATAGTTTTTTTTTATTTTTGTGTAAAAACCTTAATGTGGTTCACAGAATACATCTACTGACCAAGTTTCATCAGTCTAGCTTTTATGGTTTTGGAGAAAAATGGCTATGTCACGGCCGGACAGACAGACAGACAGACAGACAGACATGACGAATCTATAAGGGTTCCGTTTTTGCCATTTGGCTACGGAACCCTAAAAAGAGCAAAAGACAGAGTTCCAACTGAACTGCGAGACAAGTCAAATTTAAATGTCACAGTTGTGCCCTGGTAAATGCAAAAGCTTCAGCAGAAAGCGTCCCTAATCTACTTAGCAAACTTTCAATACAACACTTACAGAGAAGGATACTCGACAATACAAAGTTGTATTATAACAATGCAAATAAGGGAGTTAAACATTCAATTTATAGCCACAGACGCAAACTTTTGCCTTTGTGCCTCGACTGTTTGTTGTTTTGTCCAGCGCGACTTGTGTGCAGCACTGTGACAGTTTTTGCACTGTGACTGCGGCCACAGAGCAGTTCAAAGCTACGTACAGAAGTGAAGACTCAACGATGCGAAAGACTCTGTTGGCATGATCGTGCGCGATAATTAGAGGGACAGCGCTTCTTTCCTTCTAACTTGTCCTGTTTTGTGAACTATTGTAGTCACTGCACACAATCAACAATCAGTTTTTTACTTTCGAAAATTCACAAGAGTTTAATCCCTTGGCCAAATACACCACTTGAAATGAACTAAAGTAGGTGGGGAGTAAACTTTATGCGCATAGTTTTTTTTACCAACCTGAGTTTGCGTATCGCTAACCTCTATGAATGCCCTCTATTTTCTACCTAATATATTATTTATTTTTTGCCGAGACAGTACCTGCTTCCAAAAAAAAAACATTAATTGATTCACTACTAATACAATATCTGACCGAGTTCAAAACTTAGGTTTAGTTTAAAATAACGACACAGCAAATGGACATATTAGTTGCCAAAAACCAAGGAAACATAGACTTAAACATAGTAAAATAGAGCTTATTTCACACTGCAAGTTTCAGTGATACGCCTGGCTTTATTTGGAAGTGCGAGATAGTGTAAATAACAGATAAAGGCTATTTCCCAGTTTAAATAAAACAATGTTATTCGGATGCTCTGATGTTTTGGAATTAGGGGAAATGGAACTAATTCTACATTTATTGCGTGGCCTTTTATATTTTGTTTTGAAATTATCTTATTTCTCTATCTCCCGGAGATGGCAGGATGTCGATAAAATTATGTTCGCTTTGATGTTTGTGTCACGTCTTTAGATGTTTTTGTTTGGAAATTGTATTTTTCTATCGCTGTTTGGTTATTTCGGTTGTGACCTTTATTTTTAGAGAGATATATTTTTTGTGACAAGACTTGAGTAAAAGCCTGATAGATACCGACATTTACCAGTGTGGCTACGGATAATTATTTTATTGCTCCTCACATTTTTTTTTCTGCAATATCTCTATCTCTCAGCCAGCTTCATAAGCCATAACAAACTATTTCTATTCGCAGTTTCAAAATGGAGCGGACCTTGGTTGAACCTGACTGCAGTAGAACGAGTGACGTCGGGCGCGTACCTCTGTATAGCTACCAATGGAGTTCCACCCTCCGTGAGCAAGCGGATACAGATCAATGTGATGTGTGAGTTTAAGAAAAACATAAATATCTGATATACACTCATTTACCCTACATTTAAGAATTTACTTTTTAGTATGAGTATACAATGGTAGAAACGCGAAAGTTGAGATGGATGTGTGGAGTGACAAGAATGGACAAGATACGGAATGAGTTTATTAGGAGAAGTCTGAAAGTAGCACCGGTGACAGAAAAATTGAGGAGCAACAGGCTGGCGTGGTACGGACATCTCATGAGGAGGGATGAATGTCACGTGACTGGAAAAGTGATGAGTATGTAGATGGACATAAATTGGGTAGAGGTAGAAAGAAAAGAAAACATGGGTGAACAGGCACCGTACGGCAGCCGTCAAGAGGCAAAACAATGTATTATTAATATTAAGCTGTGTAATCTCATTTTAAGTGAAATTTTTTTATGTTTTATGAGAAATAAATGTCTTTAAACCTAACAGTGTGAAAGATGAGATGGATAAGGAAGAAGTGAATATATAGATGACGGCTGATAGAGGAGAATGTAAGAGGAAAACATGGTGCTGACCCCACATAAAGTGGGATAAGGCAAGAAGAAGAAGAGAATGAGAATACACAGTTAATTCTACAACAATGCTCAGGCTTGAATTCAAATAAACACGTAGAAAATTATTCTTTACTCAAAGGTTGAAAAAAAATCCCTCTGGAGACACTGAGCACCTTGTTACACACGGGGACAGATCAAGCTACCCAAAAAACATTACGCTTACTAAAAGGACATAAAAGTTATGCCTGATCCGTATCGTGTGACGTATCCGTGTGTTTTAAATACCAGTCGTGAAACACTACATTATGTGGTCTGGAACAGCTTAAAGGTTAAAGCTTGGCTCTTTGTAACCCATTTAGATGCAGTCTGGCTAAATCTAGCCTAGTCAAACTCCGCTTTGGGTTAATAGCCTGGATTATATAGGATTACCCGGCTCATCTAAGGCGAAAAATAGATGCAAAGCTTAGAATCAAGTGATAACGAGGATTAAAAGAAAAGAACGCACGTTCTATTTTAAAAAACGGGGCGTAATGGGAACCACTTGTAAAGGATAAAGAAATGATCTTTTGCATCATCTGTCGTTACCACGCCTTGCCAGATGTCCAGCCCAATATGATGAGGGTAGCTCAAGATAGAAAAGAATGGCAAGAGCAAAGAGAGGCATAAGCCCAGCAGTGGACAAGTCAAATGGTGATGGTGTGGTTGATTATTCTAACGTTTCTTTCTCCAACAGTCTCTCCATTAGTGTGGGCGGGTCGCGTGGCGAGTCGAGCACCCTCTGGCGGCGTGGTCACTCTGCAATGTACCGCCGAGGCGTACCCGGCTCCCTCGGCGTACTGGACTCTGAACGGGGAACAGAGACTTATTAATAGTAAGTGTCAACAAGAACCCATATTTTCATAGTTCTATGTATCTCAGTAACTAAAAAAATTACCTCGACACTTGAGACCGACCCAACACAGACGTATCGTTCTTAAATCCCGCTCGTGTTGTTGGAACTATACTAACTAATTTTGATTTCTATTTTGTATGGACGTGGCATTTGTGGGACTAGCCTTATTTTTGCAATGCAAACACCATTTGGAATTAAAATTCAGTAAAAGTCTGTAAAGTCGATTTACTGACGATAGTTGAACGTGACAACGTCATACAGCTGTCCACGCGGACGCATCGCTCACTCAAGCCGAATGCGGAAGCCGATTGTGCCTCTTTATCGCTCTTTCCGCGCTCTCGCTTGCACTTCAAGCCTTAAATGAAACGCCTCAGAGCGAGGTAACGCCACATGAGTAATGTCATGATAATTATAGTGGTAGTGCTTCTCCGGTGTGTTTTGCAGATGTCAATAAAGACGATGAATTTTTAATATGATACATGTTTCAAACCGATTTTACGGCAAAAGTTTACGAGCTTATTGTAATAGTTATAGTATGAAGTTTAGTTATAGCGCGAGTGGTTGTTAGGCAGTACCTACCTCACAGGGGTAGGAAGTAAATAGAACTCGTAATGCGGAAGTGAAATGAAGACTTGAGAAATGGAAATGAATGATTATAATGAAATAGAAATATATAGAATGAAAGCACTAGATACAATAGGCAGATGATATGTAAGCTAGCGAAAAGAATATAATAATAAGCGCGTGCGTGCGGTAGTCGCGAGAAGCCGAGCGTGTGTGTTTGTCGCTCGCTGCCGGTCGGCCGCCGGCCGCGCCGTGTGACGTCACGTTGTAGGCGAGCGCGCGGGGTCGAGCCACAAACCAGTATTGTAAGGGGCTGGCCCAAGTGCAGTACAAAAATTAATATTTTCATTCAGCGAGTTGTGGCGTAGGATGTTCCGCCACATATTCCCCCCTGCTAGACCGTGACTACGGTCGATAAAAGTCAGGGAACTGCACTCTTCGTCCCGACCGGGTCCTCTTCTCAACCGGTGGCGCTATTGGAGCAGCAGTGTTTTGGCTCGTTGGAGAAGTTGAAGTTGTCTCAGTGTTTGTAATCCGAGTTTCTTTCATCGTATACGCTGGCTTCAACCTATCAACAGTGACGTTCGTGCTCTTGCCTTTGACGTCCAGGGTGAAGAACTTAGGTTGTCTTTTAAGTACTTTGTAGGGGCCAGCGTATGGGGGTTCCAGTGAGCGACGCACGTGATCCTGGCGCAGGAACACGTAAGAAGAGCTGTCGAGATCCCGTGGAAAGTAGAAAGGTGACGTAGTATGCCACGCAGTAGATCTTGGTGTCAGTTTCAAGATGTGTGATCGTAGACGCGACGCATACTGGGTGATGTCAGCAGTGGTGATGTCATCAGTCGGAGAGAAAAACTGGCCAGGTAAGCGTAGTGCCTCACCATATACCAGTTCGGCGGCTGACGTCTGGAGATCTTCTTTCCACGCGCTGCGCATGCCAAGAAGTACCAGTGGAAGAGCTTCAGTCCACTGTGAAGTAGTGTGGCACATGATTGCTGCCTTGAGTTGCCGGTGTAGACGCTCGACGATCCCATTGGCCGCAGGATGGTAAGCAGTGGTGCGAAAGTGACGCGCACCAACCAAGGCAGTGAGAGACTGGAAGAGGTGGCTCTCAAACTGGCGTCCGCGATCAGTGGTCACGCGAGCAGGGCATCCGAATCTGGCTATCCAGCCAGACACCAGGGCAGCAGCGCAGGTCTCAGCTGTGATGTCTTTCAATGGCATTGCCTCAGGCCATCGCGTGAATCGGTCGATGACGGTGAGACAGTACCTGTAATCATGAGAAAGAGGTAAAGGGCCGACGATGTCGAGGTGTATATGAGAGAACCTCGAGGAAGGGGTAAGGAAGGAGGAAAGCGGAGCTTTGGTGTGGCGGGTAACCTTGCTTTTTTGGCATTGCAAGCATTGCCTAGACCACTCTCTACAATCTTTGCGTATCCCTGTCCACACAAATCTTTGTGTAACCAGTCGCACAGTAGCAGTTCCTCCTGGATGATGTAGTCCGTGGATCATCTCAAAAACCTGTTTACGAAGCTGTGGTGTGATGAACGGACGAGGTGATGCAGTAGAAGTATCACAGTAGACTGCTACGTCGCTGTCTAATGGTTTCAGCTTTTCTAGTTTCAGGGTGGAGCCGTGAAGAATCAGGTCTTGCAGTTCTGGATCTGAATCCTGAAAACCTGCAAGCACCTGGTAGTCTATGGTTGAAATACCTTCCACGCGAGAGAGAGCGTCAGCGACTACCTTGTCCTTTCCAGGTATGTAACGGATTTCTGTAGTGAATTGGGCAATGAAGTCTAAGTACCGAAACTGTCTTGGAGAACACTTCTCTTTGTTGATTGAGAAGGCGAACGTCAGTGGTTTATGGTCGGTAAAAACAGAAAAACTTCGGGCTTCCACCATGTGTCTGAAGTATTTAATTGCTTCGTAGATGGCTAAGAGTTCTCGATCATAAGGACTGTACTTCTTTTGAGCGCTAGATAGCTTGTGCGAGTAGAAAGCGAGGGGCTGCCAGTTAGCATCTTTGCGTTGCTGAAGGACAGCACCTATGGCTGAGTCAGAAGCGTCTGTTACGATGGCTAAGTCAGCCGAAGAATCTGGATGTACAAGAAGAGTAGCTTCAGATAGAGATGTCTTGCAATCCTCAAAAGAACGTAACAGATCTGCAGTCATATTTATGGGTTGAGAACCTTTAATCTTGGGTCCCGCCAACATGGCGTTCAAAGGCGCTTGAAGTTGAGCAGCGTTAGGAATGAAACGACGGTAGAAATTGAGCATTCCTAAAAAGCGACGAAGATCTTTGACCGTTTTTGGAACAGAGTAGTCCTGTATAGCTTGAACCTTGATGTCCAGAGGTCTAGTACCGGCTGCTGACACCTGGTATCCCAAAAAAGTTACCTCTGGCTGTCCTAATACGCACTTTGAAGTGTTGACCAATATTCCATACTGCTTGAGACGTTCGAATAGTTGACGAAGATGAGTCTTGTGTTCTTCTTGAGAAGATGAGAAGATCAAAATATCGTCAATGTACCCGTAACAGAATTCCAGGCCAAGAAGTACCTCGTCAATGAACCTCTGGAAAGTCTGCGCAGCATTGCGTAGACCAAAGGTCATGTACTGGAACTCATACAATCCAAACGGAGTTGTTATGGCCGTCTTAGCAATATCATCTGGATTTACGCTGATTTGATTGTACGCCTTCACCAGATCTACCGTTGAAAATACAGAACATCCTGACAGCTGGTAAGAGAAATCCTGAATATGCCGGATGGGGTACCTATCAGGAATGGTCCTGGCATTAAGTGCTCGGTAGTCACCGCAGGGTCTCCATCCGTCATCTTTCTTCTTCACGAGGTGAAGGGCAGAAGACCAAGGGCTCTCAGAACGTCTGGCTGTGCCATTTGATAGCATGTCTTCAAACTCCTTCTTTGCTATCTGGAAACGCACCGGATCTAGGCGTCTTGGTTTGCAAGAAACTGGGTGTCCTGGTGTAGTCCTGATATAGTGAAGGGTATTGTGTTTAGGGACAGACTTCATACCTGCTGGTCTTGTGATCTCGGGATATTCACGGAGTAGCGCATGAAATTCAGATTCGCCGTTGACAGCTTTGATAGATGGAAGCTCGCCGGTAGAAGCACAGCGAAGAGCGTTCACGGAGAGAGAAGTAACGCTGTCAATAAGTTGCTGATTCTTACAGTCTACGAGTAAGCCATAGAAACTCAAGAAGTCAACACCGATGATAGGGCGGTTAACATCAGCGATCGTGAAAGTCCAGGTAAAGGCACGTCGAAGTCCTAAGTTGAGTGATAGTGCTATGGGACCATAGGTATGTATTACCGTACTATTTGCTGCTACCAAGTCATACTTCGTCTTTGAGCAGGGCGTCTTGATACATGACCGTGGAAAAACACACAAGTCGGAACCAGTATCCACAAGGAACTGTATTTTTGAAAAACAGTCAGTAACGAAGAGACGGCCTGTAGATGGAGGGCAGTCACTGGCCGCTACTTGCGACCGCCCAGAGAGTTTCCCGACGACTTGAAGCTGCAAGGCTCTTTGCATTTTACAGCTTCGGCTCCATACGTGTAGTGGTAAAAGCAATGAGGGTGGTCCGGTGGTGGCTGTCTTGGTCGGTGTGAATTTGAGCGTGAGCGAGATCGGTAGCTTCTTCTATTCTGGGATCGCGAGCGCGAATCTCCACTCGACATCTGTGCTGTGAGCTTGGCTACCTGCTTGGTGAGTTCACAAACTTGCCTGTACAGGTCATCCTGAGATGAAAAAGCTGGAGCTCTGGAGCTGGATGCTGCCACCTGTAGAGTTGAAGGGGCTATCTCGTGCACCTTGTCCGCTAGTTCAGCTAATTTCTCTAGAGGCAAATCTGATTGAGACGCTATTACCGTTTGTATGTTCTGTGGCAGACGGCTTGACCAAATCGTAGTCAAGAAATCCTTGGCAACCGTTGGACCAGCTAGGCTCTGCATATGACGTAGGAACTGCGACGGCTTCCGATCGCCAAGTTCCTCGTGCATGATAAGCTGTTTCACGCGCTTTTCCTGCGAAGCTGATAGACGCTTTATTAGTTCAGTTTTAAGTTTGAGATATTTATCCGTCGTAGGAGGACTAGTGATGATATCTTTAACCTCCGCTGCATACTGATGGTCAAGTTGAGAAACCAAGTAACAAAATTTAGTCTCATCAGTAGTTATCTTGGATAATGTGAACTGACTTTCCACCTGGGCAAACCAAAGTGCAGGTTCTTCTGGCCAAAAAGGTGGTACTCTAACACCTACTCTAAGTACTTCCGGTCCAGCAACCACTTCTGCGTCTTGAAATTCTTCATTATGTAAAGACATGTTCAATCAAAAAAATCGCTCACCACTTTTTACTTGTACCACACCCCAAACTTGAAATTCCTTGTTCTTGGTAAATTCTCGAACAAATCTTCGAACTCCAAAAGGTGTCGTCCAATATCGATGATGAGGCTCGTCGTAGGGTCACCAGTTATAGTATGAAGTTTAGTTATAGCGCGAGTGGTTGTTAGGCAGTACCTACCTCACAGGGGTAGGAAGTAAATAGAACTCGTAATGCGGAAGTGAAATGAAGACTTGAGAAATGGAAATGAATGATTATAATGAAATAGAAATATATAGAATGAAAGCACTAGATACAATAGGCAGATGATATGTAAGCTAGCGAAAAGAATATAATAATAAGCGCGTGCGTGCGGTAGTCGCGAGAAGCCGAGCGTGTGTGTTTGTCGCTCGCTGCCGGTCGGCCGCCGGCCGCGCCGTGTGACGTCACGTTGTAGGCGAGCGCGCGGGGTCGAGCCACAAACCAGTATTGTAAGGGGCTGGCCCAAGTGCAGTACAAAAATTAATATTTTCATTCAGCGAGTTGTGGCGTAGGATGTTCCGCCACATAGTAGACGCTTAATTTCATTAAAATGAAGCACTTTTATAGCCCATTAGCAACGTTGTGTTTTCATTGCCATTACGAAAACGATTTATTTGTTTTAATTACTTATAATATTTCTAGCTTTATTATACTCTCAAAGCTTTATTTATCTTAGGATCTTTAAATGAGTGTATTTATGAAAGCATACAAAAGATATCAGAATTGTTTGGAACTTAGCTAAGAAATTTAAGTAAATAGTAGTTCTTTGTGTGTTTAAACAATAAGATACCTAGAATTTTGAAACAGTCTCTCGCTTTTATAATCGTATGTACTTTTATCTAGAAAACTTAACAACTTTAATTTGTGGCGTAAATTATTACAATTCCATATTTTTCAAAAATCTTGCTATTCGAAAACAAGAAGAATTTCCGATCGATTGTCTGTCTTTCAATGCTACATTATCTACCACCTAGCCTTGCATACATCGAGGCAATCTGCGATGGCGATGATAGTAAGTAGTTGCACCACAGGGTTTTGCATACATCCGTACAGCCGCTCATAAATCTTTTATTTTATTTGGTCGCTTGGAACCGGCGTTTAGACTCACCTAGCTTTAAGACGTTTCAAAGTGATCCTTGTGATACCATTGAATAAAGAAATTTGATTTTTATTAGATTTTTTAATGTATAAGATTGACAAACGAGCTTGCGACCCACCTGATGGTAAGCGGTTACCGTCGCCTATAGACACCAATAACACCAAAGGTGCTGTCGTGGCGTGGTCTACCCTAGAGATTCTTTTTAACGTTTTACTTGAAGCTATTCATGTTATTTTTAATGTTTTTTGACGTGACAACGTCTTATAATTCGATAGAACCGGCTGCACGCGCGAAAAAACATGACTCATGTGGCGTTACCTCGCTCTGAGGCGTTCCATTTAAGGCTTAAAGTACAAACGAGAGCGCGAAACGAGCGACAAAGAGGAACAATCGGCCTCCGCGTTCGGCAGCGTTCGACATCTGTCTCTCTCCTACTTGAGTGAGCGATGCGTCTGCGTGGACAGCTGTATGACGTTGTCACGTTCAACTATCGTCAGTAGACCGACTTTACAGACAACTGTTTCTTGTGTGTAGGTTCAAAACACAGGATAAGCATGTCGTCACGCGGATACCGACACACGCTCACCATGATCGTGAGTGACATGTCACGTGAAGACGCCGGAGCCTATCGCTGCCATGCTGAGAACACCTTGGGACGTGCTCAGGCTGAGTTGTTCTTGCATTGTGAGTATTGTCATTCGTCTGAAGAACTCCACTGCTCGATTTAAAACCGCATTTTTTTCCTGTTGTTTTAGGCTTGGTCGGTTGTTGGCACCTAGACTCACTTAAGAGGGGGTCGTGCGAAAATTTGAGATTTGTTTTTAAAAATTCATAACTAAATAACTAAGTGACATTTAAAAAATCGCAAAAGGACTAATTGTAGACTATACATTTGAGATTAATTCGAATTTAAGTGTGTTAAAAAAATATACTATTTAACATGACATTCTATTTAACGCTAATCAAAATCGTATGTCAGCGTTAAATAAAATGTCATGTTAAATAGTATATTTTTTTAACACACTTAAATTCGAATTAATCTCAAATGTATAGTCTACAATTAGTCCTTTTGCGATTTTTTAAATGTCACTTAGTTATTTAGTTAGCAGTTAGTTTAGTTCGCACGACCCGCTCTTAAAGAAGTGATCCTTTTGTACAATTTATAGGTTTGCGGTTGACCGCTATCTCACCTGCTGTTATGTGATGATGCGTTCGACGATGTAGCACGCTTACCTAGAAGATACCTATTCACTCTTGTCTTGAAAACGTCCAATTTGTAGGTGCTCGGAAAGAAAGACGCCGGCAAGGAATTCCATTCCTTGGCTGTCCGCAACATAAAAGTTGAAGCAAAGCGCTTGGTGCGGACAGATACATATATTTTATGATTCAAAAATTAGATGAATATAATTTTTGACTTTGACTTTAGACATAGGCCTCTTTTAGACCTTTCCAAGAACTATTCTGAGCCCTCTCCATCCACCTTCTTCCCGCAAGATTGTAAGCATAAAACCAGTCAAATAAAGATTTGAAAAGTGATTTGAGATTCAGTTCTATTCTGTAAGTGGCTAACTAGATCCATAGATATGTAAAATTTTGTTTCACTCTGGTAACGTTCGTAGTTTTTACATTATATAATCTTAAGCACCTATTTAAGCAAGTTTTAAAAACCTGGCGCTGAAATCTTAATGTGGCAGCTTTAAGATTTCAGCGTTTTCATTTTACAGATACGGTGTTTCTCAAAAAGTGTATAATATTATCTCTATACTCGTAATTTTAACAATTTTATAACAATGCTTTCAAAATCTATAGTATGTGATTTTAAAATCCAAAAAATTTGTTACTATAGAAACAGTTATAAAACATTTTAATTGTTTTTTTCTTTTATCAGTGCTTACAACAACAACAACTACAACCACGACAACAACCACCACAACGACTACAACATCAACAACGATGGCTCCGTCTACTACCAACATGCCGTGTAAGTTTTTATTCACTTATAGTCGACCTTTCATATTCCAATTTACTTGTATCACATAGCGGTACAAATTGTATCGAAAGAAAAAAAGAAAATACTTTATTCAAATGAGAATTCCACTGACTTCTTGTTACCATTATTATAATATACACTGATGAGAAATACAGATTGAAATTTATACTTTAAGCATATTATGAAGAATACCTAGGTAGTTTTAGATAATGTCCTTGGAAAACAAAGAGTTTTTAAAATACAACCTAATAAGTAAAGATTTTGCTATGTTTTTAAACATAGTACTTACTATAGTTAGGCCGATTATTGACTAAACCAATTTGGTGTAAAATTATACAGATGACGTGGAAAGACACTTGGAGCAACTCCACCGTGGCGTGTTGGAAGACCCTACTCTTGAGAATCCTTACATTGTGCTGAGTCAGCACCAAATGCAGAATTTGGGTACTGTTCCTAAAAATATATTTTTAAACTAGATGGTGTTTAAGAAAAAAAGCTGAAAAGCTTATTTTTTGGTTTTCCTAAGATAAATGGCGACATATTAAAAATGTTTTGGCATAGACTCAAACCAACCAACAACCCAGATTAAAATAAATGTTTATTGATCAGAAATCTTGAGTAATTTTTGAATATTATTTATTTGCATAAAACATGTGTTAAAATTAAGATGGTGAACAGACTTATACGTTAAATTTATGTTATTTTTATGTTGTACAGAAATGGTGACAACAATGTGACCCGAAGCTGGAGGCCAGGGTCCCTGGAGCGAGGGCTGGCCGCCAGCGAACGCTGCCGGGCGTGCGCTGGGCATGTGGACGATTTTGTGTGCTGTGGTGGCTTTGGCGTGACGATGCTAGGACACGTGAGTGGGCTTCACACTAAACATTGTGACAAAGTTTGTGATAAAATGCAGTGGTGTTAAACAAGAGTTGTGGAAATAAAGGATCCTAAAAATTGTGGTTCGGAAGTGCTCTGAAAGTACTTAGGATCAATCTGAAATCTAGTTCAATAAAAAAATTGGTTGTCTGCAAAGTCGGTTTACTGACGATAGTTGAACGTGACAACGTCATACAGCTGTCCACGCGGACGCATCGCTCACTCAAGTAGGAGAGAGACAGATGTCGAACGCTGCCGAACGCGGAGGCCGTGCGTGCCTCTTTGTCGCTCGTTCCGCGCTCTCGCTTGCACTTCAACCCTTAAATGGAACGCCTAAGAGCGAGGTAGCGGTGCATGACGTCATGTTTTTTCGTGCGTGCCGGCTCCATCGAATTATAAGACGTTGTCACGTCAAAAATACTTTGGTAATAATCTAAGTTGGATTGCCGATTTTCCAGTTGATGTCTAAATACTGTCCAACAATATTGTTATTTTATTACTGCATTGTTCTAGCAGAAACAAGCGCCCATACGGATTTTCCAATAAAAGATAAGACAGGTTCAAACTTTGTAGAAGTTAAACATTGTATCTGCTTCGAAACACGCATTTATATTGTTAATGTATCATTTGAAATTCGTAATTTCTTCAACAAGCTCGAATTAATTTATGTTTTGCATAATTGAATTGTAAATTTGAGGTATTAATAATTGGAAGGAAACTGGCTGTATTTGTTAAATGTAAATAATACCTAAATAAATATTGTTTATTAAATGATAAGAAATTGAAAGAAAAAACACATTTTTATTTCAAGTCTCTTTGAAGAAAATTCTGATTAAACTTCTAGGAAAGTCTCTATTTGTATAAACAATTTTCGATACTTGCTTTAAAAATGTGTTTTTGTGTTTCAAAATAAAATTATTCTTGCTGTAAATAACTTTGCACGAAGCTAGTCATATCAAATTTATAGACACCTGCCAATTTGTAAATAAACTAAAATAATATAACGTTATTCCTAGGGGCTACGGTGTAAGCCGACAAACTAAGTTCTGGCACTATGTATTATTATTAAAATTACGTTATTTGACCAATTGTAGACTAACAAAATAGTAAACAAACTAGCACGAAGATTTCACAAACCTTTGTAGCAAAAAACGAGCTAAATATTAGTTGGCTCGTCAGGAATCAAATTGTTTACATACAATAAAAGAGATACTTGAAATATTAGAACAGAATTATTTGATCCTAATCAAAATAATTGATAAAACATAGATAGAGCTAGGTACCTGACACTAATTTGTAAACCCTTAAAATGTAGAGTGAACATACAAGATCTAAGGATAATAATATTGACCGTGCTGATCGACATGAAAATAGAGAGATAATTGTTTTTTTTTTCATAAAACCATACCAATTATTTATTGAACCACTTGTAATAGATACACTCTCCGCCCATTTTGGATACTGGGCCTAACTGTACTGTAATAAAATTGGTAATTGAAATTATTTTGCGTTCAATTATTCTCCATCCCCATTCGAGTTCCCTTTGACTAGAACTAATCATTATTTTATTACAAAAAACTTCAAAGAAGCTTGATATATTAAAAAGTCAGTAAAAGTCAGTGTTATTCAACAAAGAAAAGCCTTAAAAGCCTTTGTTTTTGAGAAACGGCAAATTTTGTGGGTAGTTGGAAAAAAAAACACAACAGTGACTTGAGTTTTTAAATAGATTCACGCTTGTCGCTTTAATTCATGGCTAATAGTTATAAAGTCCTCTAGAATCTTTTCAATAGTTTATGATCAAATTCGGCAAATAAACACTAGAGTTTAAATAGATTTCAAATCAATTGATCTAGGTTACCCTCTCAAGTCAGCGAGCATCGTATCGACCCTAAAAATCCTCCGCCAATAAAATTAGTTGGAAACGGTTCGGCAGTTAGGTACATCTCCCGTGTACGCTAATTAATCTTGGAGTTTTGCATTTTCTCGGGAACAGCTAATGTGCCGCATAAAATTACGATAAAACAGCCTTATCTAGAGCTAATGGAGCAAGCTTCTTATTTATTGCACCTGGACGATAAATTTCGTACGCCCGCGCCGTCACCGTTTCGTCTTGCTTTTTCTGCGGATTTTTTTGGAAGGAAGTTCCGTAACGCTCGTTGTGAAAGGGGGCTAGACGGGAAAATTCTTACGAAAAGTTGTCACGACACTTTTTGCTATAGGAAGCTATTGTAAGCTGTGCGGCGTGCGCAGTTTCTCTGTCTGTCTCTCTCTCTTTTATAGAAAGCAAGCCAGATATTTTCATTTCTATTTCGCATTGAACAGTGTGGTGTCGCGACGACTATTTTTGTTGAGTGTATACAGGTTTTTTGTGAATAATAAAGGAACTTCGTTCCATCCGGGTGTCCCTTGACACCTCTCAAGTTTTTTCTGCGGATTTTTTTAATTTTTAGGAAATGGTTGACCGTCGATTCCTTTAACACTGACGCTAGCCTCCTTATTTTATTATAGGTATTTATTACGTGCTCTATATTATGGTGATAAATTCTAGTTATTTACTGTCAAGTAGGTATTTGAATGGTTCGTGGGAAATAATAATACTACTCGTATGAGTGGCCCGTTTAATATATCTTTACAGGCTGATGCATTGACCGCTGTTTCATGTTACTTTCATCTTAAATACGATTTTCAAAAATATGTTTATGCAAAGATTATAAATTCTTATTCTTATTTTCGAACTGTTCATTATTCATATTAGCTATGACTTAGACACAAACACCCTTAGAGTTAATATTATTTAACGCGATACTCCGTTTAGCTATCAAACACTCTAAATCTGTTCAAAAAAAGGTTTCAGGTCACCGCAAATCACTTGACTCACATTCAAGAATCCAGACACATCACTCACACCACCGCACATGTGAAGTAACGCTCGTTTGTCTCCGAACGAAACGCCTTTGTCTTGTACTAGAGATGTCCTAATGCCACTGCCTTTCGGCATCATGGGTCTATGATATACCTTTTGAAACTATCATGGTTTTTAACACTATTTTAACCAAGCAACCGTGATCATGGTGCATGCAACTGTGCCGAAATATCGAAAGTCAATTCAACAAAATTTAATAATGGTAAATATCCCGTTGTTTCATAAAGTCTATCATTTTAAGTGCCAGATTTTGAGGCTGCCGAAGTTGTCAACTCAATAAGCATGTTTTTCTGTAGTATACCTGCACTGTATGTAACTTAAAATCTATCATCATTATCAGCCTGAAGAAGTCAGTTGCTGGACATAGCCCTTCTCTATAAATTTCCAAGAAGAATAGTTCTGATCTTTTCCCGTCTTAGAATTTGTAAAATAGCTATGCTTATATACGAGTACCTATATGCTTTTCGAAAAAACGTTGCTATTCGATTTCAAGTCTCTTTTTTCGGCTTTGTTTATAGCAACTCTAATAACGAAGAATTTCTAAGTATTTTTTGTGAAACTATCTCTTCAGTATCGAGTCTCGAGCGGTTCAATTGAATTTCAATACGAGAGGGCGACAAGAAATTTCAATTCGAGTTATTGGTTTTTGAAAGCATTTTACTCTTGAATTACAGAGGTTTACTCTTCGGATGACCTATTCTCGAGATCTGAAGCTGATACAATTCAATTTTAGTTTAATTTCAAGCTTCAGTTATTTTTCAGTATTTTGTGATAATATTACTTTGCTTCAAGACGTACTGTTCTGTTTGACTGTTGTTTTCTTCACAGATTTAAAAAGTAAGTGGCTAACTTAAACTCGTAACTAAAAAAGGGTTGACAACTTTATTACCCGACTGCCGAAAAAAGGTTTTCAATATCGGCCTCAGAGCTTAGGCTGCAATCACTTTGTCTCAGCAATGTAGGTCGTGGGTTCAATTTCGATATGATAGGAAAACATCATCCTGTTAAACTAACTTGACATGACTGGCCTCTCAACTAAGTTAGTAGTGACTCTGCCTGCTGTGCCGTTGGTCATGGGTTCGATCCCCACCGAGAACTAGTATTTGTGTGGTTAACTAAGTGTTTTATATCTGTCTTATATTGTATTTCAAGTATTAAAAAAAAACATATTATTAACACATCAGCTATAGCCGGCTCTTATAGCCACAACAAGCGTCGTCATTAAGCTCTGTTTAATTTGGAATTTTTATTTATTTGTAAAAAGTATTAACAAAACTCTATCTGGTTTCCATATACCTGCAAAATTTGTGCTAGTTCGAGGCTAACGACCGTTTTGTGAAATATCTACCACTATTTTATTTAAATAAACATTGTATGGATACATTGAACTCGGTCAGCTGTTTACTTATCAATATTTCAGCAAAAACTTTTAAAAAAGGCAATCAATTAACAAGCGTAAATCAAATTACGAAATAATTTTTCCGACAAATAGGCCTCCGCACATCTAGGCGATGGTGATGGCGATAAGCTGAAACGCTATCAAATATCGCTGTCATATTTGACAGCGTTTCACAAACACAAAAGCGTGCCATCTAGCGGGGAATAACAATGAGTTATAAGCGTGAGATTGAGACCAATACATTAAACGAAAAGAAGTCAGAGGTAAGTTTAACTCTTACATTTGGCATACCCAGATATTGCAGTACCTAGGTGGTATTCTAATACGTGACAGGTTGCAAGCTCATCACCGCTGGTGTCACTAACAACCTTAACTTAGTATTGACTAACAAATTAGAGATTTAATGATCTAAAGCAAAAAAAACCTTATTTGTAACTATTGTAAAAGTATAAACTTAATAAGATTTGAGTTTTAGTTCTCTAAATTGCAATTTCATGCCTCACACCGAGGCAGTCTTCCAAGAACTGAGCATTAAAATGATAATCTGAAAACAAAAGAAATAAAAATATTTTCTGAAAAATGCAAACCTACAGCGACTTTAAGATTGCGGACAGTCGAGGAATTAACATGCATCAAATTAAATCGTAGCTTTGTGCTTATCGCTGTGAGGCAGTGTCGCCTGGATCTAGGTTTTTCTTAGGGTTCCGAAGGCCGACACAGAATCCTACCTAAATAATAATACACTTTTGATTGAAATGATTTGTTTGATTGAAAAAGATACTACCACTAAACGTACGTTCTTATGAAAAAAAAAATTAAACCTTGTTCCATAAGGTACGTTGGTGCGGCAACGAAGAGGTATACGTGCTCTGCGTTCAGTTTGGATCCTCGGCTCCCATGCCCCAAGTGCTTGTAATGTGGCGATGCATCTTGCATTTGAAGCAGTTGGTGTTCGCTGGGAAGCGGCTACCGTCAGATAATGGTGATATTAGCAACCTTAAGTCATCATCTGCAGATGCACTGCTGCTGGCCTACCATGAGCCTATTATGGTTATGGTTATGGCTTTCAAAATTGTGTCAACAGTGTCAACACATTCAAACCCAAGAAGAAAATGAATGTGTGGGTCAGCCTATCTATACACAATTTGACAGCCATAGCCATAACCATATGGAGCTCGTGGTAGCCCTGCTGGTCCAGTGGTAGTAACCCTGTCTTCCGATCCTGCGGTCGCAAATTCGAATCCAGTCGTGTAACTATGAATGTTTCTGTTCGAAAAATGTATGTTTCCAATATGTTCAAACGGTGAAGAAAAACATTTGGAGGAAACCCGCTGCACGTATGGACCATGTCTTTTCTATGGATCCTGTGGACCAAGCAATGTGGATAGTGTAGTTGCTGGGTAAGCCTACTCCATCTAAAACCCGGTCCCCGGCACTTATAGCAATCCGTAAGTAGCATGAGTAAATACCAGCAACCGCTGACATAATATAAATCATCTACAACATATATATACATAATATTGTACAATATATATATATATAATATAATATATATATATATAACTATATATAACTCTATATTATATAACTCATTGTTATATAATATATATATACATCAACTGCCTTCACAGCTCAGTTGGTAGTGACTGCCTTCACAGCTCAGTTGGTAGTAGCTCTGCTTTCTGCGCTGGCGGACGTGGGTTCGATCCCCACCGAGAACAAATATTTGTGTGGTGAACGCAGATGTTTGTTCTCTGTCTGGGTGTTATATTGTATTCTAAGTATGTATTTACAAAAAAAAGTATTTAAGTAATGTATCAGCTATCTGGTTCCCATAATACAAGCTCTGCTTAGTTTGGGGCTAAATAGTGTTGTGTGGATTGTCCGCATTATTTATTATTTATTAAAAAAAGATGCAAAAGCTATTTACGTTACTTAGGTCATATCGTCATCAGTCTTAATCAGCCCACTGTTGCGCCTACCCTACATTCGTAGAAAAAAAAAACTACATCAGGTTCTAGTAGTGCACGTAGTGCGTTAGTAGTAGTGGTAGGTTAACAATCATTTTCATTGAACTAAAATTATTTTTGTGAGCCACAGATTGAAAAAGCATTTTGTATATTGACGTGAATAAAAATCAAAACCCTGTATCGAAAAATGGTTTGTAGAAAAACGTGACGGGGTAGCACAGTAAAAACACACTGCCCCAAAAAAACAACTTCATAAACCAGTGTATGCATTTTGTACTCTGAAAAATTTCAGCCTAGTCCTAAAAAGTTTGAACCACATTCTCTAATACCTCTCAACCACTGACGTATCATTTTGTTACACTACTTTTTTTGTACAAATAGCTGATGGAACAAACATTATGGCCCACCTGATGTTACGTGGTAACCATCGCCTATAAACCATTGCTTCGTAGGTCACGCACGTCAGGAACTTGCCCTACGAGACTATCATCACTACCTCTACTTTCTTCTAGGCTTTGCCGTGGAACTGGCACCTAGACTCACCTAGCTTTAAGACGTTTCAAATTGATTCTTGGAATTGAACTGAATTAAAACACTTTTCATTTGATTTGACCCTGCATCCATCAACTTAAGAGGGCCTATATGACCCTCATATGATTTATATAAAATATGAATTGGAGGTGATATTTTCTTTATCAATAAGTTTCTGAAAAAAAGGAAAACATACGAGCACGTAAATAGCAGATCTGGATTTTATGAGAAAAAAATGGTTACTCTAGAGGCATTATCCAGGGAGGAAATAGGGGACTACGTTTGTATGGAGAGTCGCCTGTGTGATTCCCTCTTAAGGCATACAGATGTTCAGCCTTACGTACCAGTAATTTCACCGGCACCCACCCACACCCTTCAAACCGAAACACAGCAAAAGTTTTTTTTCATTTTGTTAATAAGGATAGTTATTCTTACGCCAGGGGCTGGGAGATATATTAATGGGAATAAACCGAAATAACCAAGTAATAAAATAAACAGATACATTTCCCTAGCATTTAGTACAGAATGGCCGTTACTAGGTTCGTTATCGAGGTCGGCTAATTAGGCACATGTCGGGCCGCAGGCTCTCGATATGACGTCACATTTCAGACAGGCCGCTTCTCTTTGTAATTAAAAACATAAATATATTCAGCTGAAGGCCGTACAGGTAAAATATGGAAAGGTTTCTCGTACACAGGGTGTAAAAAACTAGGTAATCAGTCTTACTAGGTTTACAAAACGAGAACGAGAGAAAGAGAATGTTGATAATAGCGCTAAGGGGAAAGTTATTGCAAGAAACAATTAATTGGATACATTTTAGGTACTTAATAACATTTAAGTTATTATTTTTTAGCACATACCTGAGGTAATGACAGTGGCCCACATAACTAAACAATTTTCCCATCATCACTTTAAAAGATAACCTAAAATTATCTATATAGATAAATCTTTCGTGTCACAATTTGGAACGCGATAAACTCCGAAACTACTGAACGGATTTCGATAAAATTTTGCAATTGCCTTTAATATGGTCGGACTTAAAATATAGGATAGTTTATATTCAATATTTAGGTGTTATTAATTAATAAGGGGCAAAAGTTTCGAAATCTATGTCTATCCCTTTCTATCACGTAGGGATTTATATATGTCTATCCCTTTCTATCGCTTAGGGATTTTTCAGAAAATTCTCGACTTTGACGAGGAAAGAATGCTCTAGAATGTCTTTGAAGTTCTGGAATGATCTGGAATAATCAAATTTAGAGTCGGTTAGCATCCGGAATGCTCCCACCCAAGCGTTAGTAATCCAGAATTATCTAGAATACCCATGCAAACGGTTCTGAATTCTAGATTTTGACAAAATGTTCTAGAAAATAGTGCTCCTAAACGTTATAGAATGTTCTTTCATCATCATCATCAATTGATATCATTCCACTGCTGGACGTAGGTTCACCTTGAGTAACATAGGCTATAATTATGTGTTTAAAAAATAAATGTCCACCCGTGCGAAGCCGGGACAGGCAGCTAGTTACTTTATAAATAATTCATTAGCCTATAGGCAAGGTTTTCGTGAACCCTCATTTTTAAAAGTACTTACTAATTAATATATAATTAGGCTTTTTCAGCTTTACCAACAATCAACCGCCTTTCAATTCGTTATTTCTTTCCATTCAAAGGTTGCCTGGAAGAGATCGCTCTCAGCGATAAGGTCGCCCATTGTTTTACCTAATTGTTAATTTTTTATGTCCTGTACTGTATGTTTTGTGTGGTGAACCATAAAGAGTTATCTATATGTATATCTATTTAACAATATCATCGAAGGAAATGTAGAAGAGAGGACGGGGAAGGAAGACCAAGGATAAGCTACATGAGCCAAATAAAAGCAAAGATCGCCGTCATGTCATAAAAGGAGGTCAAGTAGGTTGCCTTCTTAAGAAATAACTGGAGAAAAATGCATATGCACTACGCAATAAGAACATTGCTCTTAAATAAGAAGAAATAGTACATTGTTACCTGAGTGTTGAAAGTCACGTTTTTTGAGTCCCGAGACGGGTTTGGCGCCAGAGCGTTAGCGAGGGCGCCAATGGAGCTTGAGGGACTCAAAAGACTTTCACCCGAGGTAAACACTGTGCTTTTCATTACGAATACAAAGAAAGTAAAAATAAAAACATGAAAGAAAAATTAGTGAAAATGAAGATTGAATTGCCGCCTTCCCGGTTTTTTTTTTTCTTTTTCTCTGGCGGGCCTTCGGCTTCGGCTCGCCAGCATTATTCAGCCATTATTTTCATTTTCATAATTTAAATCTATGTTATTTTAAATAAATAGTTGAAGCTATACACTAATCAAGTAATTTAGAAGATATATTATTTATTTAATACTATCTTTATGTTATTTAAATTTAAATATTACATTGCGCTCTAATTAGACTTTTTAAACTTCTTACCGTTGTAATGGGTTTCCAACCTACTTGCTGAATAAAAAGTTAGAATTTGGTTGAACAACCTCCTTGCAGTTAGAAAGACTTTAGAAAGTTGGAACATGGTTGAATAAAATAGAACTTGTTTTTTTTTTATAATTTGACAGCTGTCAGTAGAAAGCGATTCTCCCTAGGGCTGAAAGTTTTACTTTCAATTAGGCCCCTCAGGCAACTTCAGACCTACTTTCAGAGTATGAGTAATGAAAAGAGATTTATCATGTAATTTTGTCATTTATTTTGTAGAAAATTTGCTTTAAACGCTTTTTACTCCAATACAACAAGCTTTTCGATATAACTGGATGAGATTGGGTTTTTAAATCACATGGCTCAAACGGTGTAGGAAAACATCGTGAGGAAACCGTCTTGTTGTAGAACATAAAAAGTTGAAAAACATGATGTATCAAGTGTATAAAAGCGCACTTAAAATCCTTTCACCACACTTGGTTCGAAAGAGCCAGTGACACGATAAGAAATTTCTGTTGATCCCCTCTGAATAAACAATTAATAAACATCGGTTACTAAATAATCTACCTCAACACGTGGACCATTACCACAATTCAGTTCCACATTCCCCCCGGTACTAATACCCCAATTATAATAAACACAAACATAAACCTTCACTATCACCAAATTAACCGAACACACCATTATCCGTATCTCACCCTTTTGCATTAAAACTGAAATATGGGTCCAAAATTGGCCCGCCCATGAATCAG
Source organism: Thera obeliscata (assembly GCA_947578465.1). Classification (NCBI taxonomy): domain Eukaryota; kingdom Metazoa; phylum Arthropoda; class Insecta; order Lepidoptera; family Geometridae; genus Thera; species Thera obeliscata. Next base: position 13,857,475 of record OX387929.1, on the reverse strand, counting down.
GCGAGTACAGGCGCTATCACAGAGTATTAAAACGGCTGTTTAAAATCCTTCCAAATGCCCCGTATACACGTAAATGGATCCTTTTGGACCCTTTTCGGAAACAGACGGGGCAAAGTCATGTAAAATTCGGGTTCTCCGAGTTTGGCCGAAGAAAATCATAGGTCCTTGCTAATGATTTATTGCAAAACTAGCTTTTGTCCACGGCTTTGCTCGTTTGATTTAGCAAAAATTAGAGGTTTAATTATTTATAATCAGAATCGATAGGTAAAATAAAACATAAATTATACTTCTGAGTATATCCAAAAATAACCAACCATTGCCGTATTTCTACAATCATCACAATACATTATTTTTTGAACTTGAACGTTATTAAAAAAATTATTATCTTATATATCTTTATATCTCAAATAAAGAAATAAAGTGCAAAAAAAACAATCAATTTGAATCATAAGTGACTACATGATTGGAATTGAATAGATATTTTTTTAACCCATTTTTTTAGCACACAGAAATAATTTTGTTCAAAGTATTTTTTTTATATTTTATTATTTGAATTAATATTGCCGAAAATCAGAGGTTTGTCGACCCCAACACTTGACATAAACCCCTACATTCGCACCTTCACACGGGGACGAAACTAAAACGAGGCTTTTAACATACGGTAGGTTTATGACACGACCACGTGTTTTATTTCCGACAGATTTGTCAGACAAATTAAAGGTTTATTTCTAACACTCTACCTTAGCACTTTTGTACTGAAAGTGGATACAGGTGAAGATATTTGCATTCTTTACCTTTTTTTATCATTCCTTATAATTAAGAAAAATAAAAATTTTGTAATCTTTTGATTAAACCTTTGATTTGTAGCTTTTAAGACCTCTGAGTGGTTGGCGGTAAGAGCACTGCTGCCTTCAGTCTTTAAATTTTTACTTTCAAAGTTTTTTGACGGAAAAGTACATTGTTGTAAGATTTCATTTTTAATAGAACAGCGTTTTTACCAAACTGACTAGACCACTACAGCTTTTTTATATGCTAAAATGCGTGCAAATTCGCAATCTTTAGGTGTGCATACAAACATAAACCTCGCTTAAGTACCCAACCATTACAAAATAGTTATTTGTTATACAAGAGTGCAAAGCTGCTTTTTAACCGCGTGCTCAATTTTGATGACTGAGCAAGCGCAGGATTCTAAAGTTTAACCACGAGCGTAGCGAGTGGTTTAAAAGTTAGAATCCTAAGCGTTGGCGAAGGAATCAAAAGAGCACAAGGTGAAAAATCTTTGCACTCGAGTGCAACACGTAACTTTTCATCCCACCTCAGCGAGGAAATGACTAATGCAAAAAAGAACATGGCGCGACTAAAAGTAACACACCAAGAAGGTTCCGAGTATGAGTTATTAACAAATTTAAAAAGGTTGTATGATAAATTCGGCACCATGCAGGTAGAAGTAAATAGGTTTAATGGTGTTTTGAATTCACAAATACACCAAGAAGGTTACGAGTGCGAGTTTTAAACAAAATAAAAAAGGTTGTATGATTAGTTCGGCACCATGGAGGTAGAAGTAAATAGGTTGTGTATCACAAACTTATTGAACACGATATTCTAAATTCAAATTTACTTTATCCTCTAGCGGATAAAAACGGCTTTTCCAGTCAGAAATTAAACAGCAAAAACACACTTTCAGAGCTGGTGGGATGAAATAAATATTTGTAGTAAGTAAAGGCCTGGCGATGGCGATCAGCTTAAAAGCTGTCAAATATCGCTATCATATGTGACAGCGTTTCAGTTGATCACCATTGCCATCGACTGGATGTGCGCTGGCCTTAAAAGGTTACAAAATAAATAGTTAATTATTCCAGTCCACAAACGGAACCCTTTGATCTTGTAAAGTCAGATTTGACACACAATTTAAACAAGGGGGAAAGTAATCACAAACTCCCCTGAGTTTAGCTACTGATTTTATATGTTACCAATTTAGGTTTTTAATTCCCGAGCGAAAAGGGGTGCTAGAGTTTTTAGTGGGTGGGTTTGTTTGTCTGTGGCCTCGTATTTACAAATTTAACACTCTTATTTGAATTCGGGTTTTTGGTAGAAAGCTGTTACGGTATTAGATAGTTTCAGTCAAGTTCAGTAGTAGGAAACGCACGAGGGTTGCTGAATTTTTGTAAAATTGACTTTCCCGGTCATTAAAAATGCTACAGAAACACACTTATTATTATTTTATATTATAATATATTATTATTTATTTAGTTATTTAATACACGTAACCAAGCTGGTTTTTTTATTGCTTTGAATAAACTTGTGGTGCTTCGATATTTTCAGAAACCAGTGCTATAGGCAAAAATTCAATAACCGAGGCCGCAGTACCTGCATTAACTATTCAAACTCCGGCTTTGATGCTCCTTTGGAATTGACTTTTAAATTATATCGGATAGAATCGTCGGCGAAAGAACAGAAAAGGAATTAAAGTTTTTGAGTCAATTAAGGTATATTATGCGAAGGATAATTGACTAATTTAAAAGGAAGATAGAATCAGATATGAGGATATCCGTAGAAGAACCAAGGTCACCGACATAGCTCTTAGAATTAATAATTTGAAGTGACAATGTGCAGGTCATGTAGCTCGAGAAACCGACAACCGTTGGGGAATAAAGGTTCTCGAATGGCGACCACGAACCGGAAGACGAAAAGTAGGGCGCACACCCACCAGATGGACCGACGACATTGTTAAGATTGCGGGAAGCCGGTCGATGGAAAGAGCTTAGAATCGTTCTTCCTGGAAATGTATAGGGGAGGCTTATGTCCAGCAGTGGACTTCTTCAGGCTGATGATGATGATGATGATGAAAGGAAGAAGTCCCTCCTCTTCCTTGCATCAATATCCTCACTGATGAGGGTCGTGACCTTTGTGCAGGACTCTAGTCTGCACTATGTTCCTCCGTCGGGTTCTCCGCGGCATGGATGACTTTGCTCACGGAGGTGTATTTTACTGATTGCACTTGGTCGCTCCAACGTATCGGGCTCCGTTCTCGAAAAAAGAAGTGCACAGTATAAATTCGTGACATCCCGAAAGCCTCATCCGCAAAGACTTCTATCAATGTCAAACTCAAATATCGTCTTTATTCTATGGTATCACAAGGATCATTCTGGACAAAGGTAAACACTTCCACTTATCTCTATTTCTAGAGCCCTTTAGTAATATCATGCTTATCATACATAAATAAATCGTGCGTAAATAATATCGTGCTTATTGGTTTTATGAATTACTGTTGCATAGAAATTAAATATGCATACTAAGCTAAAAGTCCCTTAGTCCCATCGAAGCTACACGTAAATACAAGTCAAGTCGCTATTTGGACATAAATTAGAAACGTGCCTCGGCTACAATGCCCATTTAATTGGGCACAGATAACGAGTTTTAGACCCATTCAGGTGGCATCGAAGGCTGTTCAATGAAGGGCGCGTAAGTTCGGGATTTGGCCCTGAATGATACATTGATCTTCTTGTTTTAATTAATATTAACCTGGTGGCGAGGTGAAATTGGGCTTTATTTGAAACTAGTGTCAAGTTACATAGCGAAGTTAAGTTGGTTCGCTTGATTAAATTTGCTGGATTTGATGACTTTCCTGAGAACATGAACAGAAACTTGAGTTGTGATAAATTGCGAGTACCTTATTTTTTGGTTTATGAAAAACTCCACAAGTGTAACATGAAGATAAGATCAAAAGTACTGAACCAAAAACAAGGTCTTCGCAATGCGTCATGTAAAAAAGTAAAATATATATAAAAAAGTGCTTATTTATTTATTTTTATAATTTTGATAATGGTTAATAAGTTATAATCTACGATATGTTTTCATCAAACCAAAAGTCTGGCAAAACTATAAAGTTGTATCACAAAATGCCCAATAGTCCCACATGGGCCGATGTAATCTTCATTCAACGACTCCAATTACAGTTATCGGTAGAACAGATGCGTCCAGCCTCGGCGTATACTCCCTGGAGAACACTTGACAACACAAAAAGTGTGACGTCCAGCTGACAACACAATTCTTATTTGTAAGCTAGTTTTTGTCAGTTTTTTTTGCACCTGGATAAAAGTTTTGCTAGCATACCGATACAATAAAGGCATGAGGGAGAAGGTTACAAGCCGTTCTTCCTGGAAAGTAATGGGGAGGCTTTTGTCCAGTAATGGATATCATAGGGTTGAAAGTGATGATTTAAAGTTGTAACAGCGTGATTGAGTTACAAAAAACAACAACATTTAAGGTAAAAAAAAATGTTTCAATAAATTTTTACTCAATATTATGAACAATATTTAACCTCAAAAAATTATGATTATTATAATAATAATAATATAATAATAATAATAATCTTTATTGGGGCTTTACAAAAATGTAACCTAACAAACATACCATGTACTATTCATTATCCTACCTATTATTTATTATGCCTACCTTATTTTAACACATCTTCCTTACATTATGCATAAGTTACACATTATTAGAGATAAGACTTGACTCATGCAGGCACAGTGGTATTAGGCAGGTACGCAAGTAGATAGGTAGTATCGTCATGGCAATAAAAAAAATTACGAGTACATGGCTGAGCTCTAACTCCTAACTAAGTTTCCTTGCGTTTAGGATATCAGTACCCCTCCTTGTTATCGGTCAGTTCAAATTGCAGACAGCCTCTAGGCCAATATAGTAGGTATAGACAGTCGTACCAATATAGGCTAATTAACTTTAATGCGAACGGCACCCATATAATATCATAGCTTAAAAATACCTATAAACTAAACTATCACTAATGACCCTTCGCAAACATAGGTACCCAGTAGGTTATGCTACCTATTTAGTTTGTGGGTTAAACGTGTTACTCACAAGCAAGGCAATATAGAACAAAATAAATTATAACGATTAAAGTAGGGGTAGGAACAAAGTAAATATATCGAGATTAGCGCGTTAAACCAAAGCTTCCTCTTCAGCTTTATAATATTAGAATAGATTTTAATGCATACGTATTAAGTACCTACGTAATTATTATGAGCAAAAAAGTAATGAATAGGTACTGTACTGCCTCAGTTTTTACGAAATACCCACATTAGAAAAAAAGACAATATCGCAAGCAGTGAGCAAATATACATAGACCTATGGGCTACTGGAAGTGACACGGCCATTGCATTATTATAATTTTTTTTTTTTTTTTTGTTTAACTTATATTTCGCTTGATTTATACTTAACTTATATGATGCAATATTTCATTGCTTTTTTTTTTTTTTTTTTTTTTTTTTTTTTTTAATGCATTTTATTATTATGTGTGTACTAAAGTTAAATTATGATAATAATACGCAACTAATAACTAATTAAATTATGATTTCTAGCAAGTATTCAGTTTCATCATAGTCTTTTGTGAGAAACCAGTTTTGAACTGTACGCTTTAGCTTTGTTCTAGTCAATTCAAAAATATGAAGATCTTTATTTATTTTATTATACAAATAGCTGGATAAAAAAGGGATTTGCTTATGATTCAATTTAGTTTTATTTAATGGAATGTCACAGACAATATACTGTCGTCTTTTTTGAATCATTTGATCTTTTATTGTTATGTAGGATAGATTTCTATGTTTAAATAGAATCACGTTTAATATATAAAGCTGTCTTACGCTCAGAAGCTTGCTATCGTGTAGAAGTTGTTTTGTGGGGTGCCTATATTGTTTAAAGAGCATTACCTTGAGTACGCATCTTTGGGCCCTCTCGATACTGACAAGGTGTGTTTTTGCGGCTCCTCCCCACACCGGAAGACAGTAAACTATAAGAGATTGAACTAGCGATACATAAATCTTCTTTACAAGCTCCTGATCTGCAACATGTCGCAGGCTTTTAAAAATATATATTAATTTTCTTATCCTACTCGATTGTTTATCGATATGGGTATCCCATCTCATGTGTCTGTCCAGGATATTATGGAGTAGTAGGTATTTTAACTCGACTACTGACAACCGTTGGGGAATAGAGGTTCTCGAATGGTGACCACGAACCGGAAGACGAAATGTAGTGCGCCCACTCACCAGATGGACTGACGACATTGTTAAGATTGCAGGAAGTCGATGGATGGAAAGGGCTCAGAATCAATATTTCTGCAAATGTGTAGCAGCGGCCTATGTCCAGCAGTGGACTTCTTCAGGCTGATGATGATGAGGTATTATAAAAATGTGTAATCTAGATATTGGTACGTCCGAGTGTCTAGCCTATCCCAACAGCATCGATCGACTTCTTCTTACAATTGCTTCATGGAATAAACGTACATTATGCCAGAATGAGGAAAATAGGAGTGTAATTTCCTACGAGCGGGAAATTTCCTTCCCTTAATGATGAGAGGGATTATGAAAGCTTCCGGAAAACTACAGGTACTTATTATATTTACTGTTACCACGATAAACCTTTAGAAAAAAAATCAGAAACATTTTTGATTCCCAGGCATGGTAGATATCCTATAAATTTCTGATTACTAACTTCTCTGGATGTTCACCATTGTGAACATCCAGATCGGTCCATCAGGTCGGTACATCTTTTTTCATCTTCCGGTTCGTGGTGGCCATTCAAGAACTTTTTTAAGCCAGGCAGCGGTTGTCAGTTCTACGAGCTACGAGATAATGTCTGCCCAATTCTACGAGCTACGTTGGCCAAGTAATTATTGTAGAATTTAGCTTGTATGTTCCAATTTATGTTACTGTCACCTAATATCATTTAGTACATAATTATGTAGCAGATATAGGAGAGGCAGAGCTTAGATTCAATTTGGAGTCAATCCATTAGTTTATATTAGTTGCGTAGCTAAAACAGTAAGCACTTAGAGCTGTTATTAGGTGATAAACACTAATGAACCTACTGAATAGTATAAACGTGGCGAAAATAGGCTCCTAACGTACTTTTAGGACTAAAACCCAAAAGCCTAGTTTATTTTTATTAGATAATTTTATTGTTTTGATTTCAGTAATCTTTACTTGGTCGCTTCTACGTATTGTTAGTACCTAACCTTTTTTATATATACCTATTTATTATATATTCTTCTTTTTACAACTTATAATAATAATAATAATATTTTCCAGGGTGACAGTCTGAGTCCACTGTGGTTCTGCCTAGCACTGAATCCTCTCAGCACATTGCTGAAGGATTCAGGGTTAGGCTACAGACTTCGGAGGGGAGGTGAGCTTATAAGTCATCTGTTGTACATGGATGATCTCAAGTTATTTGCACCGAAGCGCCAAGACTTGATGGAGCTACTAAAAACCACTCAGATGTTTAGTAGTGCCATCAGGATGGAGTTTGGTGTAGATAAGTGTGCGGTCTTACATGTAGAGCGGGGGAGAGTTGTAAATTCTCCGAATTTGCAGCTCTCTGAAACAGTAATGCTCAAATCTCTTTCCGAGACCGAAACCTATAAGTACCTTGGTATGTCAGAGTCGTTGGGTATTTCAGTAGATGACATCAAGAAATCGGTGAAAGAGCGTTTTTTTGGTCGGCTGACAAAAGTACTTAACAGTCTTTTGTCTGGCGGCAATAAGGCGCGCGCTTTCAACGGTTGGGTGATGCCTCTATTGATATACTCCTTTGGCATACTAAGATGGAGTCAGACAGAGCTAGACGCCCTGGATAGGAGGGTGCGTCAACAGCTCACGTTGAATCGCATGTTGCACCCACGCTCATCTGTTATGAGACTGTACATTCCACGGAAAGAGGGGGGTCGTGGCTTTTTAAATGTCAAGAACCTCCACAACCGTGAAATGTGCAATCTTAGGGATTATTTCCTCAACAATGGGTGTGGGATGCATCGCGATGTGGTGGCAGTTGACAAAGGCCTCACACCGCTCTCCTTGGCGAACGAGAACTGGCGTAAACCCGTAGTACTGAGCGCTGAGAACCGTAAGGACGTATGGAAGAGCAAGGAGCTACATGGGAGGTTCTATCGCGCCTTAACAGGGCCTGATGTGAACCTCCTAGCTTCTGTAAACTGGCTACGTTTTGGGGACCTCTTTGGGGAAACCGAAGGTTTTGCCTGTGCAGACGAAGTAATGATGACGAACAACTATCGAAAGTATATCCTGAAGGACGGTACGGTCGACATTTGTCGGGCATGCCGCCGTCCTGGAGAGTCGCTCAGGCATATAATTTCGGGTTGTTCGCATCTTGCTAACGGCGAGTATTTGCACAGGCACAATCTAGTGGCCAGAATCATCCATCAACAACTTGCTCTTCAGTACGATCTTGTTGAGTCTGAGGTGCCGTACTATCAGTACGCCCCGGTGCCAGTTCTTGAAAATGGTCGTGCATTGCTCTACTGGGATCGCTATATCATCACGGATAGGACTATTGTTTGCAATAAGCCTGATATCGTGTTGGTCGACCGATCTCAGCGGCGGGCAATGCTCGTGGACATCACCAGTCCGCATGACGAAAACCTCGTGAAGGCCGAGAAGGAAAAGCTCAGCAAGTACCTAGACTTAGCCCACGAGGTAACTACCATGTGGAATGTTGATTCCACGATCATTGTCCCGATAGTCGTTTCGGCGAACGGCCTAATAGCGAAGAGCCTCGACCAACATCTCAAGAGGCTCTCGCTGGATGGTTGGCTCAAGGGTCAGATGCAGAAAGCGGTGATCCTGGACACGGCACGCATTGTCCGGAGGTTCCTCTCTCTGCAGCCTTGACCACCGGTAGCTTGGGCCTAGCCCCGTTGTCGGTGGCGCACTAGTTTTTAAGTTTTTTATAATTATGTTTTTTATTTAAATAATTATACCTATATTGTAAAAAACTTAAAAATTAAGAAAATTAATTAAATATCTGAATAATAATAATAATATAAGCTTTATTTACCTTCCACATTTCATAATTTACTAAATTGACTTATTTTTTAACTAAATTAAATACAATTAACTTATACACATTTGTTTTCCTTGTTTCTTGCCCGTGTGAGGTCCGCTATCAGCGGTGAAAGCCTCCTCCAGTATCTTCCATTTCTCCATATTTCTAGCTACTCTGCTCCATGTCTTGCCTGCGATTTTGATGATATCATCGCTCCATCTTTTGTTAGGTCTGCCTGGTCTGCGCTTTTTGTTGATGGGGTACCAGTTAGTTACTGTTTGGGACCATCTGTCTGCCTTAACTCTTTGTATGTGTCCTGTATTTTTACAACTTACAATTAAACAAATATTTACAAAATGTACAAAATACACTTTAAACAGTTGAGCTATCTGCAGACCGTTACAAACAATCTAGAGATAGCTCAACTGATGCAAAACACTATCAGACAGAAGCGTTCCCAAGACGTCCATATCGATATCTAAACTTCAAACTTTAAACGCTCGTGTTACGTAACATGGGAGGTGTCTAAAAGAACGCACCAGGAGGCAGAAACATCTCTGCTCATCCGTCTGCCTAGCGTGATGAATAAAGGCAAACCTTCCCAATGGTAGGAAAGGCTATGCCCAGCAGTGGACTCATCTAAGTCAACAATGACGGTTATAAAACCACTTCAGGCTTATCCGTTAAAAGTAGCAACAACTATAACTTACTCGCTGTAGCTCATAAAAGAACGTGACTTCATATTTTCTCACTAAAGTAAAACCGTAGTTTTTGTGCGGAAAACTTACCTTCACAGAGTGATTAATTTGGAGCGAGTATGCATGTCTGAACAATAAGCACAAACTATATTACTCTTAAACCTTTTATGCTTCGTCCAGGTGAAACAGATAACTATCTAAATTTAAATTAAGTAAACACAAGCATTAGCCACAGCAGGCGGTGAGCGATTGGTGTAATCGAAGTCTTCCATCGACGAAATGCTTTTTCACAAAAAGTAAGAGGAACAGTCGTCACTCGACTGCGTTGCTGTTGCTGCTAGCTAAAAACCTATTAATTTTTCTATGCCACTAAAGAAATCGCAAAGTTTATTTTAATGTCCCAAAACAACACACTTTCAGGACATTATAAAAATCTTTGAGATCACCATTGTATCCTCTATATCACCATTATACCTCTGTATCAAAATATTGCTCTGTGCAGTTTTTGCTGGAAACGTACTGAACCATTTTCATTTTAGAGCCCTCCAGAACACTGCCGCTTACAATGGGTCATCCGTTTTTGTAGTCGTTGGATTTAACGACGCTTTCATAGGTTTTGTATTATGCACATAAAATTGTGTGGGGAAATACATTTTAGAAGCGATATAAAGTTTTCCTTTTAGTTTATTAGAACGATCAAATTATGATGGGTGTAAATATGGAAGGAGGGATGGAAATACATTATTTGCAAGGCGATGGTTTGTTTTAGGTGATGGTAGCCGCTCAAATTAGGTGGACCACCTGCTTTCATCATCAGCAAAAGGTTTAAAGAAGCACTTATACAATTATTGTTGATGTTGTTATTAATATTTTTTTACTATTGTAAAAAAATCGGGTGTCTATAAAGTCGGTTTACTGATGATAGTTGAACGTGACAACGTCATAAGAAAATACTAAAATGAATGAATTAAATGGTTGCAAGAGAGACATATGTCGAACGCTGCCTAACGCGGAGGCCGATTGTGCCTCTTTTTCGTTCATTCCGCGCTCTCGCTTGCACTGCAAGCCTTAAATGCAACGCCTCAGACTGAGGTAACGCCGCATGACGTCATGTTTTTTTGTGCGTGCAGCCGGCTCCATCGAATTATAAGACGTTGTCACGTCAAAAAATTGTGGCACTACGGAAATGCCGTTAGAAGTGAAAAATCGAACGATTGACGCGTGCCGATGACGCGTGTAAGCGAGTTCATTATTTTTTCCCACCTCAAAAATACTCAAGCCTGCCTATGGAAGTTTTCACTTCAAAAGTAGTGCACAAAAGTAGCCTCTCAGCTCGTTTGAAAGAATCAGAGAAACGATAAGATGAAAAAAAACTTCAAAACTAAGAATTTAAAGCCTTGCACATATTTTAAGCGTTCTGCGGTGGTGATCAGTGAAACGTTGTCAAATATCACTGCCTTATTACGTTGATACATTGTCCGCTTACACCATGTGTGCCAGGCTTAATTCTGCTTTGAATTCTAAAAGTTTGGACAACGCTGTGTGTACACGAACGAATTGTATGAACTCGTACGAACTGCATGTGCTCGTCCGAACAACCAACATCGGGGTTTCCCTGATGTATGAAACGCGTCCTGTTCAACTTTCCGTTTATAAATCGGACGTGTATTCCAAAAACTACCCTCAAAACGAGAAACGTAATGAACGCCTCTGAGGGGTGAGCCGAACTTTTTTAATTTCCAACGAACATTTTCATCCCTCGCTCGACCCCGGGGTGGCTTTAAAAGAAACTTTGAACTGAAGGGTTAGAATTTAAAGAATCCATTTTCTTTAATGGTGGGTTTGTTGAGTTAGACATCGCAAAGTAATTAATTAAGACATGCTGTTTTAATCAAATTCTCGTAGATTTGTGATTTGTGTCAACGGAAATAAATTGGAAAATGTATGCTAATTGATGAAGTCGTTATATCAATTATTGAAAGCTTGGTGTCCATTTTGACAAGAAACCGAGAACTTTGGCTGCATTTTCACTTTCAATGAGATTTGATGGCAGTCAAATGTTTACAATATCAGCAATAAAAAAAACCCTTCTCAGTTAGTAAACAAAATGACAGAAATATAGACATATCCACACAACACTATCTAGCCCCAAACTATGTAGAGCTTGTACTATAGAAACCAGCAGGGCTACCGCGAGCTCCATATGGTTATAGCTATGGCTGTCAAACTGTGTAGGTATAGATTGGCTGACCCACACATTCATAATTTCTTCTTGGGTTTGAATGTGTTGACACTGTTGACACAATATTGACAGCCAAAACCATTACCATATGAAGCTTTTGGTAGGCCAGCAGATCGCTGATAATAATGCTTTTGTAATTTTTTTTTGTTAATACATACTTAGAATACAATATGACAACCAGAAAGAAAATATTGTGACCTATTACAATAATCTTTTGTGGGATTATTTTTCTGAAGCCATCAAACATTTAACTTCTTTCTTCACTTATCGCTGTTGCTAGAATCTTACTAAAACATAATAATTATGATGGAGTAAAGCCAAGACAAATGCACAGAGCGTTGGCGCAGTCACTCGGCATTTCTGCCAAAACATTACTGTTTCTGAACAATTCTACCCAAAACCCATTAGATTAAGATAACATGTACATAAATAGCTTGTAAAAGCTACAACATTGTTATGGCGTAGGAATTGTGGTGTTTGACTTCAGTCAAACGTTAAGTGCAGTTATATAGTTTGAGCATTCAATCATATTTTGACAGCTGTTGTGGTCAGCTGGCACCTCATGGTTTTATAATACAGGCGTTTTATGACTTTCAACTTCTACAAATTTGTATTATATATTAGAAAGTCGTGTTAGTTACACTATTTATACTCAAGAACGGCTGAACCGATATGGCTAAAAAAGATTTGGCTTGGAAGGAAAGTAGCTTAGAACATAGGGTACTTTTTATCCTTAAAAAGTAATGGAAACGGCGCGAGCAAAGCCGCGGGCACCCGCTAGTTTTTCATAAACTAAAAAAATGCTTAACCTATTACCATAGTCTTACCTACTATTTACTACGGTCGAACAGTGGACAGACTTTGCAACCTCCCCCCCCCCATTTCTTTTAAACATACTTAAAATTAAATGTTTACAAGTAAAGGGAATCTAGGCTGAAACGCTACTTACCTTTTTGTTTATATTTTTTTTTATCTAACCTACATTGTCCCACTGCTAGGCAAAGGTCTCCCCCTTTTTAGGGTTTCGTAGCCAAATGGCAAAAACGGAACCCTTATAGATTCGTCATGTCTGTCTGTCTGTCTGCCCGGCCGTGTCACAGCCATTTTTCTCCGAAACCATAAGAGCTAGACTGATGAAACTTTGTGAGTAGATGTATTCTGTGAACCGCATTAAGGTTTTTACACAAAAATAGAAAAAAAACTATAAATTTTGGGGGTCCCCATACTTGAAACTGAAACTCAATTTTTTTTTTCATCAAACCCATACGTGTGGGGTATCTATGGATAGGTCTTTAAAAATGATGTTGAGGTTTCTTATATCGTTTTTTTCTAAACTGAATAGTTTGCGCGAGAGACACTTCCAAAGTGGAAAAAAGTTGGTCCCCCCCCTCTAACTTCTAAAATAAGAGAATGATAAATCCAAAAAAAATATATGTTGTACATTACTATGCAAACTTCCAACGATATTTGGTTTGAACGGGATCTAGTCAGTAGTTTTTTTTTTATACGTCATAAACCGTAAACCGCAATTTACCTTTCGACGAACTACAAAAACCTTTATATTATGTTAATTGATGCTACGGAACCCTTCATGGGCGAGTCCAATTCGCACTTGGCTGCTTTTTATATAATGCATAAAATTATAGACTGCAGAATATATGGTTCAAATAGCATACATGTATCGCTTGCTTGCATATTATAATAAAGCAGATTTTTCCGTGAATTTTATTTTAAGCACCAAAATAACGAATATAAATGCAAATAGTTTCATGAAAAAATCAGTCTTTAAACATTATGCAGATAAAACCGTCGGAATGAAATCATAATTTTATTTCAGGCAAAATCACGCACCGACCAATTTTGAAAAGCGAGCGTAATAATCTGCGTTTATTTGAAAGTTTTCACGGAAAATACACGGCAATGCTTTTATAGATAATACGACTTATTTGTTTCAATTACACTTTTCTGTCTGATATGAAAAAAACATTCTATATACGTTTTAAAAAAGCATTGACATTATGGCACTTAAATATTATCCAGATTTTTTTTTTAAATACTGTGTTCGACAATCCACAAGGCAATATCTAGCCCCAAAGTAGTCATCAAGCTCGTACACAAGAATACATATCAGACTATACACTGCTAGCTCTTATGTCCTTGTAGTAAGCGTCAGTTTTCTTTATTTTTAGGTAACTTGAGCTGTATTCTACAGAACTATGGGAATCAAATTATTATAGTACCTATATACATATTTTTTTGTAGATACACACTTATACAATATAGCACCCAGATAGACAACAAACATCTGCGTTCACCGTACAAATATTTAATTCGGTGGGGATCGAACCCACGACCTGAGCTGAGAGGACAGTCAAATAGGCAAGTATATAAAGAGGTTAAAATAGGTATCCAATTACTTGCGAATGTGACTGATGAAGCGGGACGCGGGATTGGCTGCCGTAATTACATACTTATAGGCCAAGCCACTACTAATTTACATTTTAATTGACTTACGGTTCAGGAAAATGCGTTTCCGATTTACATTATTTCTCCGGTGTATTACCACACCATTCCTCAAAATAAAGCAATTGCAATGAACAAGCACACCGGAGCTTTACTAAGCAAGTATTATTATAATTTTTGTAGCAAAAGTGACATAACAATGATATACAATAAGACTAAATAAAATAAATACTCCAGGTAGACATACAATATCTCGACAGATCACTTCCATCAGTATGTACTCGTAACATTCACTTTACAAGGTTTCTTGTAATTTAACGTCCTTTTTGCGTCAAACGGAAAGGTTTCTTATTGTTTGTGTTCGAACCGTGCAAGTTATGAAAGATTGATTGTTTCTGGCGTCTTATAGGTTTACGTATTAAAAAACATAATTATGCAACTTATACTTCTGGACCAAGGATTTTTTCTGTATGTCATACCATGTAGCTATGGGAAAAAAATGCCAAAAAATGCAAGCGTAGATTTTTCTTGTAGCCTATATATCTATAAAAAAAACCGTTACAAACATTTTGAAAAATGGTGGTAAAAAAAATATATCGTCTACTTGATACAACAAAAAAATCTTGTAAATCCTTCGTCGCAAAAAAATTTGATGTGCTCTAAGTTACATTTTCCCTTTTAGCTCCAAGAGTCTCCTGGGCCTTGCAGTGTCACCATTCGACGGTAGTTTACTTAATGCGATGCGATTACCTCAGCTTAGAACAATTTATAGGCAATGGTTACCATTTATCATCAGGTGAGCATTGCTCGTTCCATCAGCTAGTAGTATTAAATGAAATTACATAAGATAAGAACTCATCACTCTGGTGATTTAAGAGGTTGAATTGAAAAAAATCGGTTGTCTGTAAAGTCGGTTTGCTGACGATAGATGAACGTGACAACGTCATACAGCTGTCCACGCGGACGCATCGCTCACTAGCAGAGAGTTCACCGCACGCAAGTAGGAGAGAGACAGATGTCGAACGTTGCCGAACGCGGAGGCTGTGCGTGCCTCTTTGTCGTTCGTTCCGCGCTCTCGCATGCACTTCAAGCCTTAAATGGAACGCCTCAGAGCGAGGTAACCCCGCATGACGTCATGTTTTTTCGTGCGTGCAGCCCGTTCAATCGAATTATAAGACGTTGTCACGTCAAAAGCTCTGTAAAATAAGATAATTTATGGACTCCTCTAAAAAAACAGCAAGAACGAAGCAATAGTTTGTTGCCTGTGATTCTAGGCTTGGTCGCGTGGAACTGGCACCTAGACTTACCTAGCTTAAAGTCATTTTAAAGTGATCCTTGTGATACCATTGAATAAAGATTGTTTTCACTTTTGTCATTGATTCAATAGCTTGCACCAAACCCAACGCGTAGATATCAATAGTAATACATTTGCGCGGTCACGTACGTATAACATTCAATAGTTTAGCGGACAGCGGCCTTTGTGCTTGATCGACAAGGAGCTTTATTGATTTGGAGGGCTAGCACAACTTTGAAAGTTAAATGCATCGCTGGCAAGTAGGTTTATATTAATAAGTCAAGAGTACCATAAACCTCTTCTTCTTCCTGACCTTATTCCACGTTGTGTAGGTCGGCACATGTTCTCCTCCTACATTCTCCTCTAACAGCCGTCATCTCTGTATTCACTTCTTTCTTATCCATGTCCTCTTTTACGCTGTTCATTCATCTTTTCTTTGGCCTACCTCTACTCAAATATCCATCTACCTACATTCATACTTATCACTCTCCTAGTCACATCATCCCTCCTCATGACATCCACCACCACCCAACCACGCCAGCCTGTTGCTCCTCAAATTTCTGTCACCAGTGAGTGCTACTTTCAGACTTCTGATATACTCAGAGTACCCTAAACCAATGCATATACTTAAAAATGTTATGAGAATGAATGAAGCGAAAGGTACCTAATGTCAGAATCCTAGCAAGTTGATCCGTGGTTTCTGCCTACTGCTATGGAAAGCAGGCATGATTTTATGTTTTTTACACAACTAGCTAATGGAACACAAATTTAAGTTAATTGCAGGTCACGCACGTCAGGATTATACCCTACGATGCACTGCCCTGCGTCCATCAATTTGAGGCAAACAGATGTTCAGCCTCACGTGCCAGTAATTTCACCGGCACCCACACCTTTCAAACCGAAACACAGCGATGCTGCTTCACGGCAGAAATAGGCATGGTGGTAGAACATCCTCGAAAGAGTCATCTGAATATTCACAAAATCAAACACGTAATAAACTCCACCATTCTTAGCTATAACTAAAGCCAACAGAGTCTTAAGACATTCGTCATGGCTTAGAATCAAGCCAGTAAGTATAATGGGTCGTTCATCATAGCTTGGATCCTGGCTAGCAAATATAATTGGAAACTAGTGCTTATCCTCAAATTCATTGTTATTGCTTTCTGTCTCTTGTGTGCTGTTACACGTAGTTCGTCAACATGTCCAATGTAGATCACAGCTGAAATTCAGGTTTCACTATGAAATTATTATCAGTAGGCCTACCATGAGCTCTGTCTGGCCCCCTAGACTCAAAACCAGAACCAGAGACAGGTTCTGGTTTTGAGTCTAGGGAGTGCTCACCAGTGCATTTTACTGTGTGACGTTGTGACGTAGGATTTATTTAGTCAACACTCACACAGACTCAAAATCAGAACCAGAGACAGAACCAGACAAAGCTCATGGTAGGCTTACTGGACTGGGTTGCATAATTTACAATACAAAATTGCTAACATGTTGTAAATAGTAAATTAATATATAAAAGCTACTGCTATAAGGTGAATTATCCAACGTAGCTTGTATTCTGTAGTTACAAACATACGTATTATTTAAAATGTACAAAACCAGTAGACCTACCACAAGCTCTGTCTGGCTCTGTCTCTGACTCTGGTTTTAAGACGTTTCAAAGTAATTATTGTATTGAATAAACGTTTATTGAATTGAATTGAGTCTGTGTGAGTGTTGACTAAATAAATCCTACTTCGAAACGTCACACACACAGTATAATACACTGGTGCGCTCACCCAGACTCAAAACCAGAGTCAGGGACAGAGCCAGACAGGGCTAGTGGTAAGCCTACTGGTTTTGTACATTTTAAATAATACCTACGTATGTTTGTTATACCCAATTTCTACTGAAAATTCAGAATTTGGAGAACCCATAAAGAAAAACATGCAGTATTATTTGTTAAGCCTTGCACACAATTAGGGGATTCCAGCATAAGGTTTTACACACACTGCCTGCCGCGATCTTTGACAGTGCGATATCCAACAGCGTTATACTGATAGCAATCGCAGGCGATCTAGATGTGCGCTTTACACATAGTATAGTACTGCACATTTAGTACAGTAGATAACTTATAGAATTTATGCAATAAATTGTGGTGGCTTGCCAGAACAAGTTCCTGCTACATAGAAGCCAGGGTCCAAAGACAAACCCACTTTGTGCTAAAGTTCCACCGCGGTTTAATGTAACTTAATTTGTACTGAGTATAACTTGCTGCATAAACTAACATTTTTAGATGCAAGCAGAGAGCTAGCATAATCATTAATGATAGCTTTTGTAGCAGTACTTGAAAGTCTTTAGAGCCTAAATTCGTAACATTCTTACAGCAGTATAAAAATTTCTAGTTTCTTATAAAATGTATTTTTTTTTTAATTATTTCATGTTTTATAATAATAGTTTTTGTAAATAATGTATATTCTGTTGTAAATAAATTCCTTCGCAGTAATTTATCTTCTTCTTATTTCTCTTAATTAATGGCATCTGTCCATTTTGGATCAATTTTGCTATGTGTATTATTGTGTGAGGACATATTGAATAAATAAAATAGTTTTAGTCAAGTATATAAATAAATAAATAAATAAATATTGTGGACAATTCACACAACACTACCCAGCCCCAAACTTAGCAGAGCTTGTAATATGGGAACCGGATAGCTGATATAATACTTGAATACATTTTTTTTTTGTAAATACATACTTAGAATACAATATAACACCCAGACAGAGAACAAACATTTATGTTTACCACACAAATATTTGTTCTCGGTGGGGATCGAACCCACGACCTACGGCGCAGAAGGCAGAGCTACTACCAACTGAGCTAGAGGCCAGCCCAACAATGATATAAAAATTGGTCGTCACTCAGCATATTAGGTTATAGTACCACTATGACGCTGGTCTTCCGTGACACCAGTAGAGTGAGACACAACGTAGCAACTGACAATTCAAGTCAGTCAATAGACAAGTCGTCATTAGCTTTGAAGGAAAAGATGGCGTTTTTCTTCTGAACTATCGGAAACTCTTTTGTTCAAATTATGATATCACATTACACTTTCACTCCAACTGCTCACACTTCGTGCTAAGATCTCAAGTAATGTTGGTTAAAAGGCCACCGAAATTACACAACAGAACTCAAAATAACACTAGAAAATAAAAGCTATGTGACTTCCCAAAATGACAGAAAACGAATCGTTATCTAGCTAATTAGACTGTCATGTCTGCTGACATGAAAGTGACAGTGACACGAGACTTTTAGCAAACCGCTAAAAGTGACGCATTAGAATAAGGCATTAGAATTATGAATGAGGGGGTAGATGTTTAGATATTTCAATGTTTGTGGTTCAATCACGGCGTAGCAGCTGTACTAATTTGAATAACGCCGAATAAGTTATAGCATTTACGAGTAGCTTGAAATATATTAGAAAAAACGATTTACATATAAAAAAATATGCCCGGTAAAGAATTTGATTAGGATTAAAAAATTATCGCCGGAATACGTAAAAATCTAAAACAACAAAGCATCGCGCTTTGCAGCAGTAATAAATATAATAAAAATCAATGTTATTGATATAAAATGTTATTAAATATTGAAATTTGTTGCCATGTTTTTTCCGAGAATCAGCAAATTAGTTCCTCTGTTAGATTCATGAATGAGATTATTCTCGAGTCTCAAATAAGTCCGCCAAAACAATTATAATGTTGTTCATAATTCGCGTTAAATCCACCAAAACTTTATAATTATTTCCACAAAGGAGTAAAAACAAGAAACTTAAAGAGCTCTTCATACGAAACCTGAAACAGAATTTGCGTTCTTTAATTTTCTTTGGAAGTTGGTCTTAGTTTAGTTTATTCATTGTGGCGCAGAAGGCTAAAGAAACTTCTTATTCAATCAACTTTGCTTAAGTTCGCTCACTAACGCCTTGCATTCTGCGGTGGCGATCAGAGAAACGCTATCAAGTATGACAGCAATATTTGACTACGTTTCACTAATCGCCATCGCAAAATGCTTAGATGTGCGCAAGGTTTAAGTAGTTAACACTTAAGTAATCCTGGTATTCCGGATATCCTCTAGCTTGGTTTTCAATTATTCGAGGCAAAATTAAAATAAAACCATCTTTTTTTTAAACTAGTGCTAGTGTGGTGAAAGGAGAGGGAATAATTGAAAACTAATCCTCACCGACTATTACAATCATCGAGCAAGAACGTGCCCTATGTGATATTGTACTCAGCCAATCTCCTTATCAAAGGTTAAAAATTATATTATATATAATTATATATATATATATATATTTTTATACAACTAGCTAATGGAACAAGCAAATGGCCAACCTGATGATAAGTGGTACCCATCGCCTATAACGCAGCTTTGTTTCGTAGGTCACGCACAGAAAGTGCCTTAGGATGCACTTCTCTGCGTTCATTAAAGGAACTTTCATACTGAAAGGTGTTTAATCTCATAATAAAATAAATATTTAAATAAATATTTTAGACAATCCACTCAATACTATCTAGGCCCAAACTAAGCAGAGCTTGTACTATGGGAACCAGATAGCTGATAATTATACTACTTATATTTTTTCATTTTTTTTGTAAATACATACCTAAAATACAATATAACACCTAGACAGAGAACAAACATCTGTGTTCACCACACAAATATTTTTACTCGGTGGGGATCGAACCCACGACCTACGGCGCAGAAGGCAAAGCTATTACCAAATTGATCAGTTAAAAATGATGAACATCTCGGTAATAGACCTTAAACCTGCAATCGGCTAGTCACCTGCTACGCCACGGAGGCTTAAAATTGTGCAGAATTTATAATTCCAGTAAGTTCGGTGTTCAGCAAACTGGAGGTCTTGTTTCTTTTACTTAGAGGTTCAAAGTGCTTCGGGGTGTTAAATATTCATAACAGTGCAATATTTAACGAAGGTTCCTTGCTAGTGGAGTGCCTGCTACTTTGCTTGAGAGTTGTTTTTTTTTCAATTTTAATGTTGCGTTTCTACCGACGGAAAAGAACCGAAGCCAAACTGACCAATCCGTAGTTGTAAAATTTTATTTTCGGGTGTAAGTATGTTAGTTATGCTAGTTTATGATATAAATAGAGCTAAACGTCTACTTTCGTATAGAAAGGTACATTGTTTAAACTCTCCTTCACACGATATAAAACACTTCTTGGAACACGTTTCCCTTTGAAGGCAAAATTAACTAAAGGTGCATTCACACGTCCGTCCGCCTGTCCATTTCCAAATTCTTGCAGAACTTCTATGTGTAAGGTTGCGGCTTGTGAGTTAACTGAGCGATTTATAAATAGTTCTTAAATAATTTACAAATTCATGAAGCATGAAGAAGTCAATTATTTCATTTCAAAATTCTAGATTCTTAATTTAGAGCCTCTATCCACTATAATTATGCTATATGATGTAATAATGTATTATGTATTAATAGTATGAAATGTATAATTTATAGAATCAAATTCTGATAATGAGTTGCTGCGCTATCATTTATAGGTACTCCTGCATGGATAGGGCAATGGTTATAAATAAAATAAAATAAAATCTTTACAATATTCTCGTTCCATTGAGTCAGGTTGTTCTACGCTTCGTCTTTCGACTTGTGCTTGCCATTTGAGAACCTTGATTCTCCTGCGCTTTTAAGTTCAATGAGCTATTGTGGCCTGTACTACAATAGATTGTGTGTATGTTACCAATTAAAATTAATGTGATTAACGTGCCCAATAATCAACTTGTTGTTTCTGAGGCCTATCTTGTAATAAGCAAAGTATTAAGCTGGCACCTAAACGTCTACAGTCTTTTTGTATATAATGTTAATTTGATTCAAATTGCTTACTCAGAGAGATTTCAGTAAGTTTCTAGCCTATCGTACCCTTTGTTGTAAGTTAACAAATCGCGTTGTTTAACGCTAAGCTTATACGAAGTTGTGGCCTTAAAAGCTCGTATTCCGACTTCAAGCATATAACTTAGAGCAGCAAAATGACGTTTCACTTGCACCGCCTGCACTGTGCCCTTAGCACTAGTTTCATTAATTATCTTATTTTATAAAAGCCTTGAAAACTACTAAAATCTATGAGCATTTTTTTTATTTGTGTTAAATCCTTATTAATATTATAAATGCGTTTGTAACTCTGTCTGTCTGTCTGTCTGTCTGTCTGTCTTCCTGTCTGGCTTTCACGCCAAAACTACTGAACCGATTGAAATGAAATTTGGTACACAGATAGTTGAGGGCCTGAGGAAGGACATAGGCTACTTTTTATTGCGAAAAAAGTTTAAGGTTGTAAGGGGTTGAAAATAGGGGTTGAAAGTTGTATGGAAGTATCTAAACTTAAAACTTATTTTTTAGTCTGTTGATTTGATATTAAAAAATATGACATTCAAAGTTTGTGCTGGGGGGGTAGAGAGAAGGGAGTACAGGGGGGAGTGTGGAGGGGAGGTGCGGGGGGAGTGTGGAGGAGAGTACAGGGGGGAGTGTGGAGGGGA
This sequence comes from Thera obeliscata, assembly GCA_947578465.1. Classification (NCBI taxonomy): domain Eukaryota; kingdom Metazoa; phylum Arthropoda; class Insecta; order Lepidoptera; family Geometridae; genus Thera; species Thera obeliscata. The sequence goes on along the minus strand of OX387929.1, from coordinate 13,835,378 downwards.
GTACAGGGGGAGTGTGGAGGGGAGTACAGGGGGAGTGTGGAGGGGAGGTGCGGGGGGGAGTTGGAGGGGAGGTGCGGGGGGAGTGTGGAGGGGAGTACAGGGGGAGTGTGGAGGGGAGGTGCGGGGGGGAGTTGGAGGGGAGTTGCGGGGGGAGTGTGGAGGGGAGTACAGGGGGGAGTGTGGAGGGGAGTACAAGGGGAGTGTGGAGGGGAGGTGCGGGGGAGTGTGGAGGGGAGTACAGGGGGTGTGTGGAGGAGAGGAGCGAGGGGGGATGCGGGGGAAGTACAAGGGGAGTGTGGAGGGGATGTGCGGGGGGAGTGTGGAGGGGAGGTGCGGGGGGAGTACAGGGGGATTGTGGAGGAGAGTCTGGGGGGAGTGCGGGAGGAATGTGGGGGGGTGTTGAGGAGAGTGGGGGGAGTTCGGAGAGGAATGCGGGGGGGGATGAAAGTGTGGCGTAGTACGACGCCATAATGTCTAAGTTTAGTAAGAGGGCAGACGACTGTGTCACGTGCACGCAAATATGACGTTGTTATTTAATTACTGTTTTCTTCCGATGCAAATTAAAAATGCTACCCATAGACACTATACCACGCGGACGAAGTCGCGGGCACAGCTAGTATTTGATATATTACGAAAATAAGTGCTAAGCATAAAATAAATGTCCTAGAAGGGGATGTCGTCAAAAACTTGTGCTAAGCGTATGACAGGTATTCGCGAAATTCAGTCTTTTAACTCGAGAGACGTCACGAGCATAACTTGAGAAGTTTTAATGAAGAATAAAATGGTGTGTGAATATGAGTTGCGCAATTTATGTTTCTTCTACCAAATTATTTGGTTTGAATTGGTAAGGAAACAGCGTTTTAGTACATACAAATAATAGTAAAATCTCACTTGACTTAAAATAGCGTTTTTAGAGTTCCGTGGCCAAATGGCAAAAACGGAACCCTTATAGATTCGTCATGTCTGTCTGTCCGTCAAAGTCAAAGTCAATAATTTTTTATTCAGTACGATGCAAGAATCACTTTGAAACGTCTTAAAGCTAGGTGAGTCTAGGTGCCAGTTCCACGCGACCAAGCGTAGAAGAACAGGCAATAAACTACGTCTACGTCTACGTCCGTATGTCACAGCCACTTTTCTCCGAAACTTTAAGAGCTACATTATGAAACTTGGTAAGTAGATGTATTGTATTCTGTTAACCGCATTAAGATTTTTTCACAAACATATAAAAAACATTTGGAGTCCCCATATTTAGAACTGAAATACAAAAAACTTTTTTTCATCAAACCTATACGTGTATATGAATAGGTCTATGAATAGGTCTTCAAAAGTTATGTTGAGGTTTCTTATATAGTTTTTTTTTTAAACTTAATAGTTTTTGCGAGAGACACTTCCAAAGTGGTAAAATGTTGGTCCCCCCATGTAACTTCTAAAAAAGGAGAATGATAAAACTAAAAAATATATTATGAAGTACATTACTATGTAAACTTCCAACTGAACAAGATCTAGTAAGTAGTTTTTTTTTTAATAGGTCATTATTCGTAAACCGCAATGTACCTTTCGACGAACTACTAGAACTTCTATATGATATTACTTACTGCTACGGAACCTTTCATGGGCGAGTCCGACTTGCACTTGGCCGCTTTTGTTCATAATAATATACCCATCTAAACAAGCGGTATTCCACACGAGCTCGTTCTCGTGATGCTATAAACTTTGACAACCGTTTCTTACCTATCACCACACTGATTTGAAAGAGTCAGCAACACAGTAAGTAGTAAAATAAAATAAAAAATGTTAACATTGTTTTCCCCTCCTTTGTTCTTTTATTGAACTTCAACGGTCTTTTGAAATAATCCTTATGTTATCTCGCTTTGTAGACTAAGATATTATATTAATAATATAAAATAGTGCAAGCTATCACGAGGAAGCGAGTTGCAACCGTTTGCAATCGTTTGCAACCAATTTTGCAGCATAAGATTTCCCGAGGGGCGGGTTGCGGGGGCGCTTAGGGGCGCATTATTGCAGTTACTCTGGCTTGGCGCTATTTGTTACGACTTAATTTCACTAGAAGTATTATATAAATATCACTATGTTTCACATACAAACTAAGCACAAATGCTTTTATTCATAATGGTCCTATAGACTTAGCAGGCCGCTTATTTTCGCCATCTGCATTAATGTTGACATGAAAGTAACAGTGACAAAAAAGTTTTAGCCCCCCTGATGTTAAGTGGTAACTATCATCTATAACAAAGCATTGTCTCACTAAGTTTAGCAGGCTGCATAGTTTGTTTCCATCTGCATTAAAATTGACATGAAAGTAACAGTGACAAGAGAGTTTTAGCCCCCCTGATGTTAAGTGGTAACCATCATCTATAACAAAGCATTGTCTCGTAGGTCACTCACGACAGGAACGTGCCCTACGATGCACTGCCATATGTCCATCAGCTTGAGACATACAGATGTTCAGCTTCACGTGTCAGTAATTTCACCGGCACCCACACCCTTCAAACCGAAACACAGCGATATTTTGAGGAAGAACGATTCAATAGTATTTTCTGGCAACAAACTTCTTGAAACTTTTTCAATGTTGTCCTACGCTTTTCCTTCGGTTTGCATCGCTATTCGAGATCCTTTATTCTTTTCTATATAAATATTTTGTGTATTATAATTATGTGTTATTATGTGGTCGCTAACTATTGGCCTCGTGCATAAGCTCAAAGTCGCGCAACGAGCTATGGAGAGAGCTATGCTGGGAGTTTCACTACGTCATAGAATCAGAAATGAGGATATCCGTAGAAGAACCAAGGTCACCGACATAGCTCTAGTTAGTAAGTTGAAGTGACAATGGGCAGGCCATATAGCTCGAAGAACCGACAACCGTTGGGGAAAAAAAGCAGCCAAGTGCGAGTCGGACTCGCCCATGAAGGGTTCCGTAGCACGACGAACTACAAGAACCTTTATATTATGTTACTTGATGTAACATAATAAGGTTCTTGTAGTTCGTCGAAAGGTAAATTGCGGTTTACGGTTTAAGACGCATAAAAAAAAAACTACTGACTAGATCTCGTTCAAACCAAAAATCGTTGGAAGTTTACATAGTAATGTACAACATATATTTTTTTTAGTATTATCATTCTCTTACTTTAGAAGTTAGAGGGGGGGGGACCAACTTTTTTCCACTTTGGAAGTGTCTCTCGCGCAAACAATTCAGTTTAGAAAAAAACGATAATAGAAACCTCAACATAATTTTTGAAGACCTATTCATAGATACCCCACACGTATGGGTTCGATGAAAAAAAAATTTTTGAGTTTCAGTTTCAAGTATGGGGACCCCTGAAATTTATAGTTTTTTTTTTATTTTTATGTTAAATTCTTAATGCGGTTCACAGAATACATCTACTCACCAAGTTTCATCAGTCTAGCTCTTACAGTTTCGGAGAAAAATGGCTGTGACATACGGACGGACAGACAGACAGACAGACAGACAGACAGACAGACAGACAGACAGACAGACAGACAGACATGACGAATCTATAAGGGTTCCGTTTTTGCCATTTGGCTACGGAACCCTAAAAAAGGTTCTCGAATGGCGACCACAAACCGGAAGACGAAGCGTAGGGCGCCCATCCACCAGATGGACCGACGATATTGTTAAGATCGCGGGAAGTCGATGGATGGATAGGGCTCAGAATCGTTTTTCCTGGAAATGTGCAGGGGAGGCCTATGTCCAGCAGTGGACTACTTCAGGCTTATAATGATGATGATGATGATGATATTATTATGTTTAGTAGACAAAAAATCGACTGCATCACACATCACGTGACCAAGTCCTATACAGGTAATATTTTATCAGCGACACACAAATAAATTCGGAAACGTAGACAAAACATGTCGTAAATTCCACCGAAGATAAAGCAAGGTTTATAGTGACTGCAGACTTGCGGGCGACGATGTATAGCCGCCCTTATAATATACGGACGACTTAGCCAATACGTCATACTCTACTAGATACAAGCTATATTGTTTTTTGGCTGTTTTATTAGTGAACCAGATTGCGGGATAACGTGTCAGTGAATAACATGTTTTTTATGACTTAGTCATATTATGTACTCAATTGGTACTAGTTATTTTTTACTATGATCTGTATTTATTTGGTTCCGCTGCTGCTGGAGTACCGAGTGCTTACCCAGATAAGAGCCTAAACTACTATAATTTTATTGCAGGTTATGAAAAATGTATGGTTGAAGTCTCATCAAAATCCTTCGAGTTTTTACAGAGGAGTAAACCTACATACTCGTACAAACTGTGATGTGATTTAGCAATTTTTTTCTTCTTTTTCATGCCCTTATTCCACTTTATGTGGGGTCAGCACAACCTTTCTTCCTCCTCCATTCCCCTCTGTCAGCCGTCATCTCTGCATTCACTTATCTCTGCATTCTCTTATCCATGTCATCTTTCATACAGTTTCATACAGTACATTCATCGCCTGAATTTAAGATTTGAGCTAAATTTAAACACTGTGTTCACAATTATTATGCAAGCAGGTAAACCTATTGTATTTTTAAACAAGTATAATAGTATAGTATAATAGACAGTTTGGATAAAAATATGTAATAATGCCAACTCAGAAAACCAGCATCCAATTTTTCCAGTGAACGCAATATCACAAGATACACAACCATAATCTTTCCATTCCAGTGGTAAGTCGATAAGAATGCGCTTCGCTCCGTATCGTCAGTTTGATCGCACGATCAGCTCATCATACCACCAGCTCTGTCTGGCTCTGGCTTTGAGTCTGTGTAAGTGCTTACCAGGGCGTCGATTCCAGCAACACAAATCACTCAAGCGATCGCGTAAATCGATGTGAGTTGTCAATTTTTATTTGAAAAATTTGAAAATGGAACGCGGATTCAGCGATCACTCAATCGAGCTGTGTTGCTAGAATCGACCCCCGGTATATTATACCTACTGTGTGTGTGACGTTTACATCAAAACTACGTCAACACTCACACATACTCAAAACCAGAGCCAAACAGACAGACAGTTTTAAAGGTCGGCAACGCGCTTGTGATGCCTCTGGTATTGCAGGCATCCATAGGCTACGGTAACCGCTTCCCATCAGGTGAGCCGTATGCTTGTTTGTCAACTTAGTTGTAAAAAAAATACAGAGCCAGACAGAGCTTGTGGTAGTCCTACTCTTCAGCCGCTCAGCGATGCAACGTCTAAATCCACGGTGATTGAATACTGAGACGGGGGCTTAGCCAAGTTGTCTTTCTACCGGTAAGAGAAACGAAAAACATTCTGAAAATTACGGATTTTCACGCTACAAAGGGATAAAGATGAATTTTAGCTCCTGTGATCCAGTCGTATACCAATGAGTTTTTCTGCCCAAAAATGTATATACACTATGCCAATGCTCTCAAACGGTGAAGGAAAACATCGTCAGACCTAAAAAGTTCGAAAATATGTGTCAAGTGCACGAAAGGAGCCTCTTAAAATCCTTTCCACACACTTGGTTTGAAAGAATCAGATAGATAGATAGATAGATAGATAGATAGATAACTCTTTATAACAATAAAGAGTTATCTATCTATCTATCTCTATATGTGGTGAACACACCACACAGAAACATAATACAGGATTCATGAAGATTTTTGGCAAAACAATGGGCGACCTTATCGCTTTGAGCGATCTCTTCCAGGCAACCTTTGCATGGAAAAGAAAACAAAACATCAATTGACGGCAGTGTAGTTACACAAGTAAATGGAAAAGAAAATAACAATTAAAGACCTATAACTAACTAGGTTGTACATTACATACACAACATACCTACTTACTAATTATTTAACTGGTAAGATACTGTGTTATGAAACCTACCTAAAACAACAATCTAAGCAATTCTAATACTTACTATAATATTTCTAAAATAATAAACTAATACATATGAATATTATAATTATGAATATTATAATTATGAATATAAATAAATATTAACTATGCTCAACAACAACTACTTATTAACGATAGGTACGTAGGACATGAATCGCTAGGTGGAAATTGATGACATGTAGTGCTGCTTCAACTTCAACTTAAATGTGTTATGCGACGCTGACTGTTTTAGCTCAAGCGGCAGGGCATTCCACAGCCGAACAGCCTGGACAGTAAAAGAATCGCTGCAAAAAGATCTGCTATGACCTGGGATTTTTAGCATTTAGTATTTAGTACGGTTACTAAGAGAATGCAGGTATTCAAATCTGTCTTTGAGATAGCGAGGAGAAAATGGATTGAAGAGTATAGAATACAGAAGAGAGAGAATATGCGTGTTACGGCGAAGACGAATAGGAAGCCACTTGAGTAAAGAACGAAAAGGAGACACATGGTCATATTTGCGAAGACCAAAAATGAATCGAATGCAAAAGTTTTGGAGCCTTTCGAGTTTGTCAAGTTGAATCAGTTGAAAGAAGAATCAGTGACACGATAAGAAGAAGAAGCTCCTGTGAAATGTGCATGGCTACCTAGTTTATATGATAAAATGTAAGCCTTATCAACCTGCCCTATTATCTACATTAATTTACTTTAAAACAATAACTAAGTACCAAGACCACGGAATAGAGGGGACTCTTCAAACACAGGTTATATATAACTTAACTGAAGAGATCCCAACCCGATTGATTATGGTAATTATTGTAACAAAAATAAAAATATTTTTGATTTCAAAGATCTTTTTGCCGTGGAGTTGTTTTTTTTTTATTCATGACTTTTTTGGTAGAACGTCTATGCCTATTTTACTTTGGCCTATTTTTAAGGAATTTTATTAGAATCCTAGAACTTCTACCACTGATACCAATAACGCCAGATATTGCACTCAAACCCTTCAAAAAACCTTCACTTACTGCTATAAAACGCTTAGAATATGTGCGCAGGTTAATAAAGCATTTAATATCAGTTGGGCAATTAATTATGTATCGATAAGCAAGTTGCATAAAAAAAGTTTTTTTTTGGCCTTTTCGTTGCCCTCTCCAGTCTCGATCGATTGATAACAATAATCTCTACGTATACGTAGAGATTGTCAAATGTTGAATAAAAACTCCATTGCAAAACAGTTTTGCATTGTTGTAACTGTACCTGCAACCTGCAATTTATTTCTGTTTGTGAACCTGAGTGTCCGTGTTCTGTTTGTATTGTCATCAAGCAGCTTTTGTTTCAAATTGAAATAATTATTCTACAGCTCTGGAAACTGGAGAATAAAGGCATGCGCACACCTAGGTCGCTAGCGATAGCGATCAGTGAAACGCTATCAACTATTGCTGTCAAATTTGACAGCGTTTCACTGATCGCTGACGCCAGCAAACTAGGTGTGCGCAGACCTTAAAAACATTCAGATACACGAGCATTTCAGAGTTACTACCTATTATGAATAGTTAAAAACGATATTTTTCCAAACATTTCATCAAAGTCTAGCAAAAGCTAAGCAAAGTTTGTTCTATGTGAACCTAATAGTAGGTACTATTATTAAATATTTTGTTGATGTAACTATACACCACAACCTACCTACACAATTTAATTAAAATAAAGTTACAAATTCCTTTAAAAAGAACATAAAACCAAATAACTGCGTCACGTAACTTATTTCTTTAACAAAAGGTCACAATAAAAAGTAATTGACCTCAAATTCATTAGTGGACCATCAAATTATACGGCTACACATTTTTTAGGACCCGCCATTAAGGCTCTATTGCGCTAGATACTGCCTTAGAGGCGTTAAAGAGATTAACAGGCGATCCTTCCGGTTTATCTAAGACTTTATTTTCGGCGTTATTTATATTCTCGTGTTTGATAGTATTTAATCAAGGTGCTGAAAAGGCTTGGTGATTTGATTACGCAGGCTTTGATGGTGTTCACGTAAATGAAATACCTGTATCTATTCTGCTTTATCTTAATTGAGTCTCAAATACGTAGAACTTCCTAAGTAAAACCAAGCCAAAAAAAAAACATTAACCTAGGCACTACAGCCCGTAAGTAAAGGCATCAGAATGAAAGTTTCTTTAGCTTAAAAAAACATCAAAAATTTTAAAACCTTCCTATGTCAAAACCCAACACGCAATTTTGTTGGCCTCAAGTTGATGGGCGCAGAGCAGTGCATCGTAGGGCACATTCTTGACGTGCATGACCTACGAAGCAACGCTTTAATAAAGGTGAAGGTTAACTTAGGCGGGCCATACACTTGCTCCAAGACAGATTTGTTTAAAAAAAAACTAGGCTGCATTACCATTTACCACATAGTGTGACTCAAAATATTTTTAAAAACTTCACCCATCGTTTTGCGAATAATCCTTTCGGCTTTAACAATTTAAGCCTGAAGCAATTATAACTTGACCCACCAAACCCGTTCCATTTAAAAATAAAAAGTTCTCTTGTTCACCAATTTTTTACCAAAACAAAGTTTATTTGGCGTTGAGTTTAAACATGATACCT